>CM060620.1:24962061-25454561 GCA_030578275.1 Meda fulgida
ATATTTTCAGCGTTAAATCCTTAGGCAAAGCCGACTGTAGAGGTTTGAAGGGGGCCAGGGATAACCCTTCCAGAACTATCGCCAGGTCCCATGCAGGAACCCTAGACCTGGTTACCGGCCTCATCCTCCAACATACATCGTTTCCTAGAGGGCTCCACTGCGAGAACAACCTCGGTTGCCCTGCAGTGGAGGGGACAGCCCTCAGAGGTCCTACCACTTTGGTCAGGGCCTCTTCCCCGAAGCCCTCCTAGCCTGAATGACATCCCTCAGGTCGCCTTTCTAGCTGGAGGACTTCAATTTCTGAGAGCGTTTCCTCTGTTGCCAAGCTCCAGAAGGAGGGGCTCTAGAGGAAACGCTCTCTCTCTGCTCTGCTCGGTGTGAGGAGCTGGCTGATGGCTGGGGATGATCTCTTGGCCCCACCCTACTTGATTTGGACTTTGCTTTACGGGGAGGTACTGCTGGAACGCCGCAGATTGCTTCTTTGCCTCCTGAAACCTGTCAAAGACCGATGTAACGGCGTTGCCGAACAGGCCAGAAGGCGAAAGCAGCGCATCCAGCAGAAAGGATCTATCCTTCTCCTTGATACCGGATAGATTCAGCCACAGATGTCTCTCCGTGGGCACCATTGCTGCCATAGAGCGGCCAATGGCGCGGGGCGTCTCTTTTGTGGCCCGGAGAGACAGATCTGTGGCTTTTCTTAACTCCGCAATATCTTCATCAGTTGGCCCCTCCCCCTTCCAAATCTCTCAGGAGGTCGGCCTGGTATGCCTGCAAGATAGCCATAGAGTGCAGACATGAACCAGCCCAACCTGCCGCCATGTAAGCCCTGCCTATTAAAGCAGATGTATTCCTGCAGGGCTTACTAGGCAGCGCCGGGGTTTTCAGGGAAGATGCCGACTCAGGGGAAAGATAACCCACTAGAGCCTCTTCTACTTTAGGCATCTTCCCATAACCCATGTCCCGTGCCCCCATAACATTGCTGTAATCTACCACACTGGGACTGGAGACACGGGACGAGTATGGTTTATCCCACGATCTCGAGATCTCATTGAGGAGATCGGGGGAAAACGGGAAACCCCGGCGCTGAGGTTGTGACCTGTGCTGCAGGAAACACTCATCAAGTTTACTTCTCACTTGCGTTCCCAGCTCATCATGTGGCCAGCTGATGTTAAGTCTGGCAGCAGCACCAGTCACAACCTCTACCAGCTCCTCATAACCTTGGCCGTGAACTGGCGCACCCAAATCATGGTCATCTGCATCATTGCTGAGCACATCCACTTCCTCGGGAGTAGAGAGCTCAAGCATTGGAACCTGATCGTGGGCAGGAGAAGCTGCTATGCGGGCTCCGGCACCACTCTCAGGGGCTACGGGTTCCTCAGATGAAGAATGAGAAGGTGCCTCAGCAGCCTTATTCTCATCCGCAAGATCCCGCTGTGAACCACACGATCTCAATCGCCGCGCCGCCTCAACAGACGCGGGACCAGAACCGTGGGGAACGCGAGCCTGACCGTGCTCATCAAAGCACGCCAACCGGGTGCGCAGCACTCTGATAGGAAGTTCTTCACAGTCTGCACAAGCAGCTCCCTCGTGAGCTGCCTGTGCATGCTGTGCTCCCAAACAATTCACACATAAAGCATGTGTGTCCCCACCCGTGATATAACGAGGGCAGGGATGCACACATCTTTTAAATTGTTCGCTGGCCATATATAAATCGATTCACTGGGACAAACAACACCAAATAAGACAGACAGTTTTCAACACAGAGCGCTTGCTGAAGAGTTAAAAATAGTTTGTGTTTGTTCCTGCGTCGCTTTTATGCATCCGGTTGACCTCTGTAATTGCAAACAAAGGCTACTGTACCAAATATTAACATTGATTTTCTCAGGTGTTCAAATACTTATTTGCAGCTGTATCATAAAAATAAATAGTTAAAAAATCATACATTGTGATTTCTGGATTTCTTTTTTAGATTATGTCTCTCACAGTGGACATGCACCTACGATGACAATTTCAGACCCCTCCATGATTTCTAAGTGGGAGAACTTGCAAAATAGCAGGGTGTTCAAATACTTATTTTCCTCACTGTATATATATATTTTTTTTTAAACAGAACAGTAAAGTTTATGTATAAGGCAACGTGGCAGCCTGCACAAAATTAAAATTTTGCATTCCATTAAAATTCATTTCAATGCAAATAGTGCTCTCTCACACTCCTATTCCTATTCAACATACCCAGATCATGAAAAGCAAGCAGGACTTTTCCCTGGCTGCTACCAAAACAGCCGTGTCTGTGTCTCCTGAACTGTGACTCTCCAGAATGCCGTCTTCTGGCTCTCTCCAGGGTGGCAGAGACTGATGGTATTTACAGCTGAGGAGAGCTCTCAACGGGGAGCTTCTGATATATCCAGGGGAAGCCACAAGTGTGCATCAGTAAGAGTAATCCAACAGACTCCACGCAGTGGGGTCCTCCTATCACTGAGGTGAGGGGGCTTTGTGTAAAGGTCAATGACACAGCCCTCCCTTACCCGAGCTTCAAGAACACAAAAGGTATTTATTAAAGTGGATGCTGAGACAAGAAAGACATAAACAAAGATTTTAAATTCCATAATATCTTATAGGAAGTCTTATATACCATTTACTCACCGACATTTTATTTCAAAGCAAGACTTTCTTTATTCTGTTCTTCACTAGTAAGCTGTTAACTGCTGCAACCATATCTTTGAGGATTAGTCTGATTCATTAAAGAATCAATCTGATTTTTAGAATCAGATCAACTGATTAATTGAAAAAATCCTACTCAAATAAACAATTAATTTAAAAATAGGATATTTCTTCGTTTCTCACAAATGTGCCAAAGAAGTACACGGGCAAGACTTTAAGTGAACAATTAATTAAAATTCAATCTCCAAGAAGACTTTGAATATAGCGCAGAGTGTCACATGGACTATGGTGTTTTTGCCTTCCTTCTTTAAAAGCTGTAGTCCCCACTCATTGTAAATGCATTTAAATGAATTTCTCATGTTGTGTTCCAAAGAAGAAAGTTTGGGATGACCTGAGTGTGAGTAAATAATGACCGAACAGAGCCATTATATATTTATTTGTTTTGGTGTGAACAGTCTCTTTAAGTACAAAGGTTGTAATTATTAAATTGTATTACTGTAAAATATTATAACAATTGCAGTTGTAAACAAAATCATATTGAATAAATGTTTGACTGAAGTCAGTGAAAGAAGGGGAGCTGCATTTGTGGCTGTCCTCTTCTCTGCCTTTCTCTTGTACTCATTTAGCGTGGGAGGGGCTGCATTCATGTTCTTCACAGATCAGTACCAGTCCTGGAGGCCCGGTGCTGTTCTGATGATGTAATTATTTCCCAGTGGCACCTGGGAACAGGGCAGCTTAGGAAGGCATCGCTCACCGCCAAGTGTGCAGATGTTTCTAATTGCTTTCCATTACCAAGAATAACAGCTGTTTATATCTATGAGCAAATAATTCAGCAGAGTTCCAGACTGTTAGGATAACATATCCCACCTGGTGACCATCACCAGTTGTCAGCTTTAGGAGAAGGACACTTTGCCATGCCTTTGTTAGAAAGTGCTGCTGATGAGCTATTGGTAGTGTCACCTTCAGCCATTTTATTCCACTTTTTTCGAAATGTTTTTAGGTCGTAGTAGCAGCTCTTAAAGGGACACTTCATCCAAAACTGAAAATTCTGACATCATTTACTCTCTCCTATTATAAACCTATATGACTGATTTCTTCAGTGAAACACAAATGAAGGTATTTGGAAGAATGTACTCTTTTCCATTCAACTATGTAACGAAAGGAGACTGGAGTTTTAAAGCTACTAAAACGTAAATGCATCATTAAGGTGTCATTAAAAGTCCATATGACTAAGCACTTCGGTTACGACTGTAACCTCTGTTCCCTGAAGAGGGAACGAGACGCTGCATCAATTGACGCTAAGGGAATGCTTCACGTGACGACATCTTGAAGCATATGTAAAATCAGTCCAATGGTGTGACGGAACATCAGAGGCGGGTGACGTCACGAACCAGGAAACTATAAAGCCTTCCCAAAACAGAGCCGCGCTAGCTTCGTAAAAGTCTGAAGTAGTCGCTGACAGGCACGTAGGAGACATGGCAAGGTGACGCAGCGTCTCGTTCCCTCTTCAGGGAACCGAGGTTACAGTCGCAAACAAGGCGTTCCCTTGTCGCTGCCCGTCTATACCAATGCCACCATATCAACAAGTGTCTGTCCAGAGTGAAATCCTGAAGAGCAGCACTAGGATGAGAGCACCTGGGACCCTGGTGTAGAGTCCAAGTTCAAAGAGTAGAATCTTACAAACCTGCCGCATCACAAACATCTTGGAGAGCAACGCCTGTCATAAGGGCCTTGGAGGCCGCCATACTCCTAGTAGAATGGGAATGAACAGCCATAGGTGAAGGCTGTCCAACCGATTCATAAGCAAGTGAGGCTATCTCCCACTTGGTTATTCCACCCACTTGCTTATTCTCCGCTTAGATGCAGGGGACCCTTTGTTGGGGGGCCTAAAAGTGCAAAAACGTTTATATATATAATTCCACCAAATCAGCTTATCATTGTAAAATGGCACAGCTTTTTAAATATCTAAATGTACACTCTTAAAATCAGTCACTCAAGCATTTTATTATGATAATCAAGCATAAGCCTATTTAATGATAGAACTTCAGTAATTAGAACTAAAACTTGATAATCATGCATGAATGCATATTTGTCATTTTAACTTAACTTAAACTGAACTGGTAGTGCTTAAGATATTGTTGGTAATTTTGTGTTTCTGTAAAAAAAAGAAGATAATAGTGATTATTATTAAACGATAATCATACTACTGATTCTACTACTAATAATGACAATATACAACCATAGTCTATAAAAAAGTATAATATAGGCCTATAACACATGAGCTGCTTGATTCATGAATGTAAATCATTTGACAGCATTCGTTCGCTCTGGTTTGCTGAAATTCAAATAGGCATGGGTGCCATCCAATAAGATTGCTGTTTGCGCATTAGTTCCGCCCACTACTGGAGAAACCGGCATCTCTTCTGCTTGTTCTTAAAAGCTGAATAATACAAGATGAACTCGGTTATTTTGACAGGAAAATACAAACAAGAATACAATTTACATGTCATGCGTCGATTTTGTGTGGTATAATGTAACTCTCTCTCGCTCTCTTTGTGTGCTTGACGGCGAGTTGCGCGCCTTCACACTAGAGTTCACGGTACGTCACACACAGGTACGCTGAGCTGAATTATCGCTTGACGGAGAGCGAAACTCTCAAGCGCTCAGTCAGTGTTCAGCGATTGGAAATATATCTATGCTAAACTTACAGGTCCTTCTCAAAAAATTAGCATATTGTGATAAAGTTCATTATTTTCCATAATGTAATGATAAAAATTAAACTTTATATATTTTAGATTCATTGCACACCAACTGATATATTTCAGGTGTATTATTGTTTTAATACTGATGATTTTGGCATACAGCTCATGAAAACCTAAAATTCCTGTCTCAAAAAATTAGCATATCATGAAAAGGTTCTCTAAACGAGCTATTAACCTAATCATCTGAATCAACTAATTAACTCAAAACACCTGCAAAAGATTCCTGAGGCTTTTAAAAACTCCCAGCCTGTTTCATTACTCAAAACCGCAATCATGGGTAAGACTGCTGACCTGACTGCTGTCCAGAAGGCCTTCATTGACACCCTCAAGCAAGAGGGTAAGACACAGAAAGAAATTTCTGAACAAATAGGCCGTTCCCAGAGTGCTGTATCAAGGCACCCCAGTGGGAAGTCTGTGGGAAGGAAAAAGTGTGGCAAAAAACGCTGCACAACGAGAAGAGGTAACCGGACCCTGAGGAAGATTGTGGAGAGGGGCCGATTTCAGACCTTGGGGGACCTGCGGAAGCAGTAGACTGAGTCTGGAGTAGAAACATCCAGAGCCACCATGCACAGGCGTGTGCAGGAAATGGGCTACAGGTGCCACATTCCCCAGGTCAAGCCACTTTTGAACCAGAAACAGCGGCAGAAGCGCCTGACCTGGGCTACAGAGAAGTAGCACTGGACTATTGCTCAGTGGTTGCATGTCATTCTGAAATCAAGGTGCCAGAGTCTGGAGGAAGAGTGGACAAGAGTCCAGTGTCAAGTACCCACAGTCAGTGATGGTCTGGGGTGCCATGTCAGCTGCTGGTGTTGGTCCACTGTGTTTTATCAAGGGCAGGGTCAATGCAGCTAACTATCAGGAGATTTTGGTGCACTTCATTCTTCCACCTGCTGAAAAGCTTTATGGAGATGACGATTTCATTTTTCAGCACAACCTGGCACCTGCTCACAGTGCCAAAACCACTGGTAAATGGTTTACTGACCATGGTATTACTATTCTACTGACCACAAAATTATTTTAAATAGACTCGAAAATGATGTTGCCATTAGTGGAATTTCATTAGTATGGTTTAAATCATACTTATCTGACCGTTATCAGTTTGTAGCAGTAAATGAAGAGATGTCTTATCAATCACAAGTTCAGTATGGTGTACCACAAAGCTCAGTACTGGGACCGTTGCTGTTCACTCTGTACATGCTACCCTTATCATTAGGAAGCATGGCATTAGTTTTCACTGTTATGCTGATGATACTCAGCTCTATATTTCTTCACGCCCTGACGAAACCAACCGATTCACAAAATTAACGGAATGCATAGCTGATGTAAAAAATTGGATGACTAGTAATTTCCTACTACTTAATTCTGAAAAAAACCCCAGAGATTCTAATTATTGGACAAAAATTGTCCTCACGTAATAACCGAGAATAATGTCTAACACTTGATGGCTGCTCTGTCAAGTCTTTGTCGTTGGTTAGGAACCTGGGTGTGCTCGGGGAAAAATGGTAGGCCCCGGTGTGGAACGTGATGATAGGAAGTGTTCGTCCAGTTTACTTTTGAAACGAACGTCCTGTTTATCAGTTGGCCTGTCAAAACTCAGTCTTTCAACCACTCTTGACACAACCTCAACCAGCTCTTCAAATGCATGAGACTGAGCTGGCGAATCCTCAGAATCCTTTGCATTGACACCAGTTACTCAGAACTAGATAGTAACATCCAGTTCCCTTTCGTTGTCACTCCGAGTTACGTCGGATGACGACGAATGGGGTTTCGCTTAGAACACCTATCGACTTCGAGTATACAAAAACGAGCCAATGGCAAAGAAATGCCATGGGTCTGCGGAATTTGCATGACGTAACTCCGCCCCACCTCGTGGGTATAAAAGGAGGACGCCGGCAACATGCAGTTATGTTTTCGCTTCGGAGCGAAGAGTATCTCTTCACTCCACAGCCATTTATGACTTCACTCTACGAGACGAGCCATTCTCTCCGGTGTTGGTGTGACGGCGATCTGCGGCGAGTTCACATTGCCTGCTGATCTGTGCAGTGATCTGCCAGTGAGTGTGTTCTCCCCGCTCGCTTCAACATCGAGGAGTTTTTTTCTCCTCTCACAAAAGAGCTCGCACGCGGCACGTCTTTTTAAAGACGGCTCGCCCGTGCATTTAAAAAAAAAAAAGGTGGCGGCAGATTGGTATCGGACTCTGATGGGCACGAGCGCTGTCTACTGTGTTAGGGCTTTGATCATGCTTGTACAGCGCTCGTGGGTGATTCATGTTCTCTCTGGGAACATGATCATCGCGTCATTTAGGTCGAGACTCAATGAACTCGCAAGAGTGAGAGTCCCCTCATCCACACCCCGATCTAGCGCTCCCCCGAGGGGTGCTATTTCGGCTGGTGGCCAGGGTGACCTGAGGGTTGCGGTCTGGAACAAGGCGCCGACTATCTGTCCGCGACCCCAGCTCCCCTCCTGTGTGACGGTGCCCGCTAGTGAACCTCCGATTCCCGCGAGTCGACCTTCGGGTGGCCCGCGAGTTTCGGTTGAAGCTACAGAGGAAGATGCTATGTCTGTAGCAGCATCACAAGGTGGGCTTGGTTCTTTTGGAAGTGACGAATCGTCACAGCTGCCACCTTCTGGTGTGCTATGCTGTGCCTGAGTCTGATCCGGAGATGACGGCCATGCTTTCCTTGGACGATTGGTTTTTGGGTAAGGCCGCCGACCCGCGTCCACGGCAAACCCCAATATCTTTCTTCCCGGACGTGCATGATGAGATCTCGATGTCCTGAAAGACCCCCGTGTCTTCTCAGGACCGCTCGTTGGTCTCATCCGCCTTTCCCCCCTCAACGGGGCCGCTGCCCATGGGTACACTGGGGTCCCCCCGGTTGAACGCTCTGTTGCGATACTACTGTGTCCTCAGAGTGCTTCCCGGCGCAATCCTAAGCACCCGTCCGAAGCCTGTAGTTCTTTTCGTCTACACTAATCTGTGGCGAAATCCTATAGTGCCACAGGACAGGCAGCCGCCTCACTGCATCCCATGACCGTTCTGTGGTCTACCTGGCCCAGATGCTCATGGTTATGCATGAGGGCGGGACTGAGTCGAGGCTCTTTAATGAGCTACCAAAAAGCGGGCCGCCACTGACCTTGCTCTCCGAGCGACGAAGGTGGCCGTGCGCTCTCCGAGTCAGGTGATGTTTACCACTCTGGGGCTGACCGGTCTGATGTGCAGGATGTCGGCGGACTCGTCTGCTTGACACCCCCACATCCCAGGTCGGCCTCTTCGGCGGTGCGGTTGAGTTCTTCTGCCCAATAGTTCTCAACCGCCCGGGAGCAGATTGAGGTTATTCTGCCGACGGCCCCGCCGTCCGCTCAGGTCCCTCAGTCTGCCAACCGCCGAAGGCGCCCTCCCACGGTTCCAACCCCGCCATTTCACCCGGGCTGGCTTTGGAAGACCGTGGGGGGATGCCTCAGCTCTCTCTAGCCCCGCCCCCCGCTTAACGCCGGGTTAAGCGGCGCTTTTGAGATGGGCTGCTCAGAGATGGGACTCAGTTCTTTCCAGGAGTTGGTAGCAGGGCCACTCCTTTCCCCTGTGGAGGGCTGGGGAAGAATCCTTATTCAGAAAGAACTGACTCTCTCGTCTCTGAGCACACAGAGTTCTCGGACGACACAGAGCGCCGCCCACAAGCCGTGCTCTCCTCGTCCCCCTCTGTCCCAGAGTTGGTTGACACGGCGTGCCGTCCACGGACCGATTCGTCCCTGTCCCACTCTGTCGCCAGACCCCTGGCAGAGCAGGCCCCCGTGGAACGCTGGTCCTTCCCTGGCCTCCTCTATCAGGGCGCGGATGTTAACTGCGCCCCCACACCGGATCGCTATGCCATCCACGTCCGGGCCTGTTACTCCGCTTCGCTGCCCCTCCGGGGGGACGCCTGTGGTTCGCATCACCCCGCTGGTACAGTTCCTGGGAGCCTGGCTAGAGCTTCCCCATCTGTCCCGCTGGGTCGCCCGCACCATCAGGTTCGGCTATGCGATTCAGTTCGCACGGTCTCCTCCCCGCTACAGGGGAGTCCGCTCCACTTTGGTCGGTGGCAATGCCCCCATCATGAGAGCAGAGATTGCCACCCTGCTGGCGAAGGGTGCAATCGAGACTGTACCTCCAGCCGAGATGAGGTCCGGATTCTACAGCCCTTACTTCATTGTCCCCAAGAAAACCGGTGGGTTACGACCAATCCTGGACCTGCGCGTGCTGAATCGCTCCCTTCACAGGATGCCGTTCAAGATGCTCACCGCCAAACGCATTTTCAAATGTGTTCGGCCCCAGGATTGGTTTGCAGCGATCGACCTGAAGGACGCCTACTTTCATGTCTCCATTCTTCCTCGACACAGACCGTTCCTCCGGTTTGCTTTCGAGGGGCAGGCATACCAGTACGCGGTTCTCCCTTTCGGGCTAGCCCTGTCTCCTCGCGTCTTCACGAAGGTCGTCGAGGCAGCCCTTGTTCCCCTTCGGGTTCACGGGGTTCGCATCCTGAACTATCTCGACGACTGGCTGATCCTAGCTCACTCTCGAGATCAGGTTTGCGAACACAGGGACCTTGTGCTCCGGCACCTAGCTCGTCTGGGCCTTCGGGTCAACTGGGAGAAGAGCAAACTTTGCCCCGTGCAGAGGATCTCTTTTCTCGGTATGGACTTTGGCTCGGTCGCCATGTCCGCGCAGCTTACGAGCGAGCGCGCGCAGTCACTGCTGACTTGTCTGAGACAAATTCAGGGCAAGAGTGCGGTTCCACTGAAATATTTTCAGAGGCTCCTGGGGCATATGGCATCTGCAGCCGCGGTGACGCCGTTTGGATTGCTTCATATGAGACCGCTTCAGCTTTGGCTACGCGACCGAGTCCCGAGGTGGGCATGGCAACAAGGCACGCTCCGAGTACCAGTTACTCCGACCTGCCGTCAGACCTTCACCCCGTGGTCGAACCTCAATTTTCTCAGGGCTGGTGTCCCCCTGGAACGAGTTTACCGGCATGTTGTTGTCTCAACACGGGCTGGGGCGCCATGTGCAATGGACCTGCTGTCACGGGCTCCTGGACAGGACCCCAGCGCCTATGGCATGTCAATTGCCTCGAGTTGCTGGCAGTACGCCTTGCCCTGCACCGCTTCCGGGCGCTGCTCATGGGTCAACACGTACTAGTCCGATCAGACAATACCACCACTGTAGCGTACATCAACCATCAAGGTGGTCTTCGCTCCCGCCGTATGTCGCAACTCGCTCGCCACCTCCTCTTATGGAGTCAGAGGCATCTGAGGTCCCTTCGAGCCATTTACATTCCCGGAGCCCTGAACCGTGCAGCCGACGAGCTGTCACGGCTTCAGCCCCTCCCTGGAGAATGGCGACTCCATCCCCAGTCGGTCCAGCTGATTTGGGACCAGTTCGGGGACGCACAGATAGATCTGTTTGCCTCCCACGACTCGACCCATTGCGACCAGTATTATTCTCTGACCGAGGGCACGCTCGGCACGGATGCTCTGGCGCACAGCTGGCCGCGGGGCCGCAAATATGCGTTTCCCCCAGTGAGCCTTCTTGCGCAGGTCTTGCGCAAGGTCAGGGAGGACGAGGAGCAGGTCCTTCTGGTTGAGCCGTACTGGCACACCCGGACTTGGTTCTCCGGACTAGTGCTCCTCGCGACAGCACCTCCTTGGCCAATTCCTCTGAGGAAGGACCTCCTTTCTCAGGGACGGGGCACCCTATGGCACCCTCGTCCCGATCTCTGGAACCTCTACGTGTGGCTCCTGGACGGGACGAGGCAGGTTTGAGTACCCTACCACCTACGGTGGTGGCTACCATCACTTCCGCTAGAGCGTCGTCCACTAGGCACGCCTACGTGTTGAAGTGGAACCTCGTCGTCAACTGGTGCTTTTCTCGCCGAGAAGACCCCCGGAGGTGTTCGATCAGTTTCGTGCTTTCCTTCCTTCAAGATGGGTTGGAGCGAAGGCTGTCTCCATCCACCCTCAAAGTTTATGTTGCCGCTATTGCCGCACACCACGACTTAGTGGAAGGTAAGTCCGTAGGGAAGCACGACCTGATCGTCAGGTTCCTGAGGGGGGCGAGGAGACTGAATCCTCCTCGCTCTCCTCTCGTTCCCTCTTGGGACCTCTCAGTGGTTTTAAGTGCCCTGCAGAGTGCTCCCTTTGAGCCTCTGCAATCAGTGGAGCTTAAGTTCCTGTCAATGAAGACAGCGCTCCTGGTTGCATTGGCCTCTCTCAAGAGGGTCGGGGACCTGCACGCATTCTCCGTTGACGAAGCGTGCCTGGAATTCGGGCCGGCTTACTCTCACGTGATCCTGAGACCCCGGCTTGGATATGTGCCCAAGGTTCCTACCACTCCCTTTCGGGACCAGGTGGTGAACCTGCAAGTGCTGCCCTTTGGAGGAGGTAGACACAGCCTTGGCACTGCTCTGTCCAGTACGCGCTCTCCGCGCCTATGTAGACAGGACGCAGTGTTTCAGGACCTCAGACCAGCTCTTTGTCTGTTATGGTGGGAAGCTGAAGGGAAAGGCTCTCTCAAAGCAGAGGTTTTCTCACTGGATAGTGGACACCATTGCTTTGGCATACCAGCAGCAAGGTCGACTGTGGGACTCCACCCGGAGTGTGGCATCCTCTTGGGCTCTAGCACATGGCGCCTCGCTAACAGACATCTGCAGAGCTGCAGGCTGGGCGACACCAAACACATTCGCCAGATTCTACAATCTCCGAGTGGAGCCAGTGTCCTCTCATGTACTCGCTTCAACTAGCTAGTGCCGGACCCGCTCAGGTGTCTTCGCTTGCTCGCCATTCCACTCCACGGACTAGATACGTGCGATTTTCTCTTCAGGTGAGCTTCTCCGCAACCCCTGAGTTCCTCCAGCACCCCTGATGCTAGCGCCAGTGTCTATTGCCTGGGCGTCGGCTAGGTGCCTCCCGTGTGCATGGTCCCTCCCCGGAGCTACCCCCACACGTGTATTTCCACTGTAAGCCTCTCTGAGCATGTGTCTTTCCCTTGGCAAGCCACCTTGCCACCCCTGAGGTTGAAATATTCCACCTGCGGCTGGACACCTCAGTGTTTCTCCATATGTTTCCTTCGGGTCATATGTGTATTTCCAAATGGCCCCCCCCCCCCCCCTCTGGGTTGGTGTTAATTGCATATTTCCTCTAAAGCTATGGGATATGCTTCCCAGTGTACCTTGGTATTCCTGTGTTAAGTAGGGGTCCTTCGTCCTAACATATATCGAGGGCTCAGATTTACTCAGGGCACTGGAAGACAGCTGTGAAGGTGGCGTGATTAGACTGGTAACCCCATTCGTCGTCATCCGACGTAACTCGGAGTGACAACGAAAGGGAACGTCTCGGTTACGTATGTAACCCTCGTTCCCTGAGTAGGGAACGGAGACGTTACGTCTTCCTGCCACTTCCGCTGTACCGAGTTCAGTCTTGGCTCCTCAGCGAAGAAACATAACTGCATGTTACCGGCGTCCTCCTTTTATACCCACGAGGTGGGGCGGAGTTACGTCATGCAAAATCCGCAGACCCATGGCATTTCTTTGCCATTGGCTCGTTTTTGTATACTCGAAGTCGATAGGTGTTCTAAGCGAAACCCCATTCGTCGTCATCCGACGTAACGTCTCTGTTCCCTACTCAGGGAACGAGGGTTACATACGGAACCGAGATGTTACTCAGAACTAGTTAGTTGCAGTGTCTGTGCCTCAATGGGGGCGAAGGAACCGCAGAACTTGCTTCCAAACCCTGAGAGAAGGCACTGGATCTATCAGGTGAAGGCAGAGATAAGGCTGGGCCCGTCTCTAACCCCGCTGATAGATCCATTTGCGAGCCCCATGTCTGTGATGGTAATGCCTCGGCAGCAGCGGAATCAGAGCCCTGGGGAAAGAACGAAAGAACGCCAGGCGGGATCAGAGTGTCCGCATTGCAAGCACATTACATTGCTCACAGCCAGAACCCTAGAGCGCTGACTGTGCATGGTCCTCACCCAAACAAGCTACTCAAAGAATGTGTGTGTCCCCACCTGTTAAATAACGCGGAATAATGCGGTTAAATAACACAGAAATTAGCACGGCTCTTTTTTGGGCAGGCTTTATAGTTTCCTGGTTCATGACGTCACCCGCCTCTGATGTTCCATCACACCTTTGGGGTGGCAGTGGCTCAGTGGTTCATGTAGGTTGTCTACCAACCGGAAGGTTGGTGGTTCAATCCGCGGTTCCACCTGACCAAGTGTCGAGGTGTCCATGAGCAAGACACCTAAACCCAGCTGCTCCTGACGAGCTGGATGACGCCTTGTATGGCTGACACTGCCGTCGATGTATGAATGGATGAATGTGAGGCAATATGTAAAGCGCTTTGGTGGCCATTGGGTCCGTGAAAGCGCTATATAAATGCAGTCCATTTACCATTTACCATTGGACTGATTTTACATGTGCTTCAAGACGTCATCACGTGACGCGTTCCCTTAGAGTCAATCGACGCAGCGCGTGTTCCCTTGAAAGGGAATTTCACATTTTCTGAAGTGATATGATAGCTTAAGGTGAGAAACCGCCAAAACTTTATTACACTTTGTTAATGAAAATGCCTGTATACATCTGTGACGTGTAGCGTGGTTGAAGCAAAGATGAGGCAGGATCCAACTGCAGCACACTTTAATCAAAAAGACTCAGGAACAGGATACAAGATACAAGGACAAGAACAAGAACAAGAACAAGAACAAGAACAACCAACACTAGCGTTTAACATTGACAAGAACTCACAAAGACAAGCCAGAAACACAGGGCTTAATTAATCAGGGACAAACAAGCTTACAGGATAACAAGGGGGCGGAAATAACAAGAAACACCTGGGATAACTAAATGACAAGACAGGGAACCACTAAACATGACAGGACACAAAACCCACATTATGACATAACCCCCCCCTTAAGGGCGGCTCATGACGCCCAACAAAACAACAACAGAAAAAGTTCAGGAGGGAGGGATGGAGGGCCAGGCCCATGCAGGGGAACAGAACCTGGAAATAGTCAAGGCGGGCCTGGGCCGTGGAGCGTAGGCGGGCCTGACTGAACAGGTGGCCAGGGCGGAGCAGGACCAGGCGGAGGCCAGGGCGGAGCAGGACCAGGCGGAGGCCAGGGCGGAGCAGGACCAGGCGGAGGCCAGGGCGGAGCTGTCGGACCCTCGGGCGTCCAGGGCGGAGCTGTCGGACCCTCGGGCGTCCAGGGCGGAGCAGGACGAGACGACGGCCAGGGTGGTGAAACCCCTGCAGACGACCATGGCGGCGCAGCCTTCATGGTCTCCTCACCGGACCCTTGGCCCCCCCCCCCCCCAAAAAATACTTGGGGAAATCCACGGGTTCAGGAAAGGCCTCCCGGAGCTTGAAGGGCGCAGGCAGGGTGAGGCGCAGAGGCGGGGCCGGCAGGGCGAGGCGCAGAGGTGAGGCCGGCAGGGCGAGGCGCAGAGGCGGGGCCGGCAGGGCGAGGCGCAGAGGCGGAGCCGGCAAGGCGAGGCGCAGAGGCGGAGCCGGCAGGGCGAGAGGTCTGGGTACGCTCACTGGAGCCTGATGAGCCGAGCGAGTCCTCCTCCTCTTCCTTCTTCGACGGCGCTTCACTGGGCTTGACTCGGTAGTCTCGGTAGACTCACTTGACTCGGTAGACTCACTTGACTCACTTGACTCGGTAGACTCACTTGACTCACTTGACTCACTTGACTCGGTAGACTCACTTGACTCACTTGACTCACTTGACTCACTTGACTCACTTGACTCACTTGACTCACTTGACTCACTTGACTCGGGATTCGGCGAAACCTCCGCGGTCTCCGGATTGGCAAATCCAACAGGACCAGTGCGGAATACGGGCTCGAGTGGGCATACGTGAGTCGCGGGTTTGGCAAAGCTGCAGTGAGGAGCTGGCTCGGCCGGATCGGACGGGAACGTGGCTATGGTACGGTCCACGAAGCACGCCTCAGCAATGTACCGGTCCAGAGTCCAATCGGTAATGTCACTCGGTATCCATCGGGCGATCCGGTAATCCAGCCCGCTCCGAAAGAGGCCTATGAGCTGGATTTCATCGAGCGTTCCTAGATGGCAAATGGAGAGGTAGTCCTTAGCGTAGCTTTGGACGGACTGGTTCTCTTGAAACATTACCGAGAGATATCTTCTCAGGGCCCGGTTGTTGACGACAATAGCAGAGACTGCTGGAGCGACTGCTGGATCCATTTTGCGGTGAGTTCTTCTGTGACGTGTAGCGTGGTTGAAGCAAAGATGAGGCAGGATCCAACTGCAGCACACTTTAATCAAAAAGACTCAGGAACAGGATACAAGATACAAGAACAAGAACAAGAACAAGAACAAGAACAAGAACAAGAACAAGAACAACCAACACTAGCGTTTAACATTGACAAGAACTCACAAAGACAGGCCAGAAACACAGGGCTTAAATAATCAGGGACAAACGAGCTTACAGGATAACAAGGGGGCGGAAATAACAAGAAACACCTGGGATAACTAAATGACAAGACAGGGAACCACTAAACATGACAGGACACAAAACCCACACTACGACAACATCATATTTCAGTCAAGTTAATTATTGCCATGCCTATTATTTATCATTTCTTGATTAAGCCCAACTATTTTATATCTGAAATTCTCAACATACTTTATCAGATAATAATTCAGATCTCTTTTAAAGGCATGAAACCTCCTATAGAGGATAAAGCCATGATAGCAGGCATCTGGTCAAGTTCCTTGCAAGTAAGGACCATGTTCTGCTGAGCTAGGCAGGAGTGGACAAGACAGACTTTCATTGTCCACAGACTGTTTTATTTCACAGCGAATGACTCTGTCCTACAGCCTTTTGGAAGTTATTGGCTCCGCTCTTCCTCATACATTTCTTTTCATGGGGCATCAACCTTAATTTCTTCCATCGCTGACAGCCTGATGCTTATGAAGCTGTTTTTCCTCACTATCGCTTTTTTCTTTCACAGAGATGAAGTCAGTTCTCCTACTTCATGTTCACAATACTGCAGTGAGATGTCTTCTTCCATTACTGTAACTGTGAAGCCGAGGCCTTAGGCTTAAAGCTGAGCATGTTGCAATGCCGCTGACTGAACCAGATTGGGTGCCAACACATCTGTGCTGTGTGGTGCTTACAATGCATTGTGGGCACAGTAACAAAGTCCCCAAAGTTCCCAAATAAAAATATTAATTTTCCTCTAAAAGATTTCCCAAATTAAATTATTATTATTGTTGTTGTTAAGTAAATATTTTAATTTTGCCACTTTTATTGAAAGGTAAGTTAAGATGGGAAGGGGGGAGTGTTGCAAGCCAGGTTCTATCTACCATTGCCCATATGGGCACCACTGTTCAGGGTCCACATGTGTACAAATGACTTAGGACACAGCTGTGACTATAATATTATTCTTTTCTCTCAAATAAAACAGGTAGCAGCACTAGGAAAATGTTAATAACTTTCCTGTTTTACAGACAGATAAGCTCTTCACTGTATTCAGTGGTGCATTGTCTGTCACTCAGATGGTTTAGAGTGAGCTATCTGCACAGGAGCCCTGCCAGAGAGAGCAGAATGTCATTATGTGTGCAGGCTGCAGCGAACTGTGCCACCATCAGAGGGAATTCATCACCAGAAGTGATGATGATAATGGACTTTGCTGCAAATGACTTTGGATGAGCTGCGCTTCTGGCAAGCTCTGCAAGAATCGGCAGCAATATTTATGAATAAAAAAAGATGGAGGGAGGGATATACATATTTTTGCCATTTTCTCTATTGGCTGGATCAGATATGAACCACTTACTGGACCTGATGGGTCAAGAAGTGATGAAGGCCTGGAATGTTCTGGGATGGAGATGACAAACAGTTTTAACAACATTCATGATTCTGTTTAAATTAGAAAGGGGTTTTCCACAGTGAAATTTGTCTTATATTCAGCTTTATCTTTTCTTTTTTGATTTTTTTTCATGGTCTTTATATGTCCTATAAGCATGTGAAGTCAAGTAAAATCAAGGTAAATTGCAACCATTTTACTTTCACAATTGATCCTAATTCCGGTCAGGAATTCCTAAGTGATGTCAGCGGAAAAGAAAAGTTGTTTCTGAGGAAGTTTTTAGTAGTATTATTATCAATTTGTAGTATTTTACACTTCAGCAGAAAAACTCCTGTATTTAAATGTTTTTCAGTGTTCACGCATTTGAAATAATTTGTAAAAATTCAGAAGCATGCTAGAAGCCATATCATATAATAATAAAATTAAAATTAGAATTGCGCATAAGATAACATGATTATGGGGTGATAGCTAAACAATAATGACCTACTCAATTAATAGAAATATAGAAAGGCATGCTAGTTTGCTCATTATGAAAGAATAACAAATAATGCTGAAAAAATGGTGCTGTGTAAATTCCCCAATGCTCTTCTAGCCCAGAGAACAACTCCAAACGTTCTGTGCCTCATTAAAACAATGCACTTGAAAGCCTAAGGTTTTCACTGCGAGATCAAAAACGCATGTTGCCATCATAAAGGCGAGGTTTTATGTGCAAATTAAACGGAAAGTACAATGGCATCATGGCAGACTGTTGACCACATAATTAGCCGTAGTATTTTTCCCCCTCCTAATCTGCCATTCTGTCATGCATATTAAAATATGCACTCTGCTCTGCCATTTTAATTGGTTAAAGAGTTCAAACAGACAACAAAATGCACCCCCACCACCTCTCAGTCCTGGCCTCGCCTGAAAGCGTTAGTGATTTTCTGTCATGCAAAACATCTTTCGGCTTACTAGATATTTTCTTCCTTTTATTTCCTCCAATTTGTGTTTACAGCTCAGAGCTGTGGAACACATTTCCTTGGCTTGTAATGTGACAGTTGCACTCTGGCGCTCAGTTGAGTGGAGATGTTGTTTTGGAAAGATAGCAGGAGGAGGCTGCCCAACTTATCTGATTACCACCGATGTACATCACACGTCCCGGGGTGCAAGTTTCAAAGAGACACATTTCAGTGGGATCAGAAAGAGGGGAAAGCGCAAGAAAGTCGTAGAGAAGGGAAGATATGCGTTTTGGAGTAAACAAGACTGTTGGTGAGTGACAGCAGACCATACAATACGTGAGCCCTAGCTGAAGATCCATGCCAACCACATCCCACTGTCCATGCAAGGAAATCAGAGAGGATGTGAACATGCAGTGAGCAAACCTTCTTGGACAAGGATCACTTGGGTAACACTCTGTTTTAGTGCCTCTAAATTAAAAGCAAACTGTGCCCCAAATCCCACACGTGGTGTATTTTTTATTTTATTTTATTTTTTGCTTTTTTACTTTTTGTTTAAATATACTGCAAAATATAATGATATTTATTACATAATACATTTTCATATATGGGAAACTAGTGATTATAATTTTCAATATACTGCAATATATGCATTGACCATGTATGGCTATATACATATAAAAGATTTATAAATGAGGACAAAAATAGCATTACATGTAATATTCACAAAGTTTTATCCTTTACTGTGTACATATATTCCACATACATGTTCCCCTATAATTGTGAATGTATTTTCACACATATATATATTCACAAACACACACACACACACACACACACACACACACACACACACACACACACACACACACACACACACACACACACACACACATTAACATAATGAGTTACAAAAGATTTCTAGTTCCCAGCATGCTTTGCTTCTGACTGTTAAAGGAGAGCAAATGTTAAAATTAAGTATTATTTGATGTGTTTTGCTCAAGATTAATACAGGGGGAGATCTTTTAGTTTTGAATGTTCTATTATTTTGGAATTTAAAAGGTTTTCTGGTGTGTCTGAGTTTTTTGGGGTTCCCATTGTGCCGAAGAGTAGAGACGGTGGTTAGTTTGACGATTGGCCTAACATTATTAAGACTATTATTACTATATTATAAAAGTAAAGTCTATGGGTCCCTCACCACAGTGATAAACTCTTGGCTAAATACTTTAGTACATGCAGGTGAGCTTGAGTTTTTGTTAACTAGCTTGAAAATATGAAACGTTTATAATGTAAATGATTAATATAAAAGAAATATATCACTTTATATATTTCTATATATATGTGTTTATGCTGCATAAGTAAATATATCTGCAATATTACACATGCAGTACCATATCTGACAACATATGCATCTACATTATGAAGCGTATTACTGGATATAAAATTACATACCTTATGATATAGGCTATTAGTAAATATATTGTGACATAATTTTCAATATATGAAAAGCGTCAATTTTTATGTATTATTCAATATATTGTAATATATTAACACACTATATTATTCTGTATATTTTCAAATATACTGTTAAACCTATGTACCACATACCAGTGTTGTAGTCGAGACCAGCTCACTCGAGTCCGAGTTGAGACCGAGACCAGAGAGGGTCAAGTCCAAGTCGAGTCCGAGACCAGAGAGGGTCGAGTCCGAGTCGAGACCGAGACCAGAGAGGGTCGAGTCCAAGACCAGAGAGGGTCGAATCCGAGTCGAGTCCGAGACCAGAGAGGGTCAAGTCCGAGTCGAGTCCGAGACCAGAGAGGGTCAAGTCCGAGTCGAGACCGAGAACAGAGAGGGTCGAGTCCGAGCCGAGACCGAGACCAGAGAGGGTCGAGTCCGAGTCGAGACAGAGACCAGAGAGGGTTAATCAAATATACCATGGAATCATGTACACTGTAATGGTAAAAAGGCCACATAATAGGTGGTGTAAAGGTAATTTTATTACAATTATGACTTACAATTATTACAATCAGTAAGTGCTCTTTTCCACATAACATACCACTTTATACAGTAAACCCACATTACATTTTCTAGAGGCTCCACATCACATCTGACCTGGGTCCTGCTGCATTTGCGCGCCGTGAACGTTAGTCTCAAGTCATGCGTAGTTGCACACAAGAAAGGCAGCAATCATTGGACATTTCAATCAAACAACAATTTAAAGAAATATTAACATACAGTAATAATCATGAAATATTTTGAATAGGACTCAAGTGGACTCGGGAATAAGTCCGAGTCGTAATGTGTTCGAGTACGAGTCAATTCAGAGTCAAAATGCACACGAGTCCATGACAAGACCAAGACCATTAAAATATGGTCTCGAGACGAGTCTGAGACCGAGACCGAGACCAAGTCTCGAGTACACAACACTGTCACGTACATTGATTGCTCATATATAGGGAAATATATTTTCTTTTCATATGGGGACTAAGGAAGGTGGCTTTAGCTTTTGACTCGGCCGCCCCTAGTTTGAATACGCCTTCTACCAAACTCATTCTTCTCCCTTGTCCCATCGCATTTTAACTCGGAGTAGCGATTATATTAAATAAAATACGAAAATATTCAAAAAGTGTAAATAAAGTACCTAATGGGTATTTAATAGTGGAAATAAAGTGTTTAATGGCTAGGGTTAAGTACAAGTAATGTCCCAATTAAGGAAACATAAATAGCATCTAACTGATGGAAAATAGAAAATACTGTTTGTTGCTATTTACACGTAGTGTAAAAAGGATCTGTCTCTATCTGCACTTAGTGCAAATATCTCTAATAGTTCAAAGAACAGTGTAACAGTCAATGTTCAAGAAGGTGGAAGGAAGAGGACAGGGTCGGCTTTAGTGAATTCGGGGGTTTTTATTTCTCCCAAAACAAACAAAACAAAACAGAACAAAAGATGCGCCACACGCGCTCTGCTTAGACTTCAAGAATTTAAAGGGGCTCGCTCTCCGCTCTCTCTCTCAGCTCCTCGCACACACTTGTCAGCTCTCTCCTTTTTCCTTCTCTTTCCTCGTGGCTTTTATCCGTCTCCCCACGCCAGTTACTGAAACAAGACACAGGTGTTTGTCATTCACACTTAACCCACTCACGCCGCACCTGTCTCCCGATCCTCTCCCGCGTCACGGACTTCGCGGAACCACGCCCCCCCTGCCACATACCCCCACCGCCCGACTCAGGCCGGGGAGCTGTCCGGCCTGCAGCCTCCCTCCTCCCCCCCCCCCCTCCTGGAGAGGAAGTCAGCGACAGCCATCTGTGCACCCGGCCTGTGGACCACCTGGAACTTAAAAGGTTGTAAGGCTAGATACCAACGGGTGATCCGCGCGTTGGTATCTTTCATGCGGTGGAGCCATTGGAGGGGCGCGTGGTCCGAACAGAGGGTGAATTCCCGTCCCAAGAGATAATATCGGAGGGTGAGGACGGCCCACCTGATGGCCAAACATTCCTTCTCAATGGTGCTGTACTTAGTCTCTCTCTTTGAGAGCTTGCGACTAATGTACAGCACCGGCCATTCCTCCCCCTCCATCTCCTGGGACAGGACTGCACCCAGCCCCCTGTCCGACGCGTCGGTCTGTAATAAAAAGGGGAGAGAAAAATCAGGAGCCTGTAGTAGCGGCCCTCCACATAGAGCAGCCTTTACCTGGGTGAAAGCCTGCTGACACTGCTCCGTCCACTGAACCGGATCTGGTGACTCCTTTTTAGTGAGATCAGTCAGCGGGCTGGCAAGGTCCGAATAATTAGGCACAAACCTTCTATAGTATCCCGCCAGCCCCAGGAACTGTCTCACCTCCTTTTTGGTCTTGGGTCTCGGGCACGTTGCAACAGCTGCTGTCTTATCAATTTGGGGACGCACTTGCCCGTGACCCAAGTGGAATCCCAAATACCTGACCTCTACGCGCCCAACCGCACACTTCTTTGGGTTGGCCGTAAGGCCGGCCAGTCTCAGCGCTCTCAGGACCGCGCGCACATGCTCCATATGGCGCTGCCAGTCATTACTATAAATAATGATATCATCCAGATAAGCAGCGGCATATGCAGCATGTGGCCGGAGTACCCGGTCCATGAGACGCTGGAAGGTGGCCGGAGCCCCTGAACAACCCAAATGGAAGCGTAACGAATTGGTGTAACCCGAATGGCGTCGTGAAGGCTGTTTTTTCTTTAGACATAGGAGATAAGGGGATCTGCCAATATCCTTTAGTTAAATCCAGCGTCGAAAAAAACCGAGCAGTGCCGAGCCGATCAAGCAGTTCGTCAATCCGGGGCATTGGATAAGCATCGAATTTCTATACAGCATTCACCCTGCGGTAATCCACACAAAATCGAACCGAGCCGTCGGGTTTAGGTACTAAAACTATCGGGCTCGCCCAGTTACTGTGGGATTCTTCTATTACCCCCATCTCGAGCATCGCCTCTAATTCCGACTGAACGACTTTTTTCTTGTGTTCAGGTAAACGATATGGCCGGCTGCGCACTACCACGCCCGGCTCGGTCTCAATATGGTGCCGAATGAGATTGGTTCGACCGGGTAGGAACGAGAACACGTCAGTAAACTCCGCTTGCAACCTGGCAACGTCAGTAAGCTGGCACGGTGAAAGATGATCTCCGCCCGGAGCCAGAGCGAGAGATGGTGATTTGACATTCGCCTCTGGCCCGAGATCTTCTTCCGCTCCGATCACCGTCGCCAGCATCCCTGACTCCACCTCGCTCCACTTTTTTAGGAGATTGAGATGGTAAATCTGACGCGCCCCGTTCCTATCCGTTCGAAGAACCTCATAATTGAGATCCCCGACTCGCTGGGTGACCTCAAAGGGTCCTTGCCACTTAGCGAGTAATTTGGAACTCGACGTGGGAAGCAATAGAAGGACTTTATCTCCCGGTGAAAATGTTCTCAGTTTTGTTCCCCTATTGTACAACTGGGTCTGTTTGTCCTGAGCCTGTAACAAATTCTCCATTGAGAGCCGCCCCAAAGTGTGGAGTTTTGTTCTCAGGTCCAGGACATACTGAATTTCATGCGAATCGAATCGATTTAATGCCCAATAACTCGTAAAGTTCGCGTAACGTACGTGACATAAACGCCGTGCCCTGATCAGTGAGGATCTCTTTCGGGATCCCCACTCGGGAGATTAGACGAAACAGGGCATCCGCTACACTTTTCGCGGAGATGTTGCGGAGTGCCACTGCCTTAGGATATCGCGTTGCATAGTCCACTATGACTAATGCAAAGCGATGTCCCCGTGCTGACGTTCTAATGGCCCGACGAGGTCCATCGCAATTCGCTGGAAGGGGACCTCGATTAGAGGAAGGGGGCGCAAAGGCGCTTTTGGGGCGGCCGGCGGATTTACCAGCTGACATTCACGACAAGCCGCGCACCACCTGCGCACGTTCTCTTGAATGCCCGGCCAAAAAAAAACGGGCCATGAGACGGTTAAGTGTCGTTATTTGCCCTAAATGTCCCGCCATGGGATTTGAATGAGCCGCCTGGAAAAGCATTTCCCGACGGCTTTTCGGTACCAACAACTGGGTTGTAGTCTCTTTTGTCTGAGTGTCTTGTATCACTCTATACAACCGGTCTTTCAAGATTGCAAAATATGGATAAGTGAGCGGTCGAGCAGGCTGGAGAGGCTGACCGTCGATGGTACGGACCTGTTCAAACGCATGTTTTAACGACTCATCCTGAGACTGTTCCAGGGGAAAATCATCACGCTCTGGGAGAATCTGTCTCCCAATTACGCTCAGATCCCCTGGATCCAGTCCCGGAGGTCCCAGTTCAGCCTCGCCCAACCGCACGACCGCCCCGCTCTCCTGCTTCTTATTCCCACAAGAGACATCCGCGCACAATAACCCCAATAATTCTGTAAAGGCCGGCCAATTAGTTCCCAAAATCAGCGGATGCCTGAGGTGCGGGTTAACTGCCACCTCCACACTATGCTTTTGCCCCCTAAATTTAATCAAAGCCGACATGAGCGGATACTTCACCACATCCCCGTGCACACACCTTACCCGAACCATGCGGCTCATATCCAATGTCTCAGGTTGAATCAGGCTTTGGTGGATCAAGGTTTGGTTACATCCTGAGTCCACCAGAGCCTGATAGGTACCCCCCTTTATACTCACGGGTATCTGGTACCGGCCAGCCTGATCGTGGGCAGCCTGCGGGGCATCCGGGACCCGGATCATTGTCCCCACCTCCATCATCGGACACCTGTCTATAAAATGGTCCGGGTCCCCGCAACGCCAGCAGGCCGGCCCAGGCCTCCCCACCGCTCTAGAGGCAGGAAGTGGGGTAAGTGACTGGCGTGAGGAGAGGGAGGGAAAGGAAGCCGGGTCCGCCCCCCCGGTAGTGAACCCCGAGCCCCTGGGCTGGGGTCTCAGGCCTCCTGCCGGATCCAGTGAAGTTCCCCCCCGTCCCCGGGGAGGGCCACGGAACGGTCCGGGAGGACGGGACCTGGGAAGAGGAGATGGTCGAGGAGACGAGGTAGAAGAGGGGGAGGGAGAAAAAAAAGAGGAAGAGAGAGACACATTAGGGAGGTTCTCGCCGACCCTGGAGCACGCCACCAGCTGGTCCTCCGCCAACTGAATGGCCAAGTCCAGCGACGCCGGTCGGTGGCACTGGACCCACTCCGCCGTTTTCCGCGGCAAACGGCCGATGAATTGCTCCAGCACCACCCGGTCGATTATCTCCTGGACGTCGCTTCCCTTAGCCAACAGCCACTTGCGGCAGGAGTCCCGGAGCTGTTGAGCCAACACGAAGGGTCGACCGCTCTCGCCCAGATCCAGGGAACGGAACCGCTGGCGATGTTGCTCTGGGCTCCGGCCGACCCGCTGTAGGATGGCTCTTTTTAGATCATCGAAAACCAGGAGATTCTGGACGGGTAGCTGTTGGGCCGCCGCTTGCGCCTCCCCGGTCAGCAAAGGGATGAGGCGCACCGGCCATTGCTCTTTTGGCCACCCACCTGCCTCCGCTGACCTCTCAAAGAGGTCGAGGAACGCCTCAGGGTCATCCTGTGGGCCCATCTTATTAAGGGGCAGGTGGGGGCGCTCGACCGGCGGCAGCGTTGAACCCGGCCGAACCTCCCGGTCCATCCAGCTCCGGAACCTCTCGCGGTCCTCCTGTTGGCCTTGGACGAGAAACTGGAACCGGCCTTCCAGATCGGTCCTCATCTCGACCAGGGCCCGATGTTGATCTTGGTGGAGGGCCGCGAGGGAAGCAACCACATCCGCAAGTGGCGATGGTGGCGGTGTTTGCATGCTGGCGGCGGCTTCCGTCTTCCTTCCCGGGTTTTCGGCACCAGTGTAACAGTCAATGTTCAAGAAGGTGGAAGGAAGAGGACAGGGTCGGCTTTAGTGAATTTGGGGGTTTTTATTTCTCCCAAAACAAACAAAACAAAACAGAACAAAAGATGCGCCACACGCGCTCTGCTTAGACTTCAAGAATTTAAAGGGGCTCGCTCTCCGCTCTCTCTCTCAGCTCCTCGCACACACTTGTCAGCTCTCTCCTTTTTCCTTCTCTTTCCTCGTGGCTTTTATCCGTCTCCCCACGCCAGTTACTGAAACAAGACACAGGTGTTTGTCATTCACACTTAACCCACTCACGCCGCACCTGTCTCCCGATCCTCTCCCGCGTCACGGACTTCGCGGAACCATGCCCCCCCTGCCACAAACAGCATTTAGAAGTTCAAAAGAACAGCACTTATATAAAATAGAGATTTTGTAACATTATAAATGCCTTTACTGTCACTTAATGTATCCTTGCTGAATAAAAATATTACTGATCCCAAACTTATGTTTGTTGGGTTTTAAATTATATATATAAAAAATAGATAGTATTTGGATATTTGTCTCAGCTTTTCTTAGTTTAGTCTGTTTTGGTTTAGTTTTTAAGGACTTTTAGTATGTTTCTCTTTGTTCCTGTTTCCTTTGTTCGTTGTTCCTGCTTGTTCCTTGGTTATGACAATTCATTATATGATTAATTTGATCACACGTGTCTGCATTTAGTTCTTATGTGTAGCCTATGTATTTAGGCACTTCAGTTCATTCTGTTCACGGTCTGGTGTTGTTTGTATATCGTTCACACTGTTATGTTGTACCTTCTTGTTGGATTACTGCTTTTGTTTGGTTTTATTATAGTTAAAAACATTGCACGCAGTCTTCTTTGTCTTCAATCTTTGTGGAGCAACCCGTGACAAAACTAATAATATTTGCAACCCTCATGGTTTTCAAACATGTGGATAAACATGTAGAACATCCTCTAAACATTAATGAAGAAACCAGCTGGTTAAAAGCAATTGCAAAGAATGCACTGAAAATGTATACATGTGGACCTATATTTGGTCACTAGCATACGAATGCTACAGGTACCTAGCACTAATCTCAATTTACAATGCATATGTTTTTAGAACCCGTCCACAGTTAATTCATCCCAAGCCTCTAGGGCCATAATTCAGGGGATAGCCTCCTGTGATTGTGTGCAAGAGAGGAAAAAGGCCCATTAATATGCATGGCTTTGCTAAAAGCTTTAAAGTGACCTACATGACAAGGTTCAGTATACACTCATACTGTGTGCCAGCTCTTGAGGGACGCTGTCATCCGTGTTCCCCACCCTAATTTCGGAGTGGCTGTTGAACTTAGCTGAGCACTCATGTGTTGGGGTAGATGTAGGCCACAGAGGTCACTCTATGAGTCCCAGCCCTTCACAGCCCGGGCGGCTCTCAAGCGCTTTGTGATAGATGCATTAAGTGGCTGAAGAAGACTGTGGATTGGCCATACACAGCACTTTCGACTCTCAGAAGGTGTCCCGGTGCCTGTTGATGACTCTTCAGGCCCTTTCAGATAATCCTCACAGCCCTTTTTAGCCAGAATGTATTAATTAACAGATTTATTTTCTTTTCTCTCCTCATGCCTCATCTGCATTGTTTCCCATTCTCTCTTCCTCTCGTGCGCTGATCAAGATCAAGAGGAATATTGATGCAGAGGGAAAAAAAATCTCTATCAGCATACATATTAGTGCACCGTGGCTTTTGTTGATTTGAAGTATCAGCCTGAAGTGGTCGTAGATATGAAAAGTTCGAAAATGTTAGCCATGGCTGTTGGTAAATCGTTGTTGACACTGATGATCCTGTTTTGTTTTTGTCAAAAGGGAAGTTAGCATCTATGATGCTAAAGGACAGCTGTTGCTAGAGGGATTAGCCCGATGGCTCAGACTAAACAGTAAGAGGGAATGTAAGCTGTCAGTGCTGGCTAGCCTAGCCTCAATCTGAGTCTTTGGGTGACTGGGGAATGTGTAGCTCTGGGCACTACGCATAGTAATGAGACTAAACAGATGTAGAGCTCCAGAGTGTGCCGGTCACTGGCTAGCTTGTTTGTCAGAAAATATATGCTGGGTGGGTACACAGAGAAAATATATATACAATATGCATGGTTCCCTTTTGACATAAAAAAAAAATACACAAGAACATATGTAGAAATTAAAAGGAGGAACTCACTGTACCTGTGGTTTGTCATGGTATGAATAGACAGCACTGTATAGATTTGAGAAAAAGAATCTGGTGTACAAAGCATTTATTTCAACAACAAATAACAAATTGTCATAGACCTCCACAGATAAATAACATTTTAATTCTTAACAATAAAAAAAAAATTAAACTATTTGGCTGAAAATATTTTCTGATATAATTGACAGCATATTTATTGTGTATATTGTATGAATCCCTTTATGGGTTAAATTAATAGTTTGACCTGGACCTGTGTAGACAGACTTTGACTATATGTAAAGGAGCATATTGTGTTTTATTATGGCCAAGAACCGCCCACTTAGAAAGAAACCATCTGCTTAACGTGTGAAATGACCAGCCAGAGTCCAGTTTGTTTTTAGACGGTCAGTGAATGGTTCGTGGGTATGTTGTCTGAGGCTGAGACCAGGAATTGGTGTAAGCATCATCTGATTAGCAACCTGCTGGTGTAGCAACTACACCATTATGATAGCAAAAAGTGTTTCCCCTATTGGCCATAAGTAACCATGAATACATTTTTTCCCAAGCAACCTAGCTATCCTATTGTAGATGTTTTACCTGTGACAGTTTTTATAGAGCTCTTAAAAGCATAAAAATAATCTGCTGCTGCTTTTAGATGAGTTGATCAGTCACATTACAAAAGTAGCAAAAATCTTGATAAAATGATACAAATCCAGTTGGAGTGGAAAAAATTCTTATACTTCTAAACAAGATGAACCCACTAGCTTTAACAGGTTTCATTGTCAAAACATGGTGCCTCTTGATCATTTTGAAATTTCCCTACAAGCTTTAAAACAAAATCTATATCCTTGGTTCACAGGAACATTTTTGATGATCAGTTATTTTAAGATAAGGTTAACCATGCTTTTTAATTTAATGTGCACAACTATTTTCTTTCATTCTTTCTTTTTCTTTTTACTGAAGGCTTTTTGTGTTTTCTCACATTGTAACTTTACCATATAATAATTACCAAATTATTTGTTTTAGGCTAGAATGGAACAAGAATGGCAAAAGAAAAACTGGCATCAACGTGACAAACACACAGAAGACATAAATGTGAGAAAACACATTTTATGAGAATAATATTTATGACATTTATCAGCATTTATTTCATAAATGCTCCAAACTAAATTGCTCAAAAAGGTCTTTTGAGTAGTTCTGTTGTTGATATGCTTCATATACCATAAGCAAAAATGTTACTTTAAATAAACAACAATGGTGCCTTCAAGCCATGTGCTGTTGCATGAAATTGCTAATACAGCAAAAGTTTTCTACCCCCCCCCCCCCCCTTTAAAAAGGTGAGATGTCAGTTTAGATTATTACTATTGTCTTGTTTTAAAGTGTCAAAAAATGTAATGCAGCATTATTTATTTATTTGAATTCTATTTATTTACATCTGTGTTTAATAATTTTCTAAGACTATAATTTTCAATACTATATATTTAAAAAGTGAACAAATACTAGTTTCTGAACGATCTTCTCCATGTTTCCTCAGTTTTCTAAGACCATTCATCTCAAACAAAGACAGAGCGCATTGGCAGAGCTGCCAGTCACACAAAGCCCACTCATTCTCCACTGAACTCATCTCCATCTGCTGATGTGTGACCATGTCCACACATCCGTATTGCCTCTACTCGAGCTTATAACGAGCACATGAGATGTGACTTATGAACCGGAAGCCTGTAGGTTGAAGAACATTTATGACATGCGTAATGCTAACAGGAGACTCTTTGACGGTTCCATCATGTGTTTAGTATGTTGCCATTGCCCTACTAATTATGATGAAAAATGTCAGAACATATAGAACATATAAAACATGTAAACTATTGCTTTAGTTCGATTTCTTTCTCGAGACATACAGACATGAAAAAACAGACATGCAGTATGTGATTAATGGTTTGATCTGTGGTTTGGAATGTGTTAAAGTCACAAAATTGTCACAAAATAGTGGGTATTAACTTGCTCTTCCATTGCTGTTATTTATGTCTTGTATTGAACGATATTTACACACTACAGAATAGCTCATGGTCTGCACTCCCATAAAGTCATATCACTCCTATAAACCATTTTATAAACCACTTTGATTGATTCTTCCTTTATTGTTACTGCTGAATATATGTATTTAGACTTGTGATGAATGATAGAATATGATGATCTCCTATCAATGAACCACCTTCCTAAAATATAAAAACTTATATATTCTCATGTGTATTTTCAAGAGCCCTTTTGAGAAAAACAAAAGTGTGGTATTTTGTATCTAACATGATGTTTCCAAGATCACATAATTTAATTTAATAATGACATTAAAGAAAAAAATATTATTTGAAAAATATTAAATTTAATTATTGAATAAATAATCAAATGATTCATCACCAGTTTTAAAAAGCAGAGCGAATCAATATGACCATTTATTTTACATATTTTTTTAAAGACTATTTCTTTCTTGTCCATAATTATTATTATTAAAATTAGGATTATATTTTAAATATTAGAATAAAAATACAGTTCTCAAAAACAGTTACAATAATTATGATTAAATATAAAGTAAAAAATAATTAATTATAATTATTAATAATTATAAATAATTATGTTTAAGAAAAAAAAAAGCATAGTGTGTTAATTTGATGCACATACTTTAAGCTTTATATTAACTGGACCTTCATCCTAATAATGTGTTTGCTATTGTCATAGTATATCAAGATGGTAGCGGACAAAAAATAATATATTTTTAAATGTTGGCCGCCTTTTTTCCTTAACATGATTCTCTCTAAACCTAACGAGCCAGCAGAATGAAGTGGTTTGTTGTCTCAACAATGTAGGCAATGATTAGGAGCAATTTCTTCGCTCCTAGAACTAAATAACTCTCTGTCATTAATGTACATATTTTACACCTCATTAGAACTAACATGATTGGATGGGGAGGGGAAACACATTTGCATTTCAAATTAACAATACGTTTCCTATGAAAAAAGAATGAAATGGAAAGAAAGAAGCGCAGCAAGTGAGTTTGCCACAGTGACGGGGAAGACAGAAATCTAGAGAGTGGCTTAAATAATTCTGGACCACATCTGTGCTTACTGAATTAGCTTTAGGTGGCAACACATGATTTCTCCTAATTAACGATACACATTTTGGTAATGTAAATGGCAGCTGCAATCAGTTCTTGCACACTGAAATGTGCATCGCAGGGTGAAACGGGCAAGATGTTAACTAATTTTATTTTTAATCTTCCTCTTTTTGCCGCCGAGCGTGTCGTTCGGGTAAGCGTCATGTCTTCTGAAAATTCCTCGCCTCTTTCATAGAAACATATTGGGGCAGCATTTGCCAGATGTCCGCTTCCTCTGCCTTCTGCTGCCATTATCCTCAGGCACCACCCCACCTTATGGCTGGCCAGCCTGCCAGGAGAATGGGAGAAAGGGAGGGCAAGAGAACAAGAGAGAAAGAGAGAGAAAAAGAGTGAAGGAGGACGAGTAAGAGAGATAAAAGGTCCTTCCAAAATAAGAGGGTGTCTCTTCAAACAAGGCCATCCTGATGGAGTACACTTCATCTCTGTTGTATTGTGATTGGAAAGAGTGCTATTGTCACATCTGTGTAATGTCAACTTTAGAACCCAAATGTTACTGCCAGGTTTATGTCTTGGTTGTTTGCTAAATATTTAAAATAGTTTCCACGGACATGTATTCACATCTATACTAGATGCTGAAACATGTTCCCTGGCAAATCATTTCGAAGCCCAGTTTTATGTACATAAGCTGTGCTTATATGATTGTCATGTCCAGTGTTCCTCTTCAGCTTCCTGTTGATCTTATTGGCTCTCAAAACTGTCTTTGACCTTTATTACCTTATGTACTTGCCACTTATAGGGATGGTTCACCCACAAATGAAAGTTCTGTCATCATTTACTCATCATTCCAAACCTGTATGACTTTCAATGTTCTATGGCACTTATGCAGCACTTGTTCCAGTAATACTAACACTTTTCTCTTCCTTTCTATTATAAAAAAAACACCTTTACGGGTTCTGCGTTAGATTAGACTGAGAAAGGTTATAGCACTTACATTTTGTGGTCCTACTGTTAGTTTAACTGCTTCTATTGTTCTAATTTTAAGTAGCTTTGGATAAAAGTGTCTGCTAAATGAATAAATGTAAATGTAAATGTATGGAACATACTTTTTTTTTTTTTAAACCTTTCTCAGTGGTTTTTGTCCATACAAAGAAAGTTGGAGACATACTTAACAATATCTTCATTTGTGTTCCACAGAAGAAAGTCATAAGGCTTGGAATGACATAAAGTTGAGTAAATCTGCTTGTTTCTATGTACTGTTGGGTCATGGGATGCTGGGTATGGTGAGTCATTTTTGGGCTACTTTCACTTTCATTTTTGGGTTTGTTGGGTTATTCACAACCTCACACCCTTTCGTGATGAAACCGATTAAGCAGCTCTGTGTACAGAGTCCCATTAAATTGATTATTGCAGATGGGAGGGCACATGTACCCTCTCAGCACACACATGCACAAATGGAGGTGTGTTGCTGGCACATCCTCATTAGACTGTTTGTTAGCCTCATTTCGCCACTGTCACAGGCAATCTCGGCTCTTCTACTCCATAAACAAACACAGATAGAGTCACGTAGGAGCGTCTGGGGGGAGAGGTCCCAGCTGCTTTACCCCCTGAAACGTGACCGAGCCCAGGGGACCAGTTAAAGGAGCATCGCACACATTTTTCAGAGTTTAGATTGAACTGAACTGGTGAAGAAACATTTTTTAAATGTAAATTTAGCAAACAATTACATAAAAATGGAAGCTTTAGCTCTAAGTTCTGCCGGGAAGACTCAATTGAAACGTCACTTATTACTTTCTCATCTATCCAATAATGTTCTAATACTTGTGGTATAAAAGACCGGTACTTACACATGTCTGAGTTCGCAGATGCTGAGGCTTCTATTCACCACCATCCTCCCCACCACCACCAAGACGGTTCCTTCCCCTCCTTTCTCCCCACCACCACCAGGATGGTCCCTTCCTATATCTCCCAGGGGGTCGGCTGCACCCCTGCCTTCGTCTTCAGGCAGGAAATACAGAGTCCGGACCCTCGGATTGCGAACTATGGATGGGGTCTACGCCAAAGAACTTAATTGCTTGCTGGGCTGTCAATAAATGTATTATTGTTACAGTATTTATTCTCCCGAGTCTTTCTGGTACAAATGGCAAGTAACACATTGAGGTAAACATGAAATTAAGTTAAAAAAAAGTATTTTCTAAAACATATTCCAATAATCTTAATTACAGTAGTGTAGTTTTAATTACAACATTTTATACAAAATAAAGTAAAACAATTTTTTACAGTGAAACAACGTCTCAGGTTACAACTGTTACCATGGTTCCCTGAGAAGGGTCGTTCCCACACGCTTTCTGATGTAGACGCTGTGATTTGTGTCTTGAAACATGTGTGAAATCAGTCCACTGGCATGGTGGGACGTCATCGTGTGACATCAAGACCAAGCTATCAAGCGCACCTGGGCCAAACAATGTCAGCTTCTGATTGGCCGAACAAGTCGATCACAGGCAGGTATGGCAGGGCGACACAGCATCTCTTTCCCTTCTCATGGAACCATGGTTGCAGTCATAACCTCAGATGTTCCCTTTTGAGGGAACTCTACACTGCGTATGATGTAGATCCTATGGGAACGTTAATACCCACTAAGCCATATTGACCAGTGCCTGTCTTAGTGTGAATCATGGTGACAACAAATCTGGGATATCAGCAGTCCAAGTCCAGGTTGTGAAACCTCACAAATTTGTGTGAAGAGGACCAGCCCACTACATCACATACTTCTTATAGGGACACTCCTGACAATAAGGCGCCATACTCCTCGTAGAGTGTGCTCTGACAGCCATGGGTGAAGGCTGACCACATGCTTCATAGGCAAGAGAAATAGCCTTGACTATTCACTTGCTAATTGTTTGCTTAGTTGCTGGGGAACTTTTCTTGGGTGACCCAAAACAGTTGATCAGACATATGCCACAGGGCAGCTCTGTGGACAAAATAGTGGGTACTTTTGGTTACTGAGTACTTTTTGGCACATAACCCAGTCTAGGCAGCAAAAAAGCTTTTACCATGCCGAGGGCAAATTGTAGACCTGAAGGGGATACTGACAGAGTCTGAACATCTTCTACTCTTTTAAGAGATGTAATAGCCAGCAAGAAAGCCATTTTTAGAGTCAGAAACTTTTCTGTGACAGACTCAATAGGCTCAAAGGGCTCCATAGACAGACCCTCTAGTACTTCAGCCAAATACCAAGCAGGAACTGTGGTGTGCAGGTCTCAGCCTCATAGCACCAAGTAGGAAACAATACCAGTTGGTTTCTCCCCAATGACTAAACGGCCAAAGGTGTGTGGCAAGCTGCTTTGGCCGCCATGCATGTACACCTTCAGAGTGGAGAGGAATAGTCCTGTAGAAAATCAATCCTGAAGAAACTCCACCACTTAACCAGCCGGCCAGTTAACTCGGTCCAACCGATGATCTCTGCACCATGAAGTTGTGGCGATATGGAAGAAATATATAACTCTTTTTCACTTTTCCAAATGGGCAGAAACCAATGAGGAAGTTAAGAGGAAATGTAATATAAAAGAACAAACAAACGTGTAGGTTACCTGAGTGGGACACACGCTACCTGAAAGCAGTCGTTGCTATTCATTGCTGGAGTCTCTGTGTATGCGCTGACTGAGTGCGATCGCCAAAGTGACAGAGAAATTGAATTCTGCATGATTCGCCTGCCTGGTGCAACACAATCCAGTCTGGTTCGCCTGCATCAGGTATTTACGCCAAGTCTCCAAACTCTTTCCCCGGCCCTGAATTTGCGGCCGCTACACAGACTGCTTCACGCAGTCAACACACACACACACACACACACACACACACACACACACACACACACACACACACACACACACACACACACACACACACACACACACACTACACACCCACACACCAAACACTTGTTTTATTACTTTTTTTCTGAAATTGAACCCGAAAAACTGAGTTTGAAAAAAAAAAAAAAACTTTAAGACATTGGTGAATCAAGGACTCTGAACTTCAGCAGCAATCTCCTTACTGTTTGTCTTCATTAATTATTTTGTCATTTGTCATGTTAGGCAAAGGAAAAAAATACGAACTCTGTATGAAAATTTAACTTTGTGTAACTTTTTTTTTTAGTGGAAAATGTTTTCCAAAATAATTTTTTAGTGACTGAAACCCTTCAATCTATAAATGTGTGTCATTTAAGCTCCTATTCTTTGTTATTGTGGGTATTGGAAGGCATTCATTTTGTGTATCGGTGGTTTGAGCTATATTGTAGGAAACTGAACTTCATTACATATATATATATACACACACACACACCGACACATATATATATATATATATATATATATATATATTTTTTTTTTTTTTTTTTTTTTTTTGGACAAGTTTTGACTTTTCTGGTGCCCGAACTATTTAAATTAAATTTGCATTTATTAAATAATCAAATTTGATTTGGGGCAGCCACAATTACAAAGTGAAAACTCTCCACTTCAAGGCATGTAGTACCCACATGGAGGGGGCTCTACAGTTAAGGATGGTCTCAACATACTCGGTTGAGAGAACAGAGTTCAGGAGTTGGTTCCACTCAGGTGCCAAACCCACAGCTTCCGCAGGTCTGGGTGGGGTTGAAAGATTGTGCCCCCTGCCTGAGACAGAAGATCACTCCTGATGGGAATCTCCCATGAAGCTATCGAGGAGAGTCCAAGAACTACACTCGGGCCGGCCAGAATGGGGCTACTAATAATAGACTAACCACGTCCAGGGGAACCCTTTTTAGAAATGCATACAGAGGTAGCCTCAGGTCTGTACACGTGAGGGAGAACCAAAGGGGACAGTGGGTAACTTCTTGAGATGCAAATAGGTCCTCTTCCACCTGGCCAAACTTCCTCCAAATCAACTCCACCACCTCAGAATGGAGTTTCCATTCCCCAAGCCTCAGCCTCTGCTTCGACAGGATGTCCACTCCTTGATCCAGGATCATTTCCAGGCAATTTATATGCCAAGAGAGATGATGACCCCTCTACAACTTGCATTGAGCGACCATCACTTCCCAGTCCGTGAATAAGTCTGTCATAAGCGGCCTGCGATGACAAGGCACCCCAACATCCACATCACCAGGGTCAGACGCAGCATGGAGTTCCCTCGAAAGGGAACTGTCTTAAGGGGATTGTCCACCCAAAAATAAAAGTTCAGTCATAGTTTATCCACCCTCATGTCATTTTAAACCTGTATGCATTTCTTTCTTCTGCAGAATATAAAAGAAATATTTTGAAGAAGGTTGGTAACCAAACAGTAATACAGGTTTAGAATGACATGAGGGTGAGTAAATAATGATAGAATTTTAATTTTTGGGTGAAGACAATAATTCAGAAAAAAAGCCTCATTAAAAGATCTTTTTTTTTTGTACATTACAATTGTTCGGGGGTGGGGTCTTTGTGTAATGCAGCTAATTTTGACTAAAGCAAAGGGCTCGTTAGTCGCAATCAGTTGTCTAACTGTGCCCTGTTCTGTCAGAGCTTGACCTTTCCTCGTGCACTGCCTGTAAAATCTCCTGCTAGGGTTTCACCGTTTCATGCCTCGCTTAATTGGATATGATTTGCGTTTTGTGCCTTTGCTTTTGTTCGTTTGTCCAATTCAGCATGGAGCTAATGGCTAAATGTCACTGTAGATCGCAAGCTACGTTAGCCTGGAGAGAGCTTAATTTTCCTGACAATGTACACAACTAACAAGACCCAACGTCAACATCTCCTCATTACCGATGTTGTCGCAAGCAACAGCAACAGTTGTGAACATGCAGCAGGGAAAAAAGCAAAGGAGAAGATAAACAATATTATTCAGGCCTCGGTGGTTGCTGTCATTAACCTATGGCCCTAACATCTTAAACTTGGCTAATGAACAGCAGTGATGGGGTGCGCGATTGGCACGCAAAGATGAGACGGCGGCAAAACTGTGGAGTTTAATTATGCCTGTACACCTCAAACTGCGTGGCATTTGATGGAAAGGTCAAGAGAACTCCCTCGACTTAATCTGTGGAACCTGTGTCTTCAAGCCCTCTAGTGACGGCTGAGCAGATACACAGACACAACGAAGCTACATACAACAACATAATTTTAAACCAAAATTAGGGTTTTAGATTAATGTGTCAAATTTAGTTTTAGACAGTAAACTGACTTTTTAATAGTTTTCTTGCTACTCTATGTTTTCATACTCCAGCTTTTAGGTTTAATTTGTAATGGTATATATTAAACAAATCAGTTTGCAGCCAACAAAAAAGGGAACTAGCAATGAGGTGTTCTTTTTATCACCAATTCCTGGTAGATTTTGGCTGCAGTCACAACAGTTGTTTCCCTTAATATCCTGTGGCCTGAATCTGAGAACTTTAATTGGGTTAGTTAAAAAACACAAATCCTTTATTTGATCTTTAAGCTTTGCTCATTTGTACACAAAACATAATGTAGCCAACCATATGATGTTACCAAAAATTCACTGAGCTGGAACCTTTTGCTGGAGAAAACATATCACTCGATTTACTGCTCAATCAGCACTCCCAATAAAGACGTAGAGTATGCATGTTGGGTTCAGAGAGCAGAAATCTTGCATTAAACGTTTCCTTGGTTTCCCCTCATGAGAGTATCTTACCATTTTAACATATATTGAAGACCTCTCACTAAGAGCTTTTACATGGTCTATTGAGTTTTGCTTTGAATGCTCAATTTTTCAAATATCTACCTAACCCATCACCCATAAAGTATATAATCTGTCAGAAAACTGATTATATTTCTGCAGTTAATTTGAGTTGTAGGGAAAAACAGAGTGAGCGTTGCTGAGATGAGGAGGATGGGGTGGGAGAATGGAAAGGACGTTCTTGATTAAAGTAAGATGCATGTGCCTCTGTGAGTGGGAGAGTACTCACTAAATCAAAAGTCAGTGTGGCGCTGTGAACATCTGTAAGACAAGAGTAAACAGATCATAAAAATTTCCCCATTTATATCATCATGCTTTGAGCTTTTTCGAAATATGTTTTTTAGACTTCTAATTGCTTTACAGACTTTGTTGCACTGTAAAGTATTATTGTCTTCATATCCACAGAATCTGAGTTTTCTTGAATTTTTGCAGGTTCAATTTACAAAATTAAAATGAGCTAATGCAACAAAATTCTTAATTTAATTACATTCAGTCTACTTAAATTGTAAACTGAAACTGGACAGGGACATTTTTAGTTCCCAGCATGCTTTGCATGTGACTTGATGGGAAAAAAAATTATGTTAAAAATTCGTTATTTATGTCTTTTTGAGTAAGTTGAGAAAAGGGAGAGACTTGATTACTGTTTAATATTCAGTTATTTTCAGAACAGTTTCTGTTTTGTTTATATTATTTCCATTTTGGTGGAGAGTGGAGATTTTGTTTAGATTGAGGTTGCTATAATCAGTCAGCAATTGCTATTAAGCAAGTCAGTCATTTTTAGGTATTGTTGCAGAGTAAAGGCGTACATGTAGTTGCATAATGAAATTCAAAAAGGTTATGTATATGAAGAAATGAATCATGTTGTATATATGTGTATGTACAGGCCTACATATATTTGTGTGTGTTTGTATAAAATATATAATTATGAAGCAGCACAACTGCTTTCAACATTAATAATAATAGTACATGTTACTCGAGCACAAAGTCAGTCTATGATAATGATTTCTGAAGGAACCTGTACCCAAGCGGAAAACCAACCTTGCAACATGGGGACTAACGTCCCGGTAAGTTGGAAATAGGAAGTCTCGTGAGAACAAGCGAGAAACACAAACTGCTTTAAGGCAATTGGACATTAACACACATGCCATATGATACAGTGAATGATGTATTACCCACCTCGGGAGACATAGCTCCACACGATAAAGTTGGTCGGCTCCGATAATAAAAAATGCGCATGAGCAGCGGTAGAAAGGGGGAGGAGGGTGCCGCAAGTGAGTTTTATTTACGACAGTGTTGTGAAAAATACTCCCAAAGCTGTAGCGGGAGCTTGTTGAGAAAACATGCGAAAACAAAAGTGAAAATCAGCGAAGAAATGACTAGAGTTCACAAGTTCCCCTTTAAAAAATAGAAAACCGAGAAGAAAAAAAAACAGTTCTTCATTGATTCATATTGAACAAATTGAAAGCACTTTTTTCATTGATAATGTAACCAAATAACTGTATATGACAACTAAATATGTTCCTTATATATGAGGAATATTTTATAACAAAAAGACAATGATCTCCTACATTTGACAGAATGAGTAATGAGGGGAAAAAATCAGTACACACCTCAACTTTAGTCTTCTGTTTGTCTCTCACCAGAAATCTGAAGTTCTGCTACGGTGGCCAAAGATCTTACATTGAGAAAATCAGCAAGACAGTTCTCTAGCTTCAGGTCTGACATCACCAGAGGACTTAAGTCACTCAGGATCTCGTTACTGCACTGACAAGACAGATCCCAGTCTGAGACAGATCTTGTAGGCTGAGCCAAGGCCTGAGGATTAAAGATACAGTTTCTCGCTAGCTATCTTCATCATCATGGCAAGAGGTGCCATGATCCCTAGGTGTTTCCAGGAGGCTGAAGTGTCAATCACGGCTGGTCGAAACGGTCAGGTGTGAGACCAAGGCAAGGCCGATGGATGGGAAAAAAATCATCATGACAGCTTTACAGTGTCAGCAGTCACATTTTGCCAAAAGCAACATTCAAAGAGCATGTTTTTGTGTGGCGTTTAGAAATGGTTTGCTATGGCGAGTAATATAGTGTAGGACTAGTTCTGATGACAGTTTTTGAAGCTATATGTTTAATAGATCTATTAAAATGCAGAAAATCAAATGCAAATCAGGCATACACAGAACTGAATCCCTTTCTCTTCTATGTGTTAGCAGAAGTAATAGTATTTCTGCAGCCTTCTAACTGCAAATAAAACACTACTGACCAGGGGTAGCACCTAATACAATCATTATATTTTAAAGATGTTTTATTTCACTGAAGGTAAAATTAGTTGGCCATGTATGACGTCAACCGCAATCAAAAGTTTCTGCTAACCAGCTGCGAATGAACACTCAAGAAGTAAGCAGTAACCTCATTATTGCAAGTACTCACCAACCAATGTCTGCCTATCAGCAGATAATTTAGGACGAATGTCATATTGTGGTCAGAATTATTGGCACCCCTGGTAAATATGATCAAAGATGGTTTTAAAAATAAATCTGCATTCTTTATCCTTTTGATTTTGCATTTAAAAAGTCACAAGAAAATGTAACGTTTCATATATATATTTATATATATATATATATATATATATATATATATATATATATATATATATATATATATATTGTCTTAATGCACGGTGAGGAGGATAGTTTGAGTGGCCAAAGACTCTCTAAGGATCACAGATGGAGAATTGCAGAGATTAGTTGAGTCTTGGGATCGTTTATCAAACAGCACCTACATAACCACACGTTGTTTGGGAGGGTTTCAAGAAAAATCTTTTTAAAGACATTTAAAGAATGTGTACCTTGAATGCAATGTTAGTCGGTTTGGAGAAAAGCATCTTCCAAATGTATGAATGAGATAGGAAGGTCTTCTGATACGATTCTCCTCAAATCAATCTTTTGGAAAGGAGGCCTGAATCCCTATTAACTCTATCTGTAACATGTTCTGCAAGACTGACAACATCACATGTGGTGCTGACTACTAATTAAAGAGGGCGCCAGACAAATGCACAGAAATAGAGAAGGAAGGAAGAAATGGCTGAGAACTTTAGATAGAAAAAGAGAGGTTATAGAGATGTCAGGAGATCCAGAGTCCAGAAAGGGAAAAAAAACTGTGAAAGAGAGATAATACACTGTAACTAGCTGTATAGTGCTCAGACCAAAAGACTGAGAGTATTTTTACACAACAAAGATGTACTAAAAACAGATGACAAAGTTGTGAAAATGATCCCTGCTCACAGGGATCTGCGAAAATGACTAAAAAGGCTGTATTATGCATTGGCGATGCAATGTCACTTTGTCAAGAAACACCCCTCAAACACGTAATACACATGTAAGAGCATGTAATGCGCATGCGCATGACATCACCGTTTTTCACCATTTTTACTGTTTTCATCCCGTTTTCAAAAAGCTTGTGTTTTAAGGCCCCCAAAACGAAGTTGATGTGTAAATGAATGGCCAAAACACAGTTGAAAACAGTGTTGTGTAAACATACCCTAAGTGTGAATATATTAAAAGCAATAAAACAAAATATATGAAATAATTCCCTCGGTTTAGTAAATCGTGGCCACATTGTAATAATTAGTTCTGTAATGGTGGTTTGCCTACAGTGGTTCAGGCTCCAGGGTTGCCAAATGATTAAAGAAACGTTATCAGCAAGATAGTAGAAAACTGTACATTTCTTGTCTATTACCACCCACTTATACTAACAACGGAAATACGTGCAGTTACAATAGAAAAATATGAGAGAGAGCATTGTTATAGAGTGACAATATTGTATTGTTAATACCAAATAAAAACTAGCACATTCTTTGTAAGCACACCCTTTGAGGGGGGTTACTGACAATATCTGGTTATGGTTATAAACTAGTTACAAAATAGATGTATGAGTCGATGATCAAAAATGAAAGCTTTAGAATAAGTTCTGCCGGGAAGACTCAATTGTTACACCACTCATTACCTTCTCATCTATCCAATCGCGTTCTAATACTTGTGGTATAAAAGATGGGTACTTACACATGTCTGAGTTCGCAGATGCTGACGCTTTCATTCACCTCCACCCTCCCCACCACCAAGATGGCTCCTTCCCCTCCTTCCTCCCCACCACCACCAGGATGGTCCCTTCCCATATTTATATATATATATATATGCATAGGCATACGGCAAAAACAACAACAAAAAACACAACATGGACGGCTTGCAATATAGATTTGTTGTCTTATTTACATATTACAACATGGAAATGTGTAGCCTCATGCTGGACTAGCCTACTGCGTCTTCTAAGGCAGTGGCAGAAACATAGGAAGCTAGTATGAGCGGCTTTATTCCACGCTGTTGTCTCTGCCGGTATCAAAACATGTCTCCTATATATTGTCATTTCCTACTCGTCCAGCACTTTGCAACAACATAGCATTGTTTCTGCAGCGACTTTCAGCATGTTTCCTATAACAAGGTCTGACGTTCTACATTTTACATGGCGTGAGAAAGTCACATAAACTACGTGAAATCTGATCTGAGCAATCAGAATGATACAGATTTCCGGGAATGCGATTTGAGTTGGATTTCAAACCACATATAAATGTAGCTCGAAATGCTCACATTTAATGTGATTTCTGTCCGTTCACAGTACAGCTAAATCTGATTTCACTCGAACATCCACAAAAATCTGATTTGGACTGACAGTCTGAAATTAGCCATAGAAACAAACATGATAAGCCATGTGCTCACACCAAACTACACAAAAACACGAGCACATGGCTAGTGAACACAATCAAAAGCCATGTGCTCAAACAAAACAAAACACTAACACGGAACCGAATCTAAACTAGACATGAGTGCCGGGATCTGAACACCACGCTTCGAACAAGAAACAAGGCACACTGACAAGAGGGTGCCCGGCTGGAACACACTCGAAACCGCACCGTCACACAAAGACAAGACAATGAAGGAGTGTCAGGGCTATGTCACAAAACCAAGAATAAACCAGACTAAAGTGACATAACCCTGACATAATTTAGTAAAACGGGGGAACAAATTATTATATAGTGCACATGATTTACTTAAAACGAGGGAACAAATTTTTAATTTGTGGCCACGACACACAAACACACACACACACACAAAATCTGTCTAAATCTGTCTTAGTGAGCACTTCTCCTTTTCCGAGCTAATTTATCCACCTCACAGGTGTGGCATATCAAGATGCTGATTAGACAACATGATTATTGCACAGGTGTGCCTTAGGCTGGCCACAATAAAAGGCCACTCTAAAATGAGCAGTTTTAATACACAGCACAATGCCACAGATGCCACAAGTTTTGAGGGAGTGTGCAATTGGCATGCTGACTGCAGGAATGTCCACTAAAGCTGTTGCCCATGTATTGAATGTTCATTTATCTACCATAAGCCATCTCCAAAGGCGTTTCAGAGAATTTGGCAGTACATCCAACCGGCCTCACAACCGCAGACCACGTGTAACCACACCAGACCAGGACCTCCACATCCAACATCTTCACCTCCAAGATCGTCTGAGACCAGCCACCCAGACAGCTGCTGCAACAATCGGTTTGCATAACCAAAGACGTCTCTGCATGCTCGTCGTCCTCATAGGGGTCTCAACCTGACTGCAGTGCGTCGTCGTAACCGATTTGAGTGGACAAATGCTCTCATTCGATGGCGTCTGGCACTTTGGAGAGGTGTTCTCTTCACGGATGAATCCTGGTTTTCACTGTACAGGGCAGATGGCAGACAGCATGTATGGCGTTGTGTGGGTGAGCGGTTTGCTGATGTCAACGTTGCGGATCGAGTGGCCCATGGTGGCAGTGGGGTTATGGTGTGGGCAGGCATATGTTATGGACAACGAATACGGGTGCATTTTATTGATGGCATTTTGAATGCACAGAGATACCGTGACGGGATCCTGAGGCCCAGTATTGTGCCATTCATCCACGACCATCACCTCATGTTGCAGCATGATAATGCACGGCCCCATGTTGCAAGGATCTGTACACAATTCCTGGAGGCTGAAAACATCCCAGTTCGTGCATGGCCAGCATACTCACCGGACATGTCACCCATTGAGCATGTTTGGGATGCTCTGGATCGGCATATACAACAGCGTGTTCCAGATCCTTCCAATATCCAGCAACTTCGCACAGCCATTGAAGAGGAGTGGCATTAAGACATTTACATGCGCATCAAGAATTGATTCTATAGTTATGTGCATTTGAATATATATGCGCAGGTCTGTAATTCCCTACAAACCATGCCTAAACAAACTACTTGTCTTGCCTATAAATTTGATATAGAATTTTATTTAATTTTATCACTTCGGGTTAGGTACCCGAACCGAATTCCCCACAACAGTGCCAGTGCTATTGGATTAAATATCAGTTCTTTTGGAACACTGCTTAGCCAATCAAATTAGAGAAACGGACTAACTTTTGTATGACATTAGGCACATGTTTATCACCATGCCTTTATCAACTGAGTAGTCAGAGCTATGTAGCTTTGTGGATGATTATCCGTTGGGTGGGTTTCCAAGTAGCTGGGTCCCATCACTTCTCAATGTGGGCCTCGGAGAGACAGAGCTGACAGAGTGATGCAGAGAGCCTGTCCCTGCTAATGGCTGCTCCATTCTCCATCATTATCCCCATCATTAGGAAATTAGGGGGACAGAAGGTATTTACTGTAAACCTGCCACCTCCCCAGAAGAGATAAATAGAAACTGATAAATGTGACTCTACTAACGTCGCTCGTCGATTAACCTTCCAATTACCCAACTCCAGCATATGCACATTTAATAATCATTAATACTTGATTATTGGTACTGATCTCTGAATGTCGCTGGTGGGTGTACATGTACAGTTTATCTTAGAGGCACAATACAGTTCATCTTGTTGTGTTGCTTTATGGTTTTTCATCTGGAAGATTCAGTGAGGCTGGTATATGTGTTGGTCCATGGTGAGTGGTGATTCAGTACAAGGGCAAAGATCTTCCCTGCACCCAGAGACCTTGTCAGTTTTAGTGAGAGAATTACACCAATGTGCAGTCTCAGCATTTGTTTTACCTTTGTATTTTATATTTGACCTCTTAATGAGACAGAGCTTGGGGCAATGAGAAAAACTGGCCACACACACATATACATACAGAAATCACACTAACTCGTCCTTGAATTAATGGATTATATACAGCGCTAGATACTCAATCATTCCCACATCATTCAACGTATCGCAACAATGCTAAAATAATGAGATGTTTCATTGCACGTGAGAATAAGTTGATGATTACGCCTCTATTGAATTTGCAATCAAATAATCAGGAAACAGATCAAGATGCTCTCAATGGATCCATTTGATTGATGCAAATTTGCAAACAAACACTTCAAGATGCATAATCACTGCACCTGTTTAATGAACTAATGCTTAGCGGTGATTATGTTCATATTATGGCTACAATTCCTAAAGCGGTCCCTGTCTGAATTTACCATTGAGTGCCAAATCCAAATTCTAATTCGTTCCTGTATCAAAGGAAGGGAAGATATGCCCGAACAAATTAAATAACAGAAGAGTCATTTTATAATAACAAACAAAAACAGGCTTTGCATGGGATGCCGCAATTAGGAGAGCCCTAATGATGGTAATTTAAGTTTTCATTCTGATCCCTCTAGTGACAGACAGAGTCTATCAATTACTGCATTAAACCACAGAGCAGCTGCAGCTGCAGTCCCCCAAATTGTTGTCTAAACTGCTGTCGTCTCCTTCCCTTCCTTCTGCCTTAATTGCAGTTCAAGCAGTTCATCATAATCTATTTGCACACAGCCAGTTTATTCCTCTTTCTAGGAAGGGGAGGTCGGAGGTTTCAGTCATTAGCGTGCTAGTCGTCAGGTAAGCATGACACTTCCTGGGACAGTTGATCTCTACAAAAAGAATCTGAAATAAAAGTAAAAAATTATTTGCTAATAAGATGCTTTGCTGTTTAGCATTAGCCAGTGTAAGGTGAATTTTTACAGTTGCATTTACATCTTTCCAGGGCTACGTTCACCATGCCGACTAGGGCTAAATCGTGTGAAATCTCCAACCACAGTCTGACTGCGACAGACAAAAAAACAGGCGCTAGCTGCCAAACACTGCTTAAACGTGGCCTTTCCCCTCATTTCAAGCCACAGCTTCTGCCTTTTGTACAAGCACTGATCTGTTGTAGCAGGGTTATCAAGTAACAGGTTTCTGAAGCCTGTATTTGACTCAAGGGCCTTCTCCCCACGACTTCCTTCCAGAAACTCTCCGGCCCAGTAGACCATGAAGCTCTCAAAAATTCATGCATGTCCAAAAGTTTCCAAAGGAGCAGATGAAGGTAGCCGGGGAGAGGATCAGCTGGCCTGCGGTTTTCTTCAGCGTGCCAGACCGTGGGATTGGCTGCAGGGCTGGGGGCCATCTTGACTGGCTGGCAGGCAAGAGGCTCGAACAGTTTGCTTGTGAAGAGCTGTCGAAAAAGAGGGAGAAGTGTGTGGGTGTTTAAATGTGCAGATCTGCTGGACTGGCGAGCTGCAAAATGAGACAAAGCAAATGCTTGCATGTGTGTTTCACAGTGCTTATGATACTCTGAATACAGCTGAATTCATTGGGCCATTAAATTAGTAATGTTCTGTGCAGTATGCAGTATTCTTTAAGAATGTTTGATCCGATCCAAATCTAATTTCTTGTTTTGTCTTTATTGTAATATTAAAACTGAAAATTATTTTGACAGTTTAATAAGTGTGTGTGTGTGTGTGTGTGTGTGTGTGTGTGTGTGTGTCAAGTCAAGTGTATTTATATAGCGCTTTTCACAATATAAATTGCATCAAAGCAGCTTCACAATATCAATCAAATAACATAATGTTTGTTTCTTAGTGAAAAAACATCCACGTTTGGTAGGGCTGATCAATGGTATTAATGCTTGGCTAATTATTTTGAATATCCCCAACTGAACAAGCCAAAGGCAACAGTGGCAAGGAACCGAAAAACTCCATCAAGTGACCTACTGGTGTCCTAAAACTCCATCAGGTGACCTAATGGAGAAAAAAAAACCTTGGGAGAACCCAGGCTCAGTCGGGGGCCAGTTCTCCTCTGGCGTTTATGAACTAGAGGCCGGATTTACAGTAACTGTAAATTTGATACAGAATTTTGTTTTATTTTATCACTTCGGGGTGGGTACGCGAACCGGAATCACAACATTTTATCTGTAGAGTGGGAAAGGGATCCTCCATAGGGAGAGGCTAGTTGGCACTTCAGCACTGCGTTGTCATCGGGTCCAGGCAAAGCTCCTAGTCAGATCTGGATACGGCCTGGATCCGGTCGGCTGCGGGAAAACCTCGGGATAAACAAAGACACTAAAATTAGCGTAGATGCCATTCTTCTTATGATGATGTAACGAGTACATCAGGATTTAAGGGAAGTGTTCCCAGTTCCGGCTGACCTAATCTATGCAGCCTAATATTGAATTATAGAAGTCTATAATATAGAAGTCTATATTGTGTGTGTGTGTGTGTGTGTGTGTGTGTGTGCGTGCGTGCGTGCGTGCGTGTGTGTGTGTGTGTGAGCGAGCGCGCTAGTGAGCTTGAGTCTCAGATGGTCAAGCACTGCCGGAGGAGAGATTGTCAGTCTGTGGACTAAAGCAGCTTGCCAGAATAGCAAGTGCAAGCTTTAGGCTGTAAGTGGGGACATGGCTTGGGCAAAATGTTAAACCAAGGTCCTTTGTGTTATTGCTGACACTGAATTCCATCCCTCCCCCTGGAGGTGCAGGCTATGATTGGTAAAACATGGTCCAGACATCCCAGCAATATGTAACACCGACACTCAAGAAAGAGTCATTGTGTTCAGCTTTATAGAACAGCAACATCTTCACACAGCACATCTTGTGTTAAGATTCTCTTTAATTTTTTTTTTTTTGCATTTCACTTCTAAAGAGTTTTGTTTAATTTCTTTAATGTGCATAGGATATGTCCTTACTTGACCTCTAGTAACCCCAGTTGTCCGAAGTCACAAATCCTATCAAAACAGAAAATGTTTAGATAAAGGCAGAAGGTATTTCTTACAAGCAGTAACTTTCAATAGTTTCCTTATTTCATATTCAACTCATATCTGATCAGGCAACTTACATATTATTATTACAAGCTAATAATATGTTTCAAGAGCCACCATATTTATGAAACCACCTAAACTATGTACATCTTAACATATACTTGTAGAACAATTCGTTGAATAACAGTGGTTTATGCATTTTGGACATTAGGTCCTTTGTCTAAAGGCTATTTATGCAGCGAAAACTGCTGTGTGTGATTGTTCTTCTTGCCCTTGTGGAAGCTCTGCAGACTGAGAAGCTACAAGCTGCTGGGGCCCAAGATGTTTTCAAATCTCCTCTGTTCACGTCTTGCTGAGGGTGGCCATCTGTTTTTTCATCTCCTGGTGAAACTGAATCTGTATGCTCTCTCACGGTGTTTATCTCTCTCTTTTTAATTTCTTTCAGGTTATGAAGACATTGTTAGCAGTAAGCACACAGCTTCACGTTTTCTTACAGCTAATCATAGATGACAAATATATTGTTGTTGTTTTTTGGTCTATCTGCCGTTTATTGCATGGGACATTTTAGAAATACATAAAACACATAAATACATGAACAAAAAAAACTGTGTTATTTTACATATGTCCCTACTATATTTTCAATAGCTTAAATGCGATTCTAGGTTCTGTTTCCTTTTTTAATCATAATATAGTCAAATCTTTCTTCCTTTTTATACCTATTTACTTACAATAAAATAACATGTTTCAAATGTGTTATTAGTTTTAATCATTTTAATATAATTATAAATTTATAGTCAGATTCTGTGTTCTCATCTGTGTCCTAATAAATCAGCATATACTAGATTTCTGATGAACCTGAGAACATTATGAGCTTGTCGTCCCTCACAAAACTCCTTTTTCCACATGAGAAGATTAAGCATCAGGGGTTGTCCACTTGAAATGTCCGACCTGGAAAGTCAATTAATTACTATTCAAATTAATAAGGACATTAAAAAGCAAAAGCAGGGTCACAGTTAGGTGCTTCTTTCAGTAAATGTGCTGATTCCAATACTAATACATGAAAGGGTGACTTCAGCCATAGATCAAGGTAATTGCTGTATTAGGCAGCAAATTGGAGCTAGAATAACCAGATGCAAAGGAGATGGCCATATCCCACTTGTGTGATGGTTATTGTAAGTTCAAGGAGAGTTCAAGCATAGAGGAGATAATCACAGAGGGTCAAGTGCATTGAGACACAGAAGAAATTATCTTCTGCAAATACATGATTTTCCAAAGGGAATAATTTTCTTTGTGCTTATGGCAGTTCATACCTCATTTGATTTTCCATAAGTCTTTATTTTCCCTTCTCTATTACAGATGACTTTCTATAGCGTGGGTTAATGTGTTTCCATTTCAGCATGCAGAGGTTCCATCCATCGCATTTGTGAGCTGTAATATATATATATATATATATATATATATATATATATATATATATATATATATATATATATATATATGTATTAAGAGCATGAAGGTTTGTGTCACTTTACTAGAAGTACATTAAACAAGATATTGACCATTATATTGTCAACAGTCATGGTCTTCAGTGCAAGTGTCTGAATATTATCTAATCTAATAAATACGCAAGGTATCTCAATGTGTGTGTGTGTGTGTGTGTGTGTGTGTGTGTGTGTGTGTGTGTGTGTGTGTGTGTGTGTGTGTGTGTGTGTGTGTGTGTGTGTGTGTGTGTGTGTGTGTGTGTGTGTGTGTGTGTGTGTGTGTCAATGCAAAACAATCAGAAAACTGACATTTTGACAAACAGAGACAAACTAGATATTATTTCATTTCAGTTAATCTTATAGCCAGAGAGCAAGTCAAGCTTGACAAAAGCCACTTGGAGGAGAATTCCTGCTGTGAGGTGCGACTAAACACAATCAACCTCTCCGCTTCCTCCACATCAGCATGCCCTTCAGTCTCCTGCTAATTAAAGTAATACAACATCTCACAGGCCACTGCACACATCTAATGGTCTGTGTGACACACTGAAGTCCCTCTTCCTCACATTCTGAATTTTCTGTATTTAAATTTCTGTTTCTCTTTATGGTTGAGGGTCTCTGCAGTTTCCTAGTTTAGGACTAAAAATAAATAAATTGCATTTTCCATGATTTGAGTACACATTTGTGTCTCATCACTTTATATACTTGTTAAACATTTGTATGTGTTTTGGTGTGAGATATATTAGATACAATGTTTGTCAAACTTTAAAAGTAGAAATCTGTAAATTTAATAAAAACAATTCAATTATATACATGAATTATAATGTTGAATACATTTGTCAAGTTCTACTAACTATTTAACCGTTATCCAAGTTATTGTTTGGAAAAATTATCAAACTTTTAATTTATTTATGGCATATATATATATATATGTATCAATAACTGCAAACCAACATTCGACCCGAAGCTACAGTAGCCCGTGGCTGAAAATGTATTAAAAATTATTAAATGTAAAAATGTTGTAATAAATTCTAATAATTTAATTCTAATATTTATTTATTTATTATGAAATCACACAAATCTGGATTTAAAACTAGACATGTCCTATTTTTGTAATAGGGCTACAAACATTTTAAAATGAATAGGGAAAAACGCAGCACATATGATATTTAGTTTAGGTTGAAAATTATGTTCCCTTTCGTTGTCACTCCGAGTTACGTCGGATGACGACGAATGGGGTTTCGCTTAAAAAGCCTATCAACTTCGAGTATTTAAAAACGAGACAATGGCAAAGAAATGCCATGGGTCTGCGGAATTTGCATGACGTAACTCCGCCCCACCTCGTGGGTATAAAAGGAGGACACCGGCAACATGCAGTTATGTTTTCGCTTCGGAGCCAAGAGTTTCTCTTCACTCCACAAGCCATCTCTGAATTGTCAGCTTCACAAACGAGTTCCTCTGGTGTTGGTGTGACGGCGATCTCCAGCGAGCGCGTGCTTCCTGCTTATCTGTGCAGTGGTTTGCCAGAGAGTGCGTGTCTCCCCGGGCGCTTCAAGACTCAGAGTGTTTCTCTCCTAAAAGAGCTTGCACGCGGCACGTCTTTTTAAAGATGCCTCGCCCGTGCACTTCTGGTTGCGGCAGGCTGGTGTTTGACTCTGATGGGCACGAGCGCTGTCTAGTGTGTTTGGGCATGGATCACGCTAGAGCAGCGCTCGTGGATGAGTCATGTTCTCTGTGCGGGAACATGACCATCGCGTCACTTAGGTCGAGACTCAATGAACTCGCAAGAGTGAGAGTCCCCTCATCCACACCCCGATCTAACGCTCCCCCGAGGAGTGCTACTTCGGCTGGTGGCCAGGGTGACCTGAGGGTTACGGTCTGGAACAAGGTGCCGACTATCTGTCCGCGACCCCAGCCCCCCTCCTGTGTGACGGTGCCCGCTAGTGAACCTCCGATTCCCGTGGGTCTCCCTTCGGGTGGCCCGCGAGTTTCGGTTGAAGCTACAGAGGAAGATGCTATGTCTGTAGCAGCATCACAAGGTGGGCTTGATTCTTCCGGAAGTGAAGAATCAGCGCAGCTGCCACCTTCCGGTGTGCATACGGTTGTGCCTGAGTCGGATCCGGAGATGACGGCCATGCTTTCCCAGCCAGCCGCGAGCATCGGTCTAGAGTGGAGGCCTCCATCCTGTCCTGAGCGCTCGCGGCTGGACAATTGGTTTTTGGGTAAGGCTGCCGACTCACGTCCACGGCAAACCCCAATACCTTTCTTCCCGGATGTGCATGATGAGATCTCGAAGTCCTGGAAGACCCCCCTGTCTTCCCGGGACTGCTCGCTGGTCTTATCCGCCTTTCCTCCCCTCGATGGGGCGGCTGCCCGTGGGTACACTGGGCTTCCCCCAGTTGAACGCTCTGTTGCGATGCAACTGTGTCCTCAGTGTGCTTCTTCTCGGGGCGAGCCTAAGTACCCATCCAAAGCCTGTAGATTTTCGTCGTCCATGGCGGTGAAGTCTTACAGAGCGGCGGGACAGGCGGCCACCTCACTGCATGCTATGGCCACTCTGCAGGTCTACCAGACATGCACGAGGGCAGGACAGACCCAGGGCTCTTCGATGAGCTGCGTGCCGCAACCGACCTCGCTCTCCGGGCGACGAAGGTAGCCGCGCACTCCCTGGGTCTGGTGATGTCCACTACGGTGGTCCAGGAGAGCTGACACCCAGGCAACCTTTAGCTGAACCTGGCCGACATGCGGGATACCGAGCAGACACGTCTGCTCGATGCACCCCTGTCCCAGGCCGGCCTCTTCGGCGGCGCAGTTGAGGATTTTGCCCAACAGTTCTGAACTGCACAGAAACAGACCGAGGCAATCAAACACATTCTGCCCCGCTGACCCGTTGCTGCCTCGACGTCGGCCGGGCAGACGCCTCAGCCTGTTTCCCGCCAAGGGCGCCCTCCTAAGGCTCCCGCCCCTCCCGCTCGGCCAAAATAGCAGCCTTCACCCAGGCCCAGTCGCGGAGGAAGCCGAAGGAAGGCGCCACAGCCCTCTCCAGCCCCGCCCCCCGCCAAGCGCCGGGCCAAGCGGTGCTCCTGAGATGGGCTGCTCAGGGATGATGGTTGTTTCCCAGGAGATGGTAGCAGGACCACTCCTTCCCCCGGTGGAGGGCCGGGGGAGAATCTTTTGTTCTCCACTCACCGCTGCTCACCCACGGGTGGGCACTACCCTAATGTGGTTAAAGACAGAAACAACCCCCTCATCCCTGAGCACACAGAGTTCTCGGACGACACAGAGCGCCGCCCACAAGCCGTGCTCTCCTCGTCCCCCTCTGTCCCAGAGTCGGTTGACACGGCGTGCCGTCCACGGACAGTTTCGTCCCTGTCCCACTCTGTCGCCAGACCCCTGGCAGACCAGGCCCCTGTGGAACGCTGGTCCTTCCCTGGCCTCCTCTGTCAGGGCGCGGGTGTTAACTGTGCCCCCACACCGGATCGCTATGCCGTCCACGTCCGGGCCAGTTACTCCGCTTCGCTGCCCCTCCGGGGGGACGCCTGTGGTTCGCATGAACCCGCTGGTGCAGTTCCTGGGAGCCTGGCTAGAGCTTCCCCGCCTGTCCCGCTGGATCGCCCGAACCATCAGGCTCGGCTATGCGATTCAGTTCGTACGGTCTCCTCCCCGCTACAGGTGAGTCCGCTCCACTTTGGTCGGTGGCAATGCCCCCATCATGAGAGCAGAGATTGCCACCCTGCTGGTGAAGGGTGCAATCGAGACTATCCCTCCAGCCGAGATGAGGTCCGGCTTCTACAGCCCTTCATTGTCCCCAAGAAAACCGGTGGGTTACGACCAATCCTGGACCTGCGCGTGCTGAATCGCTCCCTTCACAGGATGCCGTTCAAGATGCTCACCGCCAAACGCATTTTCGAATGTGTTCGGCCCCAGGATTGGTTTGCAGCGATCGACCTGAAGGACGCCTACTTTCATGTCTCCATTCTTCCTCGACACAGACCGTTCCTCCGGTTTGCTTTCGAGGGGCAGGCATACCAGTACGCGGTTCTCCCTTTCGGGCTAGCCCTGTCTCCTCGCGTCTTCACGAAGGTCGTCGAGGCAGCCCTTGTTCCCCTTCGGGTTCACGGGGTTCGCATCCTGAACTGTCTCGACGACTGGCTCATCCTAGCTCACTCTCGAGATCAGGTTTGCGAACACAGGGACCTTGTGCTCCGGCACCTAGCTCGTCTGGGCCTTCAGGTCAACTGGGAGAAGAGCAAACTTTGCCCCGTGCAGAGGATCTCTTTTCTCGGTATGGACAATGACTCGGTCGCCATGTCCGCGCAGCTTACGAGCGCGCGCGCGCAGTCACTGCTGACTTGTCTGAGACAAATTCAGGGCAAGAGTGCGGTTCCACTGAAATATTTTCAGAGGCTCCTGGGGCATATGGCATCTGCAGCCGCGGTGACGCCGCTCGGATTGCTTCATATGAGACCGCTTCAGCTTTGGCTACGCGACCGAGTCCCGAGGTGGGCATGGCAACAAGGCACGCTCTGAGTACCAGTTACTCCGACCTGCCGTCAGACCTTCACCCCGTGGTCGAACCTCAGTTTTCTCAGGGCTGGTGTCCCCCTGGAACGAGTTTCCCGGCATGTTGTTGTCTCAACAGATGCCTCCACCACGGGCTGGGGCGCCATGTGCAATGGACATGCTGCCACGGGCTCCTGGACAGGACCCCAGCGCCTATGGCATGTCAATTGCCTCGAGTTGCTGGCAGTATGCCTTGCCCTGCACCGCTTCCGGGCGCTGCTCACGGGTCAACACGTACTAGTCCGATCAGACAATACCGCCACTGTAGCGTACATCAACCATCAAGGTGGTCTACGCTCCCGCCGTATGTCGCAACTCGCTCGCCACCTCCTCTTATGGAGTCAGAAGCATCTGAGGTCCCTTCGAGCCATTTACATTCCCGGAGCCCTGAACTGTGCAGCCGACGAGCTCTCACGGCTTCAGTCCATCCCCGGAGAATGGCGACTCCATCCCCAGTCGGTCCAGCTGATTTGCGACCAGTTCGGGGACGCACATATAGTTTGTTTGCCTCCCACGACTCGACCCATTGCGACCAGTATTATTCTCTGACCGAGGGCACGCTCGGCACGGATGCTCTGGCGCACAGCTGGCCGCAAATATGCGTTTCCCCCAGTGAGCCTTCTTGCGCAGATCTTGCGCAAGGTCAGGGAGGACGAGGAGCAGGTCCTTCTGGTTGCGCCGTACTGGCCCACCCGGACTTGGTTCTCCGAACTAGTGCTCCTCGCGACAGCACCTCCTTGGTCAATTCCTCTGAGGAAGGACCTCCTTTCTCAGGGACGGGGCACCCTATGGCACCCTCGTCCCGATCTTTGGAACCTCCACTTGTGGCTCCTGGACTGGACGAGGTAGGTTTGAGTACCATCACCATTGAGTACCTTGGCTACCATCACTTCCGCTAGAGCGTCGTCCACGAGGCACGCCTACGCGTTGAAGTGGAACCTCTTCGTCAACTGGTGCTCTTCTCGCCGAGTAGACAGGACGCAGTGTTTCAGGACCTCAGACCAGCTCTTTGTCTGTTATGGTGGGAAGCTGAAGGGAAAGGCTCTCTCAAAGCAGAGGTTGTCTCACTGGATAGTGGACACCATTGTTTTGGCATACCAGCAGCAAGATCGACCGTGTCCCCTTGGTGTGACTGCCCACTCCACCTGGAGTGTGGTATCCTCTTGGGCTCTAGCGCATGGCGCCTCGCTCACAGACATCTGCAGAGCTGCAGGCTGGGCGACACCAAACACATTCGCCAGATTCTACAATCTCCGAGTGGAGCCTGTGTCCTCTCATGTACTCGCTTCAACTAGCTAGTACCGGACCCGCTCAGGTGTCTTTGCTTGCTCGCCATTCCACTCCACGGACTGGATACGTGCGATATTCTCCTCAGGTGAGCTTCTCCGCAAGCCCTAAGTTCCTCCAGCACCCCTGATGCTAGCACCAGTGTCTATTGCCTGGGTGTCGGCTAGGTGCCTCCCGTGTGCATGGTCCCTCCCCGGAGCTACCCCCACACGTGTATTTCCACTGTAAGCCTCTCTGAGCATTTGTCTTTCCCTTGGCAAGCCACCTTGCCACCCCTGAGGTTGAAATATTCCACCTGCGGCTGGACACCTCAGGGTTCTCCATATGTTTCCTTCGGGTCATATGTGTATTTCCAAATCCCCCCCCCCTCTGGGTTGGTGTTAATTGCATATTTCCTCTAAGCTATGGGATATGCTTCCCAGTGTACCTTGGTATTCCTGTGTTAAATAGGAGTCCTTCGTCCTTACAAGTCTTACAAGGGCTCAGATTTACGCAGGGCACTGGAAGACAGCTGTGAAGGTGGCGTGATTAGACTGATAACCCCATTCGTCGTCATCCGACGTAACTCGGACTGACAACGAAAGGGAACGTCTCGGTTACGTTTGTAACCCTCGTTCCCTGAGTAGGGAACGGAGACGTTACGTCTTCCTGCCACTTCCGCTGTACCGCGGGGATCGCCTGAGTTCAGTCTTGGCTCCCCAGCGAAGAAACATAACTGCATGTTGCCGGCGTCCTCCTTTTATACCCACGAGGTGGGGCGGAGTTACGTCATGCAAATTCCGCAGACCCATGGCATTTCTTTGCCATTGGCTCGTTTTTAAATACTCGAAGTTGATAGGCTTTCTAAGCGAAACCCAATTCGTCGTCATCCGACGTAACGTCTCCGTTCCCTACTCAGGGAACGAGGGTTACATATGTAACCGAGACGTTTTATTATTATTGGTTTCTTATTTGCCTATTCATGGAAACTGCCAAATATGAAAATAGAGTATAAAAGCCATATAGTCAATAGAGTGAAAAGGTTGATTTTTGTAAAAGTTCATTCTTATATTCCCAAGGTACATTTCAGCCAATCAGGTGTTGCTGTTGCCTGGGGAGCTAGTCAAATCTCCTAAAGTACCAGCTCAGCTACAGTGTAAGCTACACTGAACAAAGTGACCTACTGTATATGTAATGTGTCCCTGACTCACCATTAACTTTGCTGAGATAACAGTTTTGATTGAATGACTAAATTGGGCCTCAGATTAGAACAAGTACTGGCTACAATGTTTTATACCCTCTGTCACTGAGGTTCCACCACATCAGCCTCAAACAAAGGGACGGTGATTTATCCACCATTTAAAAAAGCCAACTAGGAATTATCTGGAAAGGTCATCCTCAATTTCAGTATAGAAATGATCTTTTCCCACAATGTAATAAACATTTATCTGATCCTTTTATTAGCTTGATTAGAGATGACAGCTTAGTTAAGCCGTTTTGCCTGGCTGTGCAGGGTCATGACAGTTAACGTTGCGAAAAGTTTCACTGGCCAGGTTTGGTATTCATTGAGGTTTGGAGAGAGAGTGAAAAAGGCAAGGACGGCGTCCCGACTCTCTATTATTACTGATATGGGCTGAAGGCGCTGCCTGACCTGGTCATATTCATTTAGATGCCAATAAATGTAGCCTTTCATCTTCACCTGATGCTTGCTCTCGTCTGCAGTGTGTGTGTGTGTGTGTGTGTGTGTGTGTGTGTGTGTGCGTGCGTGCGTGCGTACGTACGTGCGTGTGTGTGAAAGGGATGTCGCCATTTCCTTGTGTTAGTTCAAGGTTTTATTACATGAGAAACTCTCGTAAGCATATTAAATAGCAAACAATGCAAGTTCAATGTAAAATCAGTTATAGGATTCTGCTAGTTAGATTAAATCTAAAGTTTTCTGTGGCATTAGTTTTACCAAAAATATATTTTTTTCATATAGGTTTCCCAGACACGGCCTCTATCTTTCATTGGCCAGACAAAGAGATAGTCCCACCCATAAATCCCAACATTATCAGCGCCCATGGCTTTGTGGGCAGTGCGACAACATATCGTGCTGTTACGCTTCGGGTGACCCGAGTTCGAGTCCAGGCTTTCTGACCTTTCCCTATCCCGTCCCCCTCTCTCTCTCCCACTTCGCTTACTGTCCTATCATAATAAATGCAAAAATAAATCTTTATGTTTTAATTCACAACATTATTTGTGCCAGTGTTTCTGTCAGGCTGCACTGTTTGCTTGATGGACCAGTGCAATCTTGAAAGAGAGCTGCAAAATTACAAAGCACGAAGTCCACTCTAAAGGCAGTTATTCTCTATATCAGAGAATGTTTTTGAACTCCCTGAAACTCACAGTAATAGTTAGAGGTGTGACATTTCCAAAACATGCTCGAGGTGATCAATCACTGCGGTTGACCTTTTTGGAAGGAGAGGCTTCATAGAGAAAGGAACTAACCAGAGCCCAACTGACAAACTGGGAAGAGCGTTGCTGCAACAATGTAAAATATGTGAAAAAGAATGTGTTTTTTGAACATTCAAGCATTCTAGTAAGAACCCCCTAAAAAAGACAAGACTTTGTAAAAGAGCATAATATGGCCTCTTTAAGCAAGGATAAGAGAAATGTTTGTAACATCAGAAAGAAATGACACACTTCAGCTTTAAATTGACTAATTTAACTCTGTGTACATGATGTAAATTATATTGCATGCTGCATGTGGTAAAGTAACCTTTATGTATTAGATCAATTCATTGTAGACTTGGGGCCTATACCATGATTATACTCCGCTGCTCTTCCTGCTCTTATCCATGCTAGGCTGCAAGGATGGGCAGGGAGTTTTTGCCCAGAATGGAATCATACCACTAATCCAAACAGTATGCTAATCGTCAATCATATTTGACGATAGTGGTCCTAACAGAAATAATTTTGCATGGTTTAGAATAGATATTATTTATGTAACTTTTATACCTTTAATCAATTACACGTACAATTGTATTTTATCGATTATTATTAAGCACTTAGTTTAAATGAATATAAATATATAAAAGCAATGTAAATACGCTTTAGAATCAATAATATAAAACGACTATAATGACACTATAAAAATGACCATGAGGTTAAATGTGCAATTCTCTGTATGTCAGGGATAGCCTATGTGTGTTTGCCTTTGGTTTTGGATTTGTCTTCTGTGTTTTCCGTTTGACCCAGTTTTTCTCATTAGTTAATCCCATTCACCTGTGCCTTGTCAATCACCTCGTTAATTATCTAATTTGCTCCCTTTTTTGCTTTGTATATAAGCTTTCAGTTTGAGTCTTGTCTTTGTCTGGTATCAATGTTCATGTTTCTTGTGTTAGAGTGTGTTGTCATGTTTCCCTTTTTATTCCTCTTATGCTTTTAGATGAAAGATTATTGGAATTTAATTCTTCGTCGTGTGCTTCTCTTCAGCTATTTATCAGTGACATTCTATACCTCTATCAACTCTTTAAACTAACTTTTACTTGCACTGATATAGCAAGATTTCTTTTCTTATAGTTGTCCTTTTCACAGACAGTTATTGTCTTCTTGCTGTGTAAATCTGTTTTAATTCTTAATATTTTTCAATCTCGTAATGTTCTGCAGAAAAGAAAATCGCACTGCTTCTCTCTCAAGAAGTGAATCGCACTTTCACTGTCCCACGGCATGTGATTGGCTGTTCGCTACAGGTGTCACACCTAAACTCAGGATTTAAGCCTGAGTTGACAGAGAAAGTTGATGATCAGCGTCATGGTACCAACAAAGACTGATTGGATTGGCTCGGTTTTGTCAACTCGAAACCAATCCTGTAACCCTGAGTTTGTTCAATTACCATCATTGTACCAGGCCTTGGAATACAGAAAAAAGTTTTGGAAACATTCTAAAAGAAATAAAAATTGATTGAAACAAACTAAAAAGAATTACACCTATCATGTGCTTCTCAGATATAGTCCCCTTAACATTACTGTTATCGTTTGAGAAGATAATGTCACGGCACAGCTTTCAGTCAAAATGAGTGGCTCACAGGGGAGAGGAGCAGTGGCACAGGATCATTTACCTTGGAAATAGATTAAATAAACCTTTCATATCTTTTCATGGCTCTATCCTCAAGGACGTCTCCCTCGCCTCTCAGATTAAATGCATTCTGTCTCCTTTTCTATCATTTGCACAGATGAATGTCAAGAAGCCTTTGAGAAGAGCCATTATTTGTCTGTTTTAATGTTGCAGTATATTTATTCAGCTGTCAGGCACAGAGTCAAATTACGAGCCCGTTTTCACGGATGTGCTGATAATCAGAGTGCATATTTTAAAAACCTATAGCACAAATAACATAAAAGCACAAGTGAATCTGCGTCTGGCCTCGGTGTTCGTATCTGAAAAAGAGCCACTTAATGAGATGTATTGCAGACCTTGCCACGGTTGTAGTGGGTGAGGTGTCAGAATTAGTCATTGCCCTACAAGGTTAATTAGGTGATCATGTCTTTAAATAGCAAGATCACATTGCTCTTCATCATAGCTCCTTTCTCCCTCTCTCACCCGTCTCCTCCTCTCTCCTCCACTCTTCTTCCTTCCCGTGGCCAATGCAAGAGCTCGGGGAGCCCCCACTCAGAGAACCTGTCAGCCACTTTAAGAATGCTTGGCGCCCCAATGCAGGGCAAACGGGTAAGTTAGTGCGAAAGTGAAGTTGTCACTCAGCGACAGCAGAGGTGCAGTGTGGGACGGAGGAGCTAACGGCTCCTGTGCTACTTTGAATCCAGACCATCTGTGGCCCCAGCTGGAGCTCCGGCAATGGTCTGGCACTTGTTCCGTGCCATATTTACAGATCTAAACACAAATGGCTACTGCCTGATTGTTTCACGATTCATTAGTCAGACAAGCTCCAGTCTCTCGCCAGCCCAGCTGTTACAGAGTGAACCTTTGTCACTTAATAGGGCTGATTATAACTTTCCATCAAAAGTATTGATCTCTGGCCCTAGACCTCGATGATAGCTCACAGGAATTGTCAAAAGGTTAAAAAAAAAACAGGCGAAATTATATATTTATATATATACATAAGTTGATCAGTAATATATATATATATATATTATATATAATATAAATGCCTAAATGCCTGTTATATATGTATATAATCAACTTGTATCTTACCTAAATGCCTGTTATGATGCTCCTCCACCTAAAATAGCGAAGGGAGAAAGAAAGCATATCTTCAGGTCAAGCGTTTTATTCCACAGGGGTCTATTGATTTCACATTAAGGAACAATAATGGCCCACAGTAAAATAACTCACTGATCTGGGACTCCAGACATGAGTTTGTATTGGCTTTCTGCCATTCTTGATCCTGCTCAACACTGTGTTTAGATCTCTGTGTCAAAAAGGAGCAGGAAGCATATGGTGGTTTAAATGCCCATCTGCAGGACTGATCAAATCTTCATTTATTACCACTTTGCTTTGTTAACACACTATGATTGATCAGAGCTGAGGAAATCAGGCGACACACTTCAGAGGAACGTCGTGTTTAACATTTTGGGAGTAAATGAGAGGAAGAGAACACTTCAAAGAATCTCCTCCTCGCTCATACTATACTAGACAACAGCAATAATGCCTTTACGCTGCCTGAAGACTGAGGTTTGCACGCTAGACTAAGCATTTCATGCCTCAGAACCTTAAATAAGATATTTAATTAACGTGTTATCAGCTAATTAGTTCATATTGATTAATGCACTATTAATTTTCTCCAGACTCAAATGAGTCTTTAATGACTACTGGACATCAAAGTACCGGTTGTATAATTAGTGACACAAGGCTTTTTCAGTCATTTGAAATGTTGGACATAAAATAGCATTAAAAATTTAATTATATTTTACACACAAGGGAAAAGAAATCAAAAAATGTATTAATATAAGCTTAGGCTTCTTAGAGAAGAAAATAAATCACCACCAATACAGCAATATTTTGGTCGTATCTGAAAAGCACAATTAGTTTTCAATCTGGCTTCATTCAGTAATCATTAAATAAATTATTTGTCTGCATATAACTTCACTGTGGGCTATCAGTCATCAGGTGCTGTTTGATCTTCAGGGACAGATGCATGACAAAGTTAATCCAGTTCTGTACACTGCCATTCCACTTGAACTTGGCTCTTGTCCCCATGTAACCCCAGAGACACTGAACTGAATGGATGCTCTCTCTGTGAATACACAGCTGCAGGAATAAAAAATACAGATGTCCAAAATGACCACTCTGACCTCTTTTTCTCTTTGCATTGAAGACATTCTGCATCTGTTCAAAATTTTGCACTGTAAAGCTTGAAGGGGCATCAGTGCAGGATGGCTTACAATCTTATCATTTCCTCTTCTTCAATCCCACGTAAGTGCCATGTCTCAAATGGTCCAAAGTGCATTCTACAGGGACCCTTCTGCCTCCAGTGCATCTGTCATGATGGTGACAGTTCCGGCCCCTCACACTGTTCTAAGTGATGTCTTCAGTATGGCTGCTTAGGAAATAATTGATGGGGTGCTTGGGATTTTTTAAGGCGAGGAGCTGTTAAGCATCCACTGAAGGAGCAGTTCCAATGTGACGCGTGATTCACTCTTTAGTGAGTCATAAAGGCCGTGACAGAATAACAGAGATCCCTCGCTAATCAGCCACTAATGCATTCCCTCAAATTTAGCCTAAAAAAGGAATGACGTTGTGAGCGTCTACACACAATAATGGGTTTGTTCCATGCCACAAGAGGAGAATAATAAAGATAATTATGAATATGCTCAGTTAGACCTATTTAAATTGACTAATACACTTTTTGGTATCAGGTTAGATGTGAACTACCAACAATACCAAGCTCATTCAAAAATAACTTCTGGATATCTTTAGAATTTTTTTTTTTTTTTTTTTACAGAACAGAGGAATACTTTGATGTAAGAACCAAGACATGCAAATAGCACAAAAAATGTGATTGACTAAAAAAAAACACACACAAATGAACGGATGAACAAATGAATGAATGGGGCCAAAATAGGCAAATAAAAGAACATTTTGCTCTATCACACCAATCAGCCCCCACAGCACCCGCATGACTACATCCTAGCCCAGTGAAAACATGTTCAGTGCAGAGGTATAGCATACTGGCACTGAATCTCATTGCCTTCCATTGGTGTTATTGTCCATCAGGCCGAATGAAAAGGAGGAAAGGCTGCAGTACCTTCCCAGCAGATGGACACCAAATATGTGCATGATTTATCTGCCCAGTGATTAACTGTGAGAAACAACACCCCACCACATGGGTGAGATATTCATGAAAATGCATTTATTAAAAAAAAAAAAAAAAGAGCAGAAGAAGAAAAAAGAGAGAGAGAACGATTATTGTGTTTGAAGCCGAACTCAACAGATGAGTCAATAAAACAGCTTAAATTGACAAGCGCTTGTTATATGGACAGCATTAACGCTAGCAGATGGAGCTACAACAACTCTGCATCATGCTGATGGACTGTGGAAAGAAGAGTGGGAGTCCCTGAAATGTGTTGTATTGCATTTGAAATATCACAAATGCATCTCTTAATTAAATCTGTCAACTCAGAAAGTTTTTCATTAATTATTCTACTACTTGAGTTATTTTTAAGTTTTATGTAATCAGTTCATACAGTGAGTGGGACAGAAAGAAACATTTCACCACCTAAGGCGTTTTTAAGCCATTGACAGGTTGTAACAGGGATTTGGCTACTGCTGAAACACAGATAAATATCCACCATTATTTCCACCAGTGTGTCTGGCTTTTGGACGTGAGATGCTTTGGTCTTTGGCAAAGTATCGGGGAACATCAGCTCAAAATGCGAATTAATTATTCACTAACAATATCCAATTAAAAATGAGAGGATTAGTTTTGTTTCGGCTGTTGTTATTTGGAGAAGTTTTGCAGGGTCCAAATTATTGAGATGGAAACCAAAATGCACTGGCTGAGGAAATAATGTCGTTGAGGCCCTGTATGTGGATTTTTAACCTGGAATGATCAGTGTACGGTAGTAACTGATTATTATGCAATCTTAATAAAGTAATCAGATTCCAAAAAGTGAATACTTGTTATAAGATTATATTACTTTTTAAAATACTCATAATCAGAATACAGTTTTTTATTATTGATTGTATGATAACTTAATATTCACAAAATGGCAGCAAATGAATTCGAATTTATTGATTCTCCCTAATTCTTCTTTTATTTTTGAAATGTTCCTCTCTCAAAGGTTTTGTGGAATTGCACACACAGACTGGCCACTAGTCAGGTGACTATAATGGAAAGATTGAGAGGCCGCCCAGCATAAACAAATAAAACATTTCATCTTTATTTAGTTAGTGCTTTATTTGAATGTTTTTATTTTCAAAATATTTATTAATTAGAATTTAACCTTTTTAAGATTTAATTATTAACTTTTCATAAACTTGTGAACCCCCTTTAGTTCCTTCACAAACCCTAGTTAGGTAAACCCTGACGCAATGTAAAGTTTTATGCTCTTCGTTCAAAATGTTATTTATATGTGTGTGTGTGTGTGTGTGTGTGTGTGTGTGTGTGTGTGTGTGTGTGTGTGTGTGTGTGTGTGTGTGTGTGTGTGTGTGTGTGTGTGTGTGTGTGTGTATTAATTCAATTTTTCACATTTGCATGTTGCAACCATAAAGCAAATAAAGCAAAAACCAGATTTGTGATAACTTGTGCAATATATTTAATCTCCTTTTTTTCTCAGATATTACTCAGATTTTCACTAACCTTTCTTATACTGGACAACAGGAAACCAATTTATTTCTCCCCTGCCTCCAGCACCATCGTGCTCCTCTCCAAATATCCATGGGATATTATCTGCCAAAATGAGGACGAGAAAGAAAGCATTATACCTAATGGAGCTTCCCTCAGAGTTGCTGAGTGTGAGACCTGGCGTGAAACAGAGATATATGACCAGCGTGTCTGTGTTACCGAGATGATGCATGAACTCAACTGTGAAGATGGACCACTGCATGAAGGTCAGTGCTCAACCCCGGAGGTCCTGCAGTACTGCAGACATGCCACCCTCCTGCCCGGTCCAAAAGTCATTTGGAAGGAGACACCTGCTATTCGCAATCACATTGCAGGCACGCGGTGAGAATATGAATATTTCATATCTTAGAGTTGGTGTCAATTATTCAGATAACCCCCACTTGCAGGCTAAATTAATTATGTTGATAGAACGAGAATAGATTTTTGGAGGTTAATATGATAATGTTTATATTGAGTGTGGCGTGATGGATACAAGTCATTACTATTAATTGAATTAATGACAGAACAGAGACATGAGGGTCATTTTGTCTTTGTATGTTAGAATGTAGCCTACTATGCTGTATGTCAGTATTGTTTTACACAGCTTCTCACCAAATAAATAAATAGGTGGACTTTTTTAATTTGAGCTAAGATTTTTTAAAATATGTTTTCCTATCATCTTAAAGCTTCCACCAAGAAACAAAAATCTGAAGTAAAAAAAAAAACTTAATACTTAAAGTCTGCATTAAATCAAAATGGGCCCTATTTACTTTGTATATGCACATTACTAGTCTAGGGATGCACAATTCATCTGGGTTACACTTTTTTTTAAGGTGTCGTAGTTACATTGTACTTACTCAAATAAGTACGGAGTAAAATTAATATTAATGGTTACAGTTAGGATTAGGGTGGTTTAGAGTTGGTTACTTGTAATTATGCATAATTTACTGTTATTACTATAGTAAGTAGGTCTACATGTAGGAAAGTGTAACTATATTTCCTTAAAATGAAGTGTGAACCTTAATCTGTAATTAATCCCCATAACAATTAAGTCACACAACATTTTTTTTTTTGTCTTCATAGTCTTTAGTCAAAATCAGAAAATTTGCTTCCGCTCTGGAATGCCGTTTCATCTCTGGTGACGTCAATTTGATGGCTTTGGAAGAATATCCTTAACCATTCTAACTGCCAGTCTGCTGTGAGTTAAAGATGGTGATGAGGCAAAAGTCATTTAGTGTATTCCAGACTTTAGATCAATGTTTTTTTAGATCCAATACTGTACCCATCTACCAGAATGTTTTAGATGTCTCACAAATTAAAACACCTGATTCAAATCATCAGCTTCTTAGGCCCTGTTTACACGAGAACGATTCCGGGTGAAAACGTAAAAACATTTTATCGGATGTGCCTTTCGTTTACACGGCGACGGCGTTTTGGGGGCTTAAAAACGCAAAAAAGTGAAACCACCCTCCAGAGTGGAAATCTTAAAAACGCTCCACCGTCGCGTTCCCGTCTAAATGGTAAAAACACAAATCTGCTCACGGTGGCTCTCGTCGCGTACGCGTTTACGTCACAGGCATGCGCCAGTACAGGAAAATAACAACCATGTCGGATTATTTCCATACGTCGGACCTTCAAGTTGCCCTGGCAGCTCTGATAAACGTACAAGAGTCTTTTCAGCAGTTGTACAAAATATTCTCAGATATTGGTGTTATTGTGTGTCAGTGCTTCATATTGCCACCTAGCCACCTGGAGTGCATACTACATCGAATTTCACACACTTTTGCGTCACCATATGCACGCATTTCCCCCCATAACGCTCGTCTAAACGCAGAATAAAAAGTCATAACGCGACGCCACTTTTGCATTTTCTCTTCAGATCGTTTCCGTGTAAACAAAGCCTTAGAGTGTAAAATAGGGAGATATCTAGCATTATTATGGAGGTGGACCCCAAGGGCTGGAGTGGAGACTAAATGTCTAAAGCATTGATAGGCACAATGGACCATTTTCACAGAACAGTAATTTTGACATCTTTATCTCGTCTGACTGCTGGTCTCTCTACATTGTTGCCCCATTCTTGCAAAGTTGTGGAAACGCAATAGTGCTATTCACAAACTCTGTTTGCTATAATCTCCATTTCTTTATAGAAGTTTACCCTACTATAGTTTACTTTCGCGTTTCAAAAAATAAATAAATAAATAGAATAACTGCAGTTTATTTTGAGAACAGTGGCATTCCTGCTGAATATAATGCTAAATTGAGGTCCTCTCTGCAAGAATTTCATCGCTTAACGCTTAGTTCAAAGTTTCTAAATGTTTAACCTGCTGGGTGGGAGTTTCTGTCTCAGAAAAGCTTAATTAGCTAATTAAAGTATTCTTCATTAAACAAAATGAGAAAGGAATAGCAATAGAGTGGTTGGTGTTTCACAGATGTCCGCCAACATTATTAACTGCCAGTAATCCCACATGTAGATGCTTAACAAGGAATTTTCTGGGGCGTAGGAGCATCCGTCCCTTTATATAAGCTTATACTTTAAGGGTCTGTGTAATGCATGGATTTTTGTACAACCCCTAAGCCAACATGTCAGATCTTTAAAATCCTATTCACCAGCCAGATCCTGCGTATGAATTTCCTCTCTGTCTCATCACAGCGCTATGCGGTACAGCCTCCTCTGACTCATATTAGCTCATCATACTTAATCTTGAGTAAAATTTCCTAGTCTGTGGTAAATGACTTGCAGCCTTCATAGAGAAGAGATATTTATTTTTCTCATGCCTAATGACCTGTCCCTTGGACCCACCCTCTGATGGTTATTTACTAGGGCCCAGATGCTTGGGCTCAAAATGAGTGGTTATGTCAGCAGGGGCCATCCGTCATGGCTTCTTCCTGATTGAATCTGAGAGATCCCATTGACATTGACTCTGTGACTTTTAAGGCCATTACCTACCGCCACTGCAAAATGATCGCCTCATCATCACTTGTGAGCTGACAGCTGATTAGCAACAAATTACCATCAGGACGGCGCTCTGACATCCAGGGGGGGAACAAAGCAGTCGAGAAACAGTCTGAAGTAATAGGCCGCGTCTGGGTTGCAGCGGTAGGTGTTGTATATGTCATGAATCTTATAATAATGTTGTTTTTTTTACAGAAAGAGCAATGCTGCTGTTGTTAAAGTGTATTTGGTATGTATTCCAGATTAATGGCGAGAGACATTTTACAAATGGTATAAAAAGAAGACAGTCAAAAAAAGATTTGTCAGTGTTCTGTCTCACACTGTTTGAACGTTCATCAGGAGAGTCAGGGGACAATTTCAATAAATCATTATCCATCCAGTATGTTCAGGACTTTGTTGAAATACATAAAAATTCCACATTCAGACTCACTTCTGCATTCATATGCTTCTGTGTGCATTTATGCTTGAGTGTATTAGTGAGGTCTTTTCTTAACAGCTGTCACAGATTTCCACTAGGAGCCGAATGATCTCTGATGAGTGGAGATAGTCCATTTAGTGGCTGGGATTCATTTTTAATGCCTCTGGTGATATGAAACTCTTTTAATTGTACAAAGCTCCCATTGCACCTAAAGTGGAGAAGTGCATTTCCCTTTTTATCTTACTTTCAGAATCTGAGCTGAAGTGATTGAAGTACCTTGATGGTGATTTCTGTCCTATTTGAAGCCCGCGAAGACACTTCACTTTTGCAGTGTGCTTGCATACCCACCAACCAATTGCTTTATCTGTAAAAGCAAAATCCCTTGACTTGAGCTCCCAGTTCTAAAAAAACTGGTATATACTGTAGCTTAAATAAAGACAAATATGGACACGTGAACTCTGAACTATACTGAACAAAATTATTAACGCAACACTTTTGTTTTTGCCCCCGTTTTTCATGACCTGAACTCAAAGATCTAAGACTTTTTCTATGTACACAAAAGGCCTATTTCTTTCAAATATTGTTGACAAATCTGTCTAAATCTGCGTTAGTGAGCACTTCTTTTTTGCCAAGATAATCCATCCTCCTCACAGGTGTGGCATATCAAGATGCTGATTAGACAGTATGATTATTGCACAGGTGTGCCTTAGGGCAGATGGCAGACAGAGTGTATGGCGTTGTGTGGGTGAGCGGTTTGCTGATGTTAACGTTGTGGACGTTGTTATGGCTTATGTTATGGACAACGAACACGGGTGCATTTTATTGATGGCATTTTCCCAGCTAACAATTTATGGTTCCCAGAACATTCTGGGAATGTTAGTTTTTGGTTGCGGAAACATTCCCTTAAGGTTTTGTTTAGGTTTTGGTTCCCATGGAAAGTTTTCTTAAGAGTTCAGGGAACGTTATAACCCTGAGGGAACGTTCCCTAAAAGTTAGTTTTTGGTTTGGTTCAAACTAACCTTTAGAGAACCATAAACTAACATTCCCTAACGTTCCCTAAACGTTCTGTGTTAGAATGCACAGAGATACTGTGATGAGATCATGAGGCCCATTATTGTGCCATTCATCCACGACCATCACCTCATGTTGCAGCATGATAATGCACGGCCCCATGTTGCGAGGATCTGTACACAATTCCTGGAAGCTGAAAACATCCCAGTTTGTACATGGCCAGCATACTCACCGGACATGTCACCCATTGAGCATGTTTGGGATGCTCTGGATCGGCATATACAACAGCGTGTTCCAGGTCCTGCCAATATCCAGCAACTTCACACAGCCATTGAAGAAGAGTGGACCAACATTCTACAGCCCACAATCAACAACCTGATCAACTCTATGCGAAGGAGATGTGTTGCACTGCGTGAGGCAAATGGTGGTCACACCAGATACTGACTGGTTTTCGGACCCCCCCAATACAGTAAAACAGCACATTTTAGAGTGGCCTTTTATTGTGGCCAGCCTAAGGCACACCTGTGCAATAATCATGCTGTCTAATCAGCATCTTGATATGCCACACCTGTGAGGTGGATGAATTATCTCAGCAAAGGAGAAGTGCTCACTAACACAGATTTAGACAGATTTGTGAACAACATTTGAGATAAATAGGCCTTTTGTGTACATAGAAAAAGTCTTAGATCTTTGAGTTCAACTCGTGAAAAATGGGGGCAAAAACTGTTGCGTTTATAATTTATATGAACTTATAGTATATATGAACTTATATTGTTTATTATTCTTTCTCACCACCATGATTTAAACTTTATTAGGTCTTGTCAAAAAGTTTATCTGATGTTTGGATTTTTTCTGAAATTATGTTTTATTAATAAAGTCCAGGAGGAGCACGGTGAGATAATTAACATAATTAACACGAGTGGCGAGCATTCAGGTAATCAATCCAATTAACGATAAAAGGTATATACAGCAAACGTACCTTGTTGTCAGTTTATCAGTATTCCTCCACCACTCCATCTCCACACTTTTAGGTCTAACTCCTAGCACGGGGAGGAGTACTCTGGGTTTGGGCCAAATTCCGAGCTCGATATTCACCGTTTCAATATTTTATATTGTTTTCTGCAAAGAATTTGACCTCATGAGTTTTCATCTTTACTATGACAACCAGCGTGGACAAGTAACTACAGTATGTAACACAAAAAAATCCGATCTGGCCAATCAAAAAACAAAAAAATCACTACATCAATCAGTCAGTCTAAAAAATTCAGAGTACAGGATACATTTCAGATCATTTCCTACTCACTGTGGCTCCTCAAGCACTGCTATGCATCTGCTGCCTGTTCAATAATTGTTGGCCCTTCATGGATCGGCTTAGAGAGGCTTAGGGACCAGGGTCTGTCTCAGGGCCCCTTGACACCAGTCAGTAGTTGGAACAGTGATGGAGTTCCCCATAGCGTACAGTACACTGGCATGTCTGACACTCCATCAGGGCAATGCTTGCCTTAGTAAAGCTGACAATGTGGCCGCCCTGGGACTAGCCGTGCACATGCTAAATTTCCATTTGTCTCTCTCAGTGGAGATCCTGGGCTGTATTTCAAAACATAGCATCACTGTCATACCGAGATGCTACCAACAACACGAGGCCCCTCATAAAACATCATATCCGAAGAAGCGTCGCAGATATCGCGAGGAGGCCTTGTCAATCCAAACGGCCTTCTTGTAAGTGACTTCTCTGTCAGAGACTGGACAGCCACCACATAAACACATTTCAGGGCGAAATGATAGGTTGCCCTGTTGAAAACACAACATGGACCACGATACAAGCTGCACATTGGGTAATAGAGCTGTAAATGCAGTCCTACATTATGTTGATTTCAAGTCGTCCTTGTGGCCAAAGGCCATTACTACACATTTCAAATGTGTTTAAAGATATGTGGGGCGTGAGCCCATGTTGTAAGGTAAAACTATGCAAAACGAAGACATATTTGATTGTCTGATTTTGGCATGAAATAATGAATTGCTATCGTCTTTTTTCTTTTTCTTCTGGGTACACGCATCATCAGAGAAGAGATGTCGTTGCGAGGAGAAGGGGATGTCAATGTTTTTGATGAAAGATTATGAGGGCACATTATTTTGTGCATGCACTGTAAAAAATTATTTGATCAATAAGTCAATAAGCAATATTTTTTAACCCTTTAAAATATGTTAAGCAATTTTCAACTTTTTATACAGCCAAGTTGATTGTCCTTAAAAATTTAAGGCAGACAGTTTTTTTTTCTCATTTATAATAAACACTACAATTTTATTAAAATACAAAACAAAGCAAGAATGGTCAATTTTCATTTTTATGTGACTAAAAAAATATTCTATCAAACCGATCCATTAATCTATTAATTGGCACCAACCAATCATAGCCTATATATTGATTAATAAAGCAAATGTATGTTCTGTATTTAGATTTTATTTAGACAGTTTGATTCATAGATCTAAATGTAGATATATTTAGATATATCTACATATAGATTTATACACAATACAACTATATATAACAACCCACAAACATTTTGAATTTTGATGTCTTATATTATGAAAAAATCCTAATTAGATTTCAATTGCATTTTATTTTAATAGATGATGCCATAGTGTTCCTAGATAGGCTATAGCCATTGTGTTTTGGAAATGAAGGTCCCAATTCGAATGCCTGGTAAGGTCTGGGACAGAATCCCTCCCATTTCAATCCCGAGAGAGAGAGAGAGAGAGAGAGAGAGAGAGAGAGAGAGAGAGAGAGAGAGAGAGAGAGAGAGAGAGAGAGAGAGAGAGACAGAGAGAGAGTACTCTGTTATGTCCACATTGACGTGTCAAGTGTTAGATTAACTGCCCTCTCAAGCTCCTTTTATTTCCCTGTTCCAAGGCAACGCTCATTTACATAAACAGATAATCCCTGATAAAAAATTCCATTAGACAAAGGTGAAATGGATCAATTTTGTCTGCCAAGATAAATCTTACATTTTACACCGACAGGGTCATTACCCAGGCCACATTTCAGAAATAATGTATTTAAAAATCAGCCGATAGCAGCCATTTCCAGGTTTCCAATTACCTTTAAGAAAAGCTTATTCTGTGGACAATAAAGCACATTACGGCACAATATGATACAGTCCATAAAGATCACACTGTTTGATGAGAGGTGAGAGAAAGCTCAGCATATTTAGGAGGAATGTCACAACCCCGCGTTCCCACAGACGGCTCTCTGCAGGTGCCAGGCAAATGTTCTATTACCCCAGTCCAAATAGATTAACAGTCCTGTTAAAAAATAAACAGTATTTTTCCTCCGTTTTCTTCCGCCTACACTCCTCTGTCCTTCTAAACTGATGAAAGGTGGTAGATTGACAGGGGGTTGCAAGGTGATGGCACCAGCGCTGGAGAGAAAGAGACAATGAAAATCTCATTAGTCTCTCCTTCCACCCCAATTCCCGGACCCCCCTAACTGACCTTGAGACACCCCCACCTACCCAGCCATCCCTCCCCTCCCCGGTTGAGGTGAATCCCTCGCATCGCCTTGGGTCTTCTCGGAGCTCGGAGCGCTGCTACCGCTGAGGTCAGACGCTGGCGCTGCTGAATTAGTGCCAATCCCGCAAACAAGCCTGGGCGTGAGGTAGTCCTGTGGCGGGAGGAGAAACAGGGCCGTGGAGGGCAGACGGCCCTCCCTCCACCGTACTGTCTCTTGCTCTCCCCTTCATATCAGGGAAAAGCAGCAGGTCCTAGACAGTCTACCTCAATCACGGCCGTCCACGTGCAAGGATGCATCAACAACATCCGCGTAATTCAGTCGCTCAAGAGAAGGCCATAATTTTCATTGGCATCTGTGCTAGATGGAGTTATCATCCACAAATGAAAAAAGAATCATCATTTATGCCTCGTGATGGGAGAAATCCATTACTGTGGGTTTGCCAGCTAATGCTAATCTTTGCAATGAAATGACCCCTTGAATAAAAACAATAATTCAGTTGTATTGTGTTGGAGGCCAGAATGACAAAACACATTTCACATTTCTGTGATAAGGGTCAAAGCTCTCAAATAACAAAATGTATTTCTATTCATAAGTATTAAATGCCTGGAAATGTGTTTGACAATTGACTCTCGCTGCATTGAGCGTGTCTGAGCTAGTTCTTGCTCACATTTGTTTTATTACAAACTAATTAATACATTTAGTTTCAGATTCCCCCATAGTGTTTGATAATGTTTCCACAGGACTGTGATTGCATGAAATATTCTATTCAAAAGTGAAGGAAAGATTTTAGGCCATTTAAATAGCATAGATGAGCAGTGACGGTAAATAAATGAGTTACCACAGTACCATCTAGTGGATATTCTTAGATCTACAGATCCACAGTTATCTAGACTTCAGGTCGGCACACGAGAACCGTCATGTCTTTGAGACACATTTAAAAATCACTGTTTTAGCAGAATTTTGTTGATAAAATTTTATTAAATTGTATTAAATAATTCAATTTAAAGTGATTAAAAAATATTAAATTATCAATGTCAGCAATTCATTCAGACTTGTAGGCTATAGCCTATGCTATTGCTTTTAGCGTAGGCTAATAACTGCTTAAATGTAGTTTATGTTCTCCGTGAATTTATTTGACAATTACAAAAATGTATAGTAGGCTAGCCCAGTGTTTCCCAACCCTGCTCCTGGAGGCACACCAACAGTGCACATTTTGGATGTCTCCCTTATCTGACCCATATATTTCTGGTCTTGGAGTCTTTACTAATGAGCTGATGAGCTGATTCAGGTGTGATTGATTAGGAAAAGTTGGAAAATGTGTAGCGTTGTTGTGCCTCCAGGAACAGGGTTGAATGTAGAGTAGGCCTATGAATTTTTGTAAAAACTGTTGTGTAGCAGAAAATAGATACAGGGTGACATCTACAGGAGGAAATATGATTTCACTCAGTGTTTTCTTTGCAAATTCTAGCATTTACTAAAATACCAATTTTAATAATTTAAAAATGTACATTAAGCAAAGAAGTTCAGCATTTGTCGAGCATTTTTAGTAAAAAAAAAAAAAGGGATGACTGAAAATCATATTGATGTGTGTTTTTTTTTCAGTATCATGTCCATCTCAAAATATATTTCTAATAATAAATGTTAAACATTTTTTTTTAAACACAACATAACTTTATTGCTGAACTAATTCCCCCTCAACAGCTGGTCTTTAAATCCCTGAATATTCTATTTACTTTACGTCATCAAAGAAAAAAAGGGCTTTGTAATGGGAAATATGTAATAATAATAATTTTTATAACGAAGTGCGTATTTGGCATTGTTAGAGGGGTTAACAAAAAAACTAATAATAAGTACACAGTGCTAAAAAGCTTAGCATGTCTGCTTGAGTCCCGTAGCCAGGCTTAAGATTTTCCTCATAAATGAGGATTTAGAGTATTTTATGCTGACAGATAAAGTGACACACAGAAACTTAATCTCATTCCATCAAATGCTAAATGCAGAAGAACAATTGTATTGTCTGATATAATCTCTTGCTTATTTTGGAAATTGTTTTCCCTTTCTTTTGGCCTCTGGGGAATTATAGTCTTGGGGCCAGATGTACATCTTATTGAAGAGATAATTGTAAGTGAAAAAAGAGGATGCCTTTATATTAAAGCTCAATTCCTCCCAATATTGTTATGCAGATGGAACTTTCACTAAGCTAAAATCTCTGCTCATTGCCTCAATTGAACTTCTGCGAAGCAGGAAAAAAATTAGGAACACAATAAAAGACTGTTAGTACATATGTTAAAATGTATTATGTGGTAACATGCTAATTAATGGTTTTGATAAAGTACATATTGCAATAGCTATAAATTAGGCATAATTGTATGCAACTAACCCTAAATCAACCCCTATTCCTAACACTTACCCTATAGTAAGTACAGTTAATTATTATTACTCAGTATTTAAATGTATAATTACATTGTAACACGGACATATTAATGTGTAACCCAATTGATGCTTATAGGTAACAACCGCATATATTCACTTACAATGCAAGTCAGTCCACTAATAGTATTAGGCTAGTCATTTACCTGCATTGTAATTAAGATTTATGTTCATGTAGATCTGGACAAGGGCCTCTTTTTGGTTTTATTTAATGAAATTATGGCTATTTCTCTTCCACTTTTCACACACATACAAATGAATGGTGCAATCTGAGGATAGGTAAAAAAGGGGTTACAAAAATTGAATCAGTCTAGTTATTCCTTTAAGGAAAAGCGTGCCAAGTGACATTTGAAACTGCATGTGGTCTTGTTTTTGCTCAAAAACACAAAACTGCCTGTGCCATTTTGCATCAAGGCCGGTGCAGTGGCCTGCTTGACTTCCCACTGTTCAGGAACCGGCGGCAAAGGCCTCGTCAGATGGCTCCAGAGCTCTCTCAAAGTGTCAGCTCCCCAAAATAGTCTTGTGACCAGACTACAGACACCAAACAAACAAAGGCACTCTGATCGTGTAAGTATCAGTCTGAGTGCTCCCGAAGCCTCCCTCCGTTCCCCGTATCGTGTTAATCAGTCTCCAGGGAGCGGGATCGGACACGACACACATCCTATTGGAGCAAAGTGTGGTGTCTCCCGCCTGCGAGCTGGACTTCGCTGCAGGTTGCGGTGGAAACGTTGATGTGCACCCTCTGTGTGGACGGCGAGGACAGAGGCACGGCGGCAGCAGATGTCTCGTGGCGGAGATTATAAATAAAAGCGATCAGAGCAGGGAGCACTGACGGGCCTTAGCGAGGCCGCTGTCACGGTGGCAATGTCTTTTACTCGCTGGATAGTTTCTCAGCAAGACACTTGGCCTACCTCTTCTAACAATGACTGTGTCCTTGTTATTGGACTTGATGCCTGCTCTTGGTTGGGGGCAATATCATGGGCACCAGTGGAGAACCGTGTGTGGCGGCTGGCTTGCTACAAGAAACATGAGGTTGAGAGGGCGAATCGTAATGGAAGAGGTTGAAAAAGGTCCAGCTGTATGTCGAGTTTTGGTGTCTCCTCGGTGACATTAAAGTCAATTATAAATCCAGTCAGTTAGGTCAAGACAGATATGTAACCTGTTTTAAAGATCAAATCAGACACTTTCCCCAAAAAAGGTTAAATTAAAAAGATACGTCAAATGTATGGAGGCCTATTTCTGCCTCATAAAAAAAAATCTTGGTTTTGCCAATCCTAATTATGAAATAAAAAGTTTAAATTAAGATAAGACCAAGTTGTAGTTATGAGATGAAGTTGTGAGTTTCACAGACAGGGCTTAGATTAAGCCAGGATCAAGTTAAAATAAAGTAGCTTTAATAAACGTGCCTTAGAACAAAAAAAACAAACAAAAAAAACATTATTGGGGTGCATCTTGAGACAAAACAAAACAAAACAAATCTTAAAATATGTCAGTGCTCGTTGCTTTTAGTTAAAACAGCTCAAACATGCATTTTAGTTTAGGGCTTTTTTTAGCCCTTGTCTATGAAACCGGGGTTAATAATTATGACTTAAAAAACAATGACTTAAAAAGAATAAATGATGACATACTAGTTGAAATTATGACAAAGAAATTCATAATTACGACCAAATAAAAAGTAAAAAATATGGCCTAAGTTAAAATTTTAACAAAAACATAAATGACATAAAAAGGCCATGCCAAAACTAAGTAGAAATTATGCTCTGTTGCTGACAGGGTGGGTTTGCTGCAGTCAAGCAAATTGTCTTGGCAGTGCTGTTGACAGCCTGTTTAAGAGAAGTGCTGAAAGGTGAATTAGGAGTGCTAATGAAGAACACACTCCCACTTGAGGAGGTAATTATCTTGGGTGTAATAGCTGAGGGAAGATTTAGTGTGATTCTAGCCCCAGAGGAGTATCACACAAGATTACACCTGAGATCTTCATGAAAAGAGAAAGTCCTCTTCAAAACTTGTTGACAGTAGTCTGCCACCTACAGGTCTCAAGTTAGTCGACGAAATATGAACGCTATTGTGGCGTTTCTATTGTATTGTTTCAGTGAATAAACACTTCCAATAAACATCCAGCAGGAAGGAATTATTTCGGAAGACACAATTCAATTAATAGATAATTGATCAACAGAGAACAAATAATAGAGTGTGCCAATAAAGCTTTAAGGTCAAATGTGAAAAGAATACAATTTTATTAAAATGTAAATGATTATAAAATATTTTTATATAGAATATGACATAATTGATAAAAAAAATAATCATTGGATAGAAGGCGGATTTATGCCTGAGGTTACATGTGACATGAAATAATCTCTTTATTAGCCTGTTAGCAGCTAGTAACAGACAGTACAACTTCCTGCTACTCTCATCGGGCTAGCATGAGTCTGAACCTGGTCTGAACATGGGATATTAATGTTACCCATGAGCCATAGACACAAACGTGGATTCTTCGATGCAGATATTTATCTGATCAATGGTAAGTTTAGGATTAAGCGAACACTTTAATCCGTTTCTGAAATAAACACACTAGAGTAGATGTGATTAGCATTTAGCCGTTTACCCATTTAGACCGTAGGCTACTGTGAATTTGATAGCTTTAGTGATAAATTATGGGTAGTTAAGGTATTTATTTAATTTAAATAAATAGTTTGATAGCCCAGCAGGTTTATACGCAGTTTGTTTTGCCATAAGCGTTGGCAACTTGTTGGGGGGCAGGGACAGTGATTTAATTTCATGTTATTTCACAACAGTTTTCGTTCTAAATAAGGTGTGACATTTGTATACAGCCCCGATGCTTTGTTTTTCAAACAGTTTAGCCATGAACAAGACCAGTACTCGTCTCGCACAGGACAAAACCCCACAATTTTTCCTTGCTACTGCCTTGTAAAATATTTACTTTAAAATTAATCAGAAATAAATCACTACGATGTTATTTCTTTACACAATGTACTATTACATCACATTTTATTTTGCCAGTGTCATGCAGTGTTATTTTAGTATTATATACTTTTATATTTTATGTGTTTAGAAAATATTTCTGAATTGTTCAGTTTTTATATTTTGAGTTTTTAGTGCTATATTATTTACATTTTAGTACTTTTGTTTTGTGCTTTTGTCATTTTTTATATATATATTTTATTTTACTGCTTTATTTCAATTTCAGTTTTATTTTTGTCTTAATTTTAGTACTTCAGCTTATTTTATTTCAGTTAGTTGCCAAGGCAGCAATTCTAAGTTAATTGTATCTAATTTATATATATTTGTTTGGCTATATTTCAGTTAATGAAAACCATTTTTAATAATCTTAGTTAACAATAACAACACTGATATTATGGCATTACATATCATTCACTACCCCTAAAACCATCTGCCCTTAGATCATAGCTCAATACTTCATGAAATAAATAATGAAACGCCACTAGAGGAGGGCAATTAAAACTATCATATTTTATACAATTCCACTACACAGCTGTCCACTTTTTGTCAACATTGTCAGATATTCATGGAAACATATATCCATTAAATGTTGTGTGTCTGTAGGGCTTTGAGCGTGAGACTGGGTGACATTATCATCATGCCGTCAGCGAAGGTGCTGAAGAATGCCCAGTACATTGAATTGGGCAGTTACCAGTACTGGCCTGTTCTGGTGCCCCGAGGAATCCGCCTGTACACTTACGAGCAGGTGCCGGGATTCCTACGGGAAAATCCTTATATCACTGATGGCTACAGAGCCTATCTGACCTCTAGACTGTGCATTAAAAGGTATGTGCGTGTCTTATGTAACCACTGTGTATTTATGCAGAGTGTATTTTTTCAATAGCAATATTTTTGCGTAATTATAGATGCATTGCTCAACCTCTTGAGAGAATAACATTATTAGCTATTGGAAGAAATGGCGATATAGACGCCTGTTATCTCTGTTTTGTAGCCTTTTCATTCTATCCAATGAGACGGTAAACATCTGGAGTCATCTGTTGGGGTTCTTCCTGTTCTTCACGCTGGGAGTCTATGACTTGTTGGTGGTGTTGCCGATGTTAGGAGCTTCCAGAGAAGACTATGTCATCTACTCCATAGGTCTCTTCTGCTTCCAGGTATGTCCATGCTGCTTGCATCATGCCAGTACAATATCATGTTTAGGTCATTCAAAAAGAGAAAAAAAACCCTAAGTAGTTCAGAGGTGAATTTAATAGTCTCTGTATAAACTTGAATAGTTAAAACAGTAGTTAGCAGTGGATAAAGTGTTTCTGTTTTTTGGCATGACAAACAAATGTATCTCTAACTACAGTTGCTTGTTTGGATCAGCTCAATCCTTTTCAATAAAAACTGATCTTAGATCAGCACTCTCAATCAAAGTCTTCATATGATCTTTGGACCGTTGAAGGCCTTTGATAGCAGACTTTCCACATTCACTGTTGCCAGGGATTAGAGTTTAAACTTGTGATTTTACCACCTAAACTCAGTCCCGCCTAATTCTAGATCCGTTATCGGCTGCTCTCGTGCCATCATAATAGACAGAAATGGAAGCTTCTATCCTTGGCAGCTATTCTCTAAAGCATCAGGATTAGGCAAAGTGCCTCTACACCACCCTTGCATATTCTCTCATGAAGACATAATTATAGCATCTTTGTTTGGCTGTATAGGTTCATCATGTGAGTTAGTGCTTTTGTATTGTGAAAACTTAGCATATATCAATCTGCATATATGGCCTACAAAATCATTTGTATCTGAACACTTCACATCTTCTGCTTAGGTGTGCATGCTGTGTTCTGTGGGCTTTCACCTATTCTGCTGCCACCGATCCGAAAAAAACAGCCGCCGATGGATGGCACTTGACTACGCCGGGATCTCCATCGGAATCATAGGCTGTTACATTCCAGGAGTGTTCTATGCATTCTACTGCAATAACGTACGTGCAGGGGACGCTGCTCCAGTCAAATGCTCTCTGATCATTCACATAATTGCCCTCTGGTAAACAATATAGGTTACCTGTGTGCAGGTACAATCAGTTGAAAGTCCAAAGTATAGGAAGGTGGAAAATTAAGTATACCCGGGCCTTAAGAAATCCTTTATACCTACCTCAGTCAGAATAAGTGAGTGTAATATGATTTTTTTAGGATGTATTGTTGTCTAATAATGCTATAGGCTTGCGATTCTGTTGCCTGCTTAGTGCTTACTGATGAAAAAGTCATTGTGTTCAAGCCGTTGTGTATGGTCATTGGTCAGTGTTTATGTTAGTGCCATTAGTCAAGACAAATTTCCCTTTGGGCAAAATAGTGTACTGAAGTGAACTAAACCATTCTGGCTTGGGGAGGTGAAGGTGGCACTGGAGGTAGGCTTCCCATAACTTCATAAATGAAGTAATAAGTGTTTATTGGTGGAGTCAGATCCAAGTAGGACACATAGAGTTCCATAAGAATGGCATGGAGTCTCTACTGTGCGTTCGACGGTCATGGCCAATGTGGACAAGGGTAGATTAATTAGGTGGCTTGAGGTGCATCGTCCCACTGTGGTCTCTAGCAGATGGTTGGCCTGCTTTTTTTGTGGGCATATGTTACCTGTGCAACAGATACAGAGCAAGAGTTCAGCTATTCCTGGCGAAAACAGTCTGGTGTGTGTGTGTGCGCGCGTTGTTAATACTACATGGAGAGACTGTTTATATGTGTTTAGTAAAGACCATTATTCTATTGGAGTACACATTAAAATTAATTCCTTTAGCAGATGCTTTTGTACTAAGTGAATGAAAAGAGTCACTCTCCCGAAAAGGACCCTTGTTGTAATTTACCCACCCCCATGCCGTTCTAAACATATGACTTGGAATTCAAACAACATCGGACCCCACTGACTTTTATTATACAAACAAAAACATTTTTCAAAATATCTTCTTTTGTGTTCCACAGAAGAGAGTCAGATAGATTTGGAACAACATGAGGGTGAGTAAATGAACTATTCTTTTAAAAACGAGAAATAGTATGAACGATTTAATAGGAAAGTTGGAAGTGCACACACCGAGAGCTGTCGCATGTTGACTTTTCCCGTGAGATTACTGTAACACTGTGATAGAGTATCTTTGATTATGTTGTATGATAGTTTATTCCTCCCTTCCTGTTAGTTTGCACAATGGACCCCCTGTGGAGCGGCTTTGTACTGCCTGTATAAAAACGACGAGGTGCCGCTTGGCGCGATATCTTCTTTTGTTTCAAGATTTTAGTGCAGTTTTCTGAAAGCTTGGATCTTGGATATCCTGAGCAAGCTGATTGCTCTCGTCCCCTCTACTCCCACTTGCTGTTTGCCGAGCACCAGCGCTTTTGGCCACGCTGCTCCACATGGTTCTCCCCACATATTGGAAGTGCTGGCTTATTGTGCCCCAGAATGCGGCAGAAATCTGCTCCAGCCCAAAGCAGATGGCCGTGTTCGTGGACCCACTCCGTCACTCCTGTTCCCCACCATATGACATTCACACGTGGGTGAGCCATCTCCACTCTCCCCCTGCCAAGTGTTTAGCTTTGCTTTTTGGATGACTACTCAATCAGCCAAGCGCCCCAAGAGAAAGAGAGACTGATTTCTCCATTGCTTTATTTTTGCACTGTTTTTTTCCCCTACAGAACAAGTAATTTGTGTGTCTGTGTGTGTGTGTGGACATTAAGATGATATTTGTGTGTTTTTGGTTCATGTTGTTTTGTCTGGTTTGTATATCTATCTGCAGTACTGGCGGCAGGTGTACCTGGTAACCGTTCTGGCCATGATGCTGGCAGTGTTCTTTGCCCAGATACACCCTCATTACTTGACCAAGAAGTGGCAGAAGCTTCGCTCTGTTATATTCTGTGCTGTAGCGGGATACGGCCTAATCCCTACCTTTCATTGGATCTGGCTCAGTGGGGGTTTCAGCTCAGACATAGTCCAGGTAAGAGTCCACACAACCAGTTTGTTTTATATGCCAGTAATTTATGTTGATAATAATGTAGACTATACAGATGTTAATATTATAATAATAATAATAATAATAATATGTATAGAACATTTCCCCCATTTTTAAAAATATTATTCTTAATATTATTATTCATGAATAACAGCCATAATAATTATTAAATGTATCTTTGCCAGACTTGTACCCATTTATTTTACCATATATATTATATATATATATATATATATATATATATATACACATACATATATATATATACACACACACACACACCTACCAAATTTTTTTCAATTTTTTTTTTTTAGGAATTTATTCCCAGAGTGCTGATAATGTATATACTTGCTGTAGCTGCTATCATCTTCTATATGTCCAAAGTTCCAGAGCGTTATTTTCCAGGTACGGTAAAATTTAATTTCTAATTTTTTCAGTTTTTTTTTTTTTTTTTCAGATACAGGGCTGCGTCTCACTTGTCAAATGTGATACTGTAAAAGAAAGAAGTTGTTCAGGGAAAGACCACACCTGCCTTAATTAACCGAGAACCAACCTCAGACAAGTTAATTAATGGTTTGATGCTCTTTTTGTAATCTCTAGGTCAGCTGAACTACTTGGGCTCCAGCCATCAGGTCTGGCACATACTGGTGTTGCTCATGTTCTACTGGTGGCATCAGTCTGCACTTTTCATAACCAGCTACCGTCACTCTCACCCTTGCCCAGACTACCATCTTCATTCCTAGAAGAATGTGGGATCGGAGGAACACCACTGAAGATGGCTGTATTTTAAATGATCTTTAAGGTTGAACACATTCAGTGTTTATTAAATATGAGTGCGTGGTGTATGGATTTTTATTTTTCATTGTTAGCTATTTTGACACTTTTTATACATTTTGTTTAAGTCTGTCAGTCTAAATACAAATAAATAGGCACTTGATAAGGTAAGCAGTGTTAGGCTTATAAAAATCAAGGTGAAGCACCATTTTACAGCATCTGCATGTGTGGGCTTCTACATCTACAAATGTTCTTCTTGAGTTCTGTGGGGCAAAGCATTCAGTATTATGTCTGCTCAATAGTATTTGTTGTTTACTGTTTGTATTTGAATCTAAAATTCAACGATTTACAAGCTTAATAGTTACACGTTTTTGAGTGTGTGAATTTTTACATGTATAAAACATGAAATTTTGTAATAAAGTCTTGTTTACAATATTGAATAAACCAAAGAGATTTGTTCCATATTGAATAAGCAAAGGTCTTAAAATGGTGGAAATTTTGCAGGTTGCCGCACAGCATTGCCATGTTGTAAATACATGCATCAGGATTTTGTATCGATGTAGGCTGATGACTTTAACTTTTTAGTTTATCATTACCAATTTAAAAATTCTCATGCAATTAATGCATTTAACACTACTCTGTATATTGCATTTCAGTGGTTTGTAATCTCAGTTGATCAAATCACTAAGTTAGGACTGTAATTAAAATAGTTACATTGTTTCAGTATATTTTCTGCCTTCCAACAGTGAACGGTACAGCCATGCAATTGTATTTGTTTTTTAACCATAGAATAATGTGTGCTTAATGGTAGGGTGATGGTGACGTAGCACAATGTAACACTTTTAACTTATTTTTTTACCACATTGGTAATATGTTGGGATATGCATTTCTACAGTACAGCTGAATAAACTTTCACTTTTTTTTTTCAACTGAAGTTGTAATTATTTTAATGACATTGTCTGAGTGAAAAAAACAACAAAAACACATGGAGTCATGATCTCCAAAAGAAGCTTTTATTGCATTGTTAGAGTGTAGTACTATGTTAAAAAAAAAAAAAAAAAAATCTTGCATTGTTTGAAAATAAAATGCTGTTTTTGGTCTTGACATTTTCCAACTGCAGACATTCAGTAAACTTATAAATGTATCTAAATGGCCCTTTTAAATTCAGTTAAATTGTGATACCCTTCATGCGTCATACCATTGATGACAAATTGAATTTTAAAATTTGCTTTAAACAAATGACGTATATAAAAACACGAAACTGCTTTTCGCACATTCTTTTCCCTTTCTATGAGAGCTCTAATTGTTCACGATTGTAGGTTACTGGTAAGTGCATACAGACGTAGTGGAACATCTGATTATTGATAACCAAAGATAGGTTTAGCTTGGGGAATTATTTCTACAAAATCATAATTAATACAAACAATGACAGTTATATTAATATTGTCCAATAAACTGCAAGTTCTCTGGTGTGGTCAATTTATAAAAAAGGGAAAATACTAAGGAAAAAGTCCCTTTTACTGTATGTAGACAGGACATTGCCACAATATAAGAATTTAAAACATTGAATGCACTTAAAAAAATCATAAAATTGTCTGTGAAATACTTTAAAATGTAGAATGCCTACACTCAGATTATTCCATTGACACAAACAGGTTACAGCCATTGTGTATTTGAGGTACTGTTAAGCAGGGCGGGGAATACCCAGATAAGGCTTCATGGTGTTCATGTTGGTAGATTCGAGTTTTACCAAATCAGTGGTCAATAATGGAGTACAAACTTAATCAAATGCGGTACTAAATTGGCATTTTCCCTCTAAATCCTATTCAAATGAAGGATTATACACCCATCTCCAATGTTTTTCTTCTTTATTTTACTGAGCTCAGAGCACTTATTGCAATGCAGCATAGAAGGCTTTCTAGCACGTAAAAGCTAAAGAATATGCTTCATAAGCCTATTCAAAATCATCAATAAACCACGTTTAAGTAAAAGTAAAAAAAAGGTGTTATAATGGTCCAGTTAGGTATTAAAACTCTTGAAAAACTACAAAAGTTGAATGTTATCTAATTTAAAGGCCTGCGTCCCAATGGGCTGCACATACATAGAGATCACAGCACAAAGCTGCCATCCGTTAAAAACATTTCAAACGCTGCTAGGACTTTGCATAATGTAGCAGTGTGTGTATCATTTCTGTCTGTGTGTGTGTGTGTGTGTGTGTGTGTGTGTGTGTGTGTGTGTGTGTTTGTGTGTGCCGGAAGACAAGACATTCACTGCTTTGAGGGGAAAGGTGCTGCTCCGAAAGGGTCAAGATCCATTTGTGGGGTTTGCGGAGCTCCGCTTTGCACCACCATTTCTGTGAAAGGTACAGCTCCAAAGTCATCGATCTTATTTCCGTCAAACACACTGTGCAGGGAGCTGGCCCTCTGCCTGCCATTGGTGGAGTTCATCTCACTTTTGCTGTCTCCCAAGCTCTGGTGTCGACTGCCATCTTGCGGATGAAAAGGCTTGGCTCCAAACGGATCCAACAAGACCTCCTCTGGGGGCAGTGCAGCTCCTTTTTCCATCACCTCACCCAGGGAAATACTGATGTTCTCTTTGGAGTCCGACGCGCTGAGGAACTCGTTGCTACTCTGTGAGTCCCGTCTGCCTACCTTCTTGTGCCTTCGCACCCGCTCGGGGGTACGGAAACTGGGCTTGTTGCTCTTCCTGCCGCCAGTGGGTGTGCCATGGTGTCTCTTCCCATTGCTGCCACTGGCCTCTTGCTTGGTGCGCCTCTGACGTGAGGAGAATTTTTGAAGGTTGCGCTGCTTCTGCCTCTGTTGGGGACTAGATGCTTCATCGAAAAGTGTTTGGCCAAAAACGTCCTCCTGGTTACCGGAGGTGGGTATGTCGTGGCCGGGCTCGAAAGGCGAGAATCCGAATACATCCACGCTGTCTGGGGAAATGGGTGGCGTCTGGCCGCTGGGTCCATCGCCACTCCTGCTGGACCTGGATAGGTTTCTGCTGAAAGGAGCTTTGGTGAATACGTCAATATCTTCCGCAGCGTTCTCCTGGCTCACCTGCCTAAAAGGGGCTTTGGCAAAAATATCTACGTTCTCTGGTGACACTCTGGGCTGACCACTGCCAACAAAAGGAACAGCACCAAACACATCCACAATGCTCGCGGCAGGCATGGCGACACTTGGTGAATTGGGAGGGCTGATCACACTGGCTCCAGATTCAGCTTTCACAGTTCCCGGAGGAAAAACCGCAGCCTTCTCCTCCGACGGCCCAAGTTTTGCTGTCCTAGACTCAAAATCTGAGTCTGAGCTGTGTTTGTCCTCCTCTTCCTCTATCTCTTCCTCAGAGTCCATGAGCAATGGCCTCTGACCCAGGTTCTCAGGTTCGGTGTCTTCATGTTCGCTGTTGAGACCTTCCTCTTCTTCCACCTCCTCCTCTTCGCTACTTTTGGGAGAGGACGGGTCGGACTCAAAATCACTGTCTGACGACTCACCTGCTTTCTGAGGCAGTGAACTAGTGGAGCTACTTTTTTTTGTCATTTTGTGTTCCTTGACAGATGGCAGGGTTGCGTCTTGCATGGCTGGAACAGCCACAGCAACACTGGGCTTCTCAACTGGATGCTCCGCTGTCAGCACACCAGCTCCTGCTAAATGAACACACAAAGTTGACAGTGAATGTCTAATGTACACAGCATGTCAATTGAATATGCTCAGCCTATACTGAAGTTCTCACATAGAAAATGCACATACTTTATTCCACCCTTACAGAGAAGCGTCACATAAAATCACTCAGAGCTTTTAAAAGAAAGAGACCTACAAGCCTACAACAGAAGGTTTAAATATAACAGTAAATGAAATGGTTGAACAAAAGTGTTTTTTGTTAAAAGCTGACACTAAGAGAAAAAATGTCATTGAAAACTGAAAAGTAACTGGTAAAACTGAAATATACATTTTCATAGCTCCCAAAATGGTAATGTATATTACAAAACTGGAAATCTTTACACAATATATTAAACAAGCCACTAGATAGCAATAACACTAAACAAGTGCATTAAATTTGAAAGCTCTAAAAAAAATTAAACTAGAAGACTTTAAACTGACAATGATATAAGGAAAAATAATGAGAACTAATTGCAATTGAAAAGACAAATAAAAAAGTAATTCTAAACGACATTAACCCTGTCCAAAAAATAAAAACAAAACAATAGACATCATTGTAATTTTATTCTAATGTTTTATATCATGTGTATGAAGTCATTTTAAAATTACAAATTTTAGGACAAAGCAAATTTCAGCTACTTCGATTTAAAAATGGAGTTGAAAAACTATTACATTTAATCACAAATCTGTTCTTCTACTTCTACTGCAGTCTCGGCTGACGTTGTGTATTCAGTGCTCCAAAGATAAATTACCCTCAGGCAAGATTTTGGAAATTGTGCAAGACATTTTTGATTCTTATTTGGTTAAAAATTAAACAAAACATTGAAACTGATTGTCAGAGACATTGAAACTAAAATGGACTATTTATTACTTGTTCCTCGTGTAATTAGTTTAAGCTGGTATATCTTACTACAGCATATCACAATATTTGTCAACATGTATAATTATTGAGATATTTGTCTAATTTCAAAAGACTGAATTTCTCAACATGCTTAGGCATTGCCATCCTCCCCCTGCTGAGCAGGCAGAGCTGTGGATCTGTTATCATCAAATCCATCCAAACTGGCAGAGCAAGACACAGAATTAGCCAAACCCAGTTTTTTGTATATGCTTAAGTCTAGAAATATATAAATAAATCTAAATAACTAATTAATTAACAACAACTACTACTACAATTATTATAGTTACTAGTGGCTGGGGGAAGGGGTAAAGAGAAGCGCAAGAACAGCATGGGAGAGGAAAAAAAACTGGTGATTTTCGAAGAAATCTGAAGCTTAGAAGAAAAAAAAATATACAAGCAGACTGTTTAGGATGTCCGGATTACAACACATCTAATCACGCCTACCTCCTGGAATACAACAATCCACAGCACAGCATAATGGAACATCCTTAATCATATAAGAAGATCGTAACCAGAAGAAGAATATTGAGTGTTCTTTTCCAGGCCCATGCGATTACACGCTGATGACAGCTCGAGTAAAAACGGTCAGAGCAAGTAATATCTAAGCATGTGGATGTCCAGACCTCTCCCTGCTTTGCTTGAATCAGGAACATAATGGAAATGTCATATGAAAGCCCCACATACATCCAGTGGATTACGCAGACCTCCCTTCATCCAGCTCAGATGCTAAGCTGATTGTCTTTTTGTCTTCACAATATATGCAAACGATTAGCAGACAGTCGGATATGCTTCAATAGTTCATTGTCTTTTACCTCATGTCCAAGTGCCTCTGTTGCAACTTTACCAGGCAATCACAATATCGGAATTGAGTTCATAAAGAGATATTGTTTATTCTATTGTTTAAGAGACATTTTAATGTTCCCCCACCGATGACCAGTTAACTGCTTAATCAAGATTTAAGGGATAAAGCTTACAAATCAACAGGACAGCCACAGCACATAATTGGTCTTAAGTCTAATATATGCTAAACGTATGATTACGTTTAAGGACGTTTTCAAAATCAAATTTAAAACGAGGTACTCCAATAGGGTCCCATTCAACCATTGTTCCAAAAAGGCTCCAGTGCATGCAAACTTTGTTTTACCGTGTTAAAGGGGGGTTGTGAAGTCTTGCAATGGATCCATTATTTAAGAAGTCCAACATGTTCTGAACACATTTTATATTAAAAAACAAGTTTTTAATGTGGTTTATATGTCCATGTGGTGTTTTTAATATGCTTTAAGACAAACCATATGCAAATTCATGTCAACACCATTGCTGAGTATTTTCTCTTTAAAACTGCAGTGGGAAAAAAGAGACTCAAAAACAGTTTGAAATCATATTTTTCTGTTGATATGAATAATTGTGTGCATTTAGCAATATAACGAGTTAATTATGTATATGATGTATATTACGTTGTTATGATGAACTATATGCCTTCCTCCACTTACGTTCTTAGTTGTTTAAAGCATTTGTAAGGATGCTGATTTTTAGAAGGCAGACTGAGATGGCGAACAGGAACATGGTTTGTGTAACATTAACAACACATTATTAGCTGTCTGATAACGTAGTCAAGCCAAAGGCGAATCATATTAATTACAGTTATGTGCTCGACGTTGTAGAGAGCGATACATTAAACACATTACCATTCTGATACATCAATTTGTAGACGAGCCTGTATGAGTGAGTGGAGGCGGGGCTCATTTGCATATTAATGGAACATGCAAACTAAGTGAAGCAAGGGTGTAGAGTTACATTCAATCTATTTTAAGGAATTAACATTTTCACAGGGAAAAAAACATTTAAATATGTCATTTTGGTGATCAAAGATGAGTTTTAAGGGATATAATTATTGACTACAGGGGACTTTAAATTATATAATTTATATTAATGCACATTTAATGTTAGCATTAAAATTAAAACCAGTGATTTGCTTAAGAAACCGTTGACCCCCCCAAAAAGAGGTCAGTGAGGCATGTTGAAGTCACTTCATAAAGTGAGTAGTCTTTATCCCATATATATCAAATTTTAATATGAAAAAGGTCTTAACATTATGCTTTTCCAAAGTAAAAAATGAAATAGATCAATGTTATTCAGTTTAGAATCAAATTGTTAGACAAAGACAGCCATGATATTATATAAAAGGAGGAACATCTTGCTCTAGTGGTATAAAGGTGGAAGACATCAGAACTTCTTAAACTCAAAGCATTAGTCAAATGCTCCTGATATGAGCCTCTATAAAAAAATCAACAAATATAGCATTGCTTTTAAATAAGCTTTATTTATAATTAGCATTGTATAAAGAAACATACATTATGATACATGAATATTTACATCAGTTTGTCAACTGAACATTAACAGCTTATGCAACTGATGCTGTATGTATGCAAGTATGTACAGATGAGAGGTCACTGAGGAATGGTGGGGCTATGAACTTTTGTCAGCTACAGGAACATATGCAAGAAAACAAACAGTGTGTTATACAGCTGGGACACCTGTACCATGATTTTTGGGGCAACATAAGGCATGAATTGAAAGCTGTTATAGGAGAAACTTTTTATATTAGCGCCAAGAAATCTAATAAGAAATACTAAAAACAACAGAATCCTACAACTCCAATATGCAAGTGGATTTAGTCACCCAACAGATGTTCTGCTTACACTCGCTCAATAGCTTACAATATGGCTCAATATTTTTAATACAAGTCAGTTTTAACTGTCCACCAATATCCCACTCAATCAAGATGTCTCTAAAAATGGCTGTCTTTATCTAATACAAAATGGTAACACATCAAACTTAAAAAAAACAATAACAACAAAAAAAACATAAAAACATAAAAAAAAAAAAAAAAAACAATGTTACAAAAAATGTTGTGATAAAGCAAAGTAACTTGAGTGGGTGATGAGATGAATGAGAACACCAAATTAGGAATCCAGCACCCGGATTCGCTAAACTTTATGGTCAACTTACCGTTGGGAAAACAAAAGTTCAGTAAACATTATGGTAAGCCCTTATGTGAACTATTACTAAATGCATTGAAAAAGTACCAATATGTGCTGACAATGAATACATGTGACATTTGCCATTAATTAAGGCTCAATGCTGCCAAAATGAGAGACAGCAACAAATGGCATGTGATATGTCTGTGGTGTGGTTACCAGTGCTAACATGTAAAAAGCCTCATGACATTATTAGACATAGCGTTTTCTAAAAAATCAACTGTGACCAGAAAAAAGTTCTAGCATAGGCTAAATAATAATAAGACATCACATTATGCAAAAGAATGAAAAAAAGGGCTGCCAACTCTTAGATGCTTCTGTAGATGCAACAGTTTCTGATTATTCGGCTAACCTCCCTCAAGTTAACCTGCCAATGTTCCCTAAATTGGCAACTTAAAGTATCTTCACAGTAAATTACAGAAAGGAAAAATAAGTCTCAATGAGGAATTTAAAGCCAACTCTTAACACTGGAAGAGAAGAGACTTGTGTTCAAATCCATGAAAAATTGGCATTTTTAAGAGTAAACAAAGTGAATATGAGGATAGCTAGAAATTGTCTATGGTCTGAGGTCCATAGAAATTGTACCTGAGAACTTTTGGCACTCACTGTTAGTTGCTATCAACAACTTGCTATCAAGCACATAATGTAGCTAACTGATCTGAAGAAAAGAAAAAAGACAAACAAATTCTAGTCAGTGGAAAATTAGGTTGCTCAAGAATCTGAATATCTATTCTATCATGCCAACCTGATGCCTAGATGCCTAAATGCCAAAATGGGGGGGGGGGGGGGGATTCCTTTAAACTCATACATTGTCTATTCCTAAATAAAGCAAAAGCACTTTCTGCTCTGTTCAATAAAAAAATATTAACATAAAAATGTGGGTCCTGAGAGAAAAAAAAAAAAAAATCTAAACTGACAAAGCAAATAAAGTCTAGAGTACAATCCACACTGATAAGATTAGACCCGCACATACATACTGTAAAACTGCACCACTATAAGAGTTAGCCCAAACTATTCAAACTAAATCTATTAAAATAATTTAAAAAAATATGCAGATGTGAAGAGCATAGCACAAATTTACAACTATAATATTGCAAGTGCACAGACAAACAAAAGATAAAGCTTAAAAAAAAAATACATGGCATCAGTATAAAGCATAACGCGGTGGTTTTGTGAAGTATAAATAAATCCCTAGAAGAAAAAAAAACACAAACAACCGTATCATGCGAGTCTATATTTCTTATCTCTTATAGTTTCAAATGTATTATTTGCATTATTTTATAATCTGCAAATTCTTTCTATTTCAATAATTGCATTTTACTATTGACTATTTCCAGCCTGTCTTATCTATATATAATATCTAAATCTATGTATATACCAGATATATAGTGTCTTAATAAATTCTTATCTTATGAACAGTGAGAAATAAAAATCAAAAACAGTTTTCTAAGTTTGTTGAAATGACAAGCTTGTAACTGTCTAAATTTACTGTATATATTTCTCAAGTGTTTAAAGGAATAGATGGTAACATTGATTCTGTTTGTCTCCCGACTCCAGATGTGACAGTGATATGTGGTGTAGAGGCGCCACATCCAGCGAGCAGAGAGACAGAAAGAGGTTCGGGGAGAGCAGGAATAGGGGAGCACAGATATGAGGAGAGAGGAGGAGGACGTTAAACAGGGAACTTTGGTGAGGGTCCTTTTTGAGCCGGCTGCTAGAACTTGCCTGCGTTGGCCAGGAAGGGCACAGAGCCAAACGGATCCTCAGGGAGTGAGGGCTGCAGCACCGGCTGCTGTCTGTCTATGCTGCTGGCCTCCACGCTGACAGATCGCTCTACTGGCTTCTCTGTGGGGAACAACAGTAGCAGACACACAGAAAGTGTTAATGTAGCAATAAAGCAGGATGTGTATGCCCTCTGCTGGAGAGGATGTAGAATACTAGAAGAGGATAGATGTATGGATGCAATTCTAAAACGGACTCAAAAGAAAGAGATGGAGAGAACTCCATTGAAAGCCACTGACATTTAAAATGCTCATGATCTACAAAAAGACACAGAGAGACACTTGCTTGCTCTTAGAAGGTCAAACTCTCGATCGAGAAGCTCTTCTTTTGTGAGTTTGGAGAAATTGTCTTCTCCAAATGGGTTCCATCCAGACATATCAGGAGGGTTATTGACAGTCTGAGGAGAAGGGCTCAGGACCTCCACAGTGGACACTGGGTTTCTACTACAACAGAAAAAGGAAAAATACCAGACATGTAAATAATTGTACTCAAATGGGTCTCTCTCTCTTTCTCAATATAAATATAAATATGTATATAATTAAACCACACATAAATATATATTTTCTTTTTCTTTTTTGTTGTGCTATTCAAACTACTCATTCATTATACACTAACGTTCAAAGGTTTGGGGTCAGTAAGAATAGAAATTATTACACGGTTCTGTGGAATACTTGATTCTGATTGGTCAATCGCGCCATCCAGCGGTACGTTATTCCCCGATAACAACCACTGAAAACAGATAACAGACTCATCCGGGTTCCTGAAGTCAGCAGCGCTATACGCTTGCTAGGAATGTTTATCTTCGTGGAAGTTTTATGTTTGGTGATCTAATAAAATATTAAAACAATTAAATTACTGTACACAAAATATTGATTTGACTATGTTATCCAGAATCGTCGACTCGCTGTCTTGTTTCACAAAAAGCAGCTGCTGCCATTCTGCGAAATGCCGTGTAATAAGTGGTATGACAGTACCGAATCCCTTAAATGTCTGTCTAGTTTGAACTTGCCTCTTGCTAGCAACTGCTTTCTTTGTGGAAGCTTTGCATTTAAAGACCCAATCAAATATTTCAACTCAAATCAATATTTCGTTTCTAACTATTTACTTGTGGCAAGTAGCCGTGTAATAAGCAGGATATCCAGCCAGGTGTCATCTCAGAATAAACCCCTAATCACCCTGTCGGTTGCAGACGGCTGGATGTACATTATCCCTTACTTAGTTTAATGTGTCTTAGCTGGATAAAAGTATTGAGAAAAAGTGACAGTAATAGAACAGCATTTATTTGAAATAGATATCTTTTGTTTGTCTTTTTCAGAATCTTGAAAAAAATAAGGATCATGTGACACTGAAGACTCGAGTAATGACTGCTGAAAACTCAGTAAATTACATTTTAAAATGTATTCAAATAGAACAGTTATTTAAAATATTATTAATATTTCACAATATTAATGTTTTTACAGTTTTTTTAATCATATAAATATGTTCTGGGTGAGCATAAGAGATTTATAAAAAAAAAAAGAAAAAAAATTCAGTTTAGGTACAGAAACTGTAATCAAATGTAAAAACACTACACTTTATAAATAAAATATAGTTACAAAAAATATTCAGTCAAGAACAGAGCGCAAATTTTTTCTTTGTCTTTTATTGTTTTATTAATATTATTATAGTGACTGCTGTCATTTTAAGAGCTGTACGGATCCAGTATACTGTTACACATAAGTTTTCTTTGTCATCTTTTTACGTTCACTTATGGCATAACCGACTGTTTACGAGGATATTTTGACATTTTTGAGTGTATTTGTCCGTTCAAGTGCAAAAAGAGAACTTGAATGGTTGAATGGTTTAAGCTTGAATGGTTTAAAATCACATTAAAATCACTTTCTGTGAGCATGCTTTGCATGCGTGTGCAGCACAGAAAAACGCTGCACGGGTCTTCTTGCACTTGGATGGTTTAAAGTCATTAAAATGCATACAAAGGAATCGATAAGAGAAATCAAAATGCACGTCTTATCGAATCCCAGGTCTTGGGAATTTTGGTACCTCGATACTCAACCCTATCTATGACAGGACCAAAATGGCGAACTAAGACAAAAATCTACATCAGTAATAATGTCCAAGGTGCTTGCCTGATGTTAGTGAAGGGGGTCTCTACTGGAGAAGGTGCGGCAGGGTTATAGGAGCTCAGCGGGGCCTGGAACTCCAGTGGGGAGATATAGGGCAACTGCTGGACTGGACTACACTGCTGCTGCTGAACAAAGGCCTGCTGGTACTGATGCATCTGTAAGACAGGCAAAAGAACTGTCAAACTAGTAACCTATGGCACATAGGCCTGCTGTTGTGTGCTAGTGCTCAGGACTTCACTTTGACAAAATACAATGGACATGAAAGTAGAACGAATATCACACCGCAGTTATACTATTATTGCAGAATTTGTTGTGTTGCTAGGATAATTGTTGCAATGGACTATCCTAGAGGAAGCTTTAAGATAAACTGCAAGTAACTCAAATCGATTTCACGTTCATTGATTTATTTGGCAAGTAGTTGTGTAATAAACAGGATACAAAATGCATTATCGCAAAATGTGATAATGGCTGTTCATCATCACTTTCTTAACTTTCCACTTAATATAAAAGTGTGCTTTCTCCATACAAAATGACCATGAGGACACAGGGAAAGAGAAACAGACAGAAAGAGCACCACAAAGGCCTTTGAATCTCCCTACAGTGTAATTGCCTCATATGTTACAATTTAACACAGAATCAGTCGATTTCACCACACCATTCAATCCCCTGGTGGTTTTGCATGGAGCAGATTGCATCTGAAATTAAACAGATGGTAACCATTCGGTGAAAAATGATCTAAAAATTGCTTCGCCTTAACATTATGTATTTAGCGAAAGTCAGTTAGCAACATTTCCTATTTTAGCGTAAATACAATTCAAAGGAATTATTGACGGTTATGATTGGGCAACATTCACTTGGATGGAGAAACAGTTTGGCACCGCTTGAGTGAGTGAGTGGGGCCAAATGAGTAAGGCAAAGACAGTCTAATTTCAGACTTATAAGAAAATTTATTAAATACAACATAACCTACTGACATAGTGGATAAATTAATATTTAATAAAGCAGCACCATCCTTTTCAATGCAGTTTATATTCCTTCATGACATTCATTTATATATGAATCTCTCCTATATTAGAACTGCATCTATTTAAAATCTGGCAAAATTCCTCATTAAAAAGCGCATAAATGGCCCTGCCACTAATGTTGCGGGTGTATCCGTCTCACCAGGGCAGTGTAGTGAGCCTGCTGTTGCTGCTGGGATTGATATATGGGCTGCTGCTGCATCATCATCTGCTGCTGAAGCATATGCTGCTGCTGCTGCATCTGAACACTCTGTTGCATGGCCTGATGATACTGCCAAAGAGAGAGAGAGAGAGAGAGAGAGAAAGAAAGAAAGAAAGAAAGAAAGAAAGAAAGAAAGAAAGAGAGAAAGAGAGAAAGAGAGAGAGAGAGAGAGAGAGAGAGAGAGAGAGAGAGAGAGAGAGAGAGAGAGAGAGAGAGAGAGAGAGAGAGAGAGAGAGAGAGAGAGAGAGAGAGAGAGAGAGAGAGAGAGAGAGATGTCAGTGGACAGTCGTGTTGAGCGTGGGAGTTTAATTGATGCTTCTCAATATGTTCAGTAACACAGTGTTATCATAGGGTTTATACCATCAGATGGTACAAACCTACAACATCATACATTTAAAATTCAGGGCAGCAGGCTTGAACTCGAGACAACTGGACATTTAACACGGAGTAATCACAACACTGACAATTCCTTTGCAATTGAAATGAGCACAAGACAAATATGCAAATGTTTCCTTTAAACAGCATTTTACAGTGAATAATAAAGCACTGATTAATTAAATTCGGCATGAAATCAAATTTGACACTATTTACTTTGTTAGCGAACATTATTGGTCTTGTGCACAATTAACCAGTGGAAATCAATACACAGACATGTTTTTTGTCATGGTATTCTTTCATCAAAATCAGAACATTTGTTTAAGCTCTAGAATGGCGTTCCCTCTTTGATGGCAGTTTGACGGCTTGGGTAGAATATCCGTAACAACTCCCCTCCACCTGTCATTCTGAATGAGCAAGAGATGGAGAGGAAGTGCGCTAAACTAAAACCCCACCTACTATTCAATATTCGTTTTCAACTGGAAATACCTCACACTACTAAAATATAGTCGGTTGCAACTTCAAGTTCACGTGGACTTAAAAGTGCCATTCACTGCTGGGCAGATGTGCTTTTAATAAAACTTGCCTGTCTATGCACTAGAAACATGGGGGGGGGGGGGCACACACACATTTTCATTATTAAAAATTGTATAATCCATATTCACCTTCAGATTTGACTTCCAAAATGTTCATTCTGTTTAAAAATAGAACCTATCATTTTTGACAGGCAATTTTCAGTCCATTTTATTTTGCTTTACAATTCGCTTCCATAAATTCAGTGGTTCAAATTCAACATAGTAGATGGAGATTATGAATTCCTGCAGTTCCTGGATGTGCCGTCAGTCAACCTCACCAGCAAGGGGGTGCAAGCGGCTGTTGACGAAGACTAGAGCAAGCGGTCAGTATTTGTGATGATTATCAGGGCCAGTAGTAGTTATGAAAAAGCTGATAAAGGCACAAAAGCTGTGTTTACATTTAAGTCTTCACAGTTAATTTTGTACATGTAAGCAGCTTTCTCTACCGTGAACGAGATTATAACATTATTCCCTGATGCTGAGGTACAGATCAAACGTTGTTAAATCTGAGGTAGTAGACATATATTTCTCTCGGTTATTTAGTTTCCTTAACTTTTTATCACGGCGCTGTGCTGCAGAACTAGGGATTCCCTCAATACGTTATTCTCCAGGATTTCTGCCTTCAGAACACTTAACATCACTTAATGGACTAATACAGTGATATAAAAGCATCTCAACTCGCACCTTATTAGGAATTTAGGAACGCAAGCGTTTTCCAGTGAAATACTGGCATACATTTTGCAATGTTGCAATGCTTGACTTTGAAAGTTTGATATTTGCAAGTTAAGGGACCGTCTCTAAAGTTACATATGACATGGGTATACAGGTTTCTAACTTCAATAGCATTTGAAGAGAATATCTTACAGTCATAATGCACACCTTTTAGATAGTTGATATTTAACAGTTGATAATAAACAGTCAAAAAATGTGCAATTATTGCTATTTTTTGATTACCGCATGAGCTCATATATATTTTAATATCAACAATCTTAACAAAAGTCCACCGGAAAAATTAAACAAAATTATGCATTTTGACGACTTTTGCTGACAAATAATCCTTTACATAGATTACTGACATTGCAACAATGCTGGTTGAAAATCAGCTATTGTATCTTTTAAGATTGCTTGTAGTTTTAAGCCCGGAACACACCAAGCCGACGGTCGGCCGTCGGGCAGTTTTTGTGTCAAGTTTCCTCAGTGTGTTCTGCACCGTCGGCTGAAATTGGTCCTCGACAGCTTTGTAACAGCGTCGGGGCTTGTCAGTCAGTCGGGCTATCTGATCATTCTGATTGGCTTTTCAGCCAGCCGAACCAGTGCACGAGAAGAAAAAAAACGGAGGTAGAACGGAAGTGCTACTTGGCCGTCGGGTGTTGAGAATCGGCGTGGTGTGTCAGGGCAACTTTGGAACCAGATGCCGACCCCGCAGTCTGCTTTCGTTGCCACTAATTCGTTGGCGTCGGCTTGGTGTGTTCCGGGCTTTAGAGTTGAGTTTTTGTTGTTGTTGTAATTACACATCAAAATGTCATAACTTCTTGTTCCACTGAAACAAAAGACTTCTATCTGCTAACATATGCCGGATTTCTCCAATAATTTAACCGACTTTAATTCTGCTCATTTCCTATAATCGACTGTAAGCTTTCATCCAATCAAAAAACGAAGGACAGAACCAATTCTGTTTACATTGAATTGAATTACATTCTTTTTTTCTTGATAATCCATTTATCGTATGTACGTCACATTACGGACGAAAAGATCTACTTGTTTCATTTTTTCATAGAGATGCATGATTAACTAGAGAACCAGCAGTTGTGCATTGATAGTAAAATTAAAAACACACACGCTAGAGACAATACTGACAAATGTATTATTGTGGATTTACAGAGTATATTATAGATCACAGATTTGAGCTGTTTATGGATGTAATACAAATCAAATTAAATGTTCTCAAACTAGGAAGTCATTCCTTAAAAAAAACTAAATCAAAAATGTTTATCAGACAACAAAAATTGCCGAAGGTAAACTGTCCCGCCATATTCTTGGTGGTTTATCATGTGTAAACAAAGTAGTCATGTGCTTATCAGAAGACAACAATGTTTAATCCAAAAAAGAATCAACTGACTGTCGTAGTTTTTGTGTTTGTGTGTGTTGTGACCTTCTATTTATGCCACTGGGATTTTACACAATTACTTAAAGGCACAATATGTAGCGTTTTTCGCCACTAGAGGGCGCAGTTTCCAACAATAACAAAGGCGTATGTTTATGACGCAGAGACGAGCGCTGAATGATGGGACTTGCTGTCAAGCTGATGGATCTACTAATGTTTATGGATGAGTGCAAACATTCACGTTATTTAACATTACAGTGGTATAAAGCAGGTCGCGATTGCTAAAAAGACACACGCGAGTCCCGGATATAAAGGAATAAGGACATTTAATTCTACCCGCAAGTACTGGATTACTCACACAGGTCAGTTTATTAGACGAATTAAACTTGTGAGGTAACGCAGCGCTGCTTCACTTGGTCTAGCGTTACACTACCACACCAAAAGCCATTTAAATGTGTGTTGAAAGTTATGTTATTCTACGTGTTAGTTCATTTGCTATACGAAACTAGCAGTAACGTTAAGCTAGATCAACATTAGAATAACATTCTATTTGTAACATTTCATCATGTTGAGCTAACGTTATATATCATTAATTTGTTTTATGTAGCCTACATTTGCTCACCTGTCTAATAAAGCTATCAAGTCGTGACTCGTGAAGCTGTCAAGTCCAAGTTAGTCGCGGACGTGGAGCTCTCGGCATCTCAAAAACGCCACACTAATGATCCTTATTTTAGTTCTCCTTGTTTGTCCCAAAGTCTGATTGCCATGGTCTATGTTTGAACGAAACAAGAACTGCGTGATGCTAAACGTTACGCACTTAACGTACGCACCTAGTTGTCCACGTCTGTCGCCATGGTTACGTCATGCTATGGCAGTTCGAGCGGAAACCGAGGATAGCCCGGATATTGCGTCATTGACAGGCGACATTTTTATCCGGGACGGACACTTTTTTAAAATTGGAATTTCTCTGAAATAAAAAATCTTTGGAGACTTTTGAGATAATAATTGTAAGTACACAACTGCAGGAAATATATCACACAGTGCAAGTGATTTTCGGATAATTTATTACAAAATTCTTACATATTGGACCTTTAACTGGGTCAACAAAAATAAAACATATGCATCTAATGCAGATATGAACCCTGGAATCTGCACTTGTGCCTAAATAGTCATTTTTAAAGATCTGCAGGAAATACAAAGAACCTTCCTGAACACTGGTCTTGACCTCCTGAGGCACTCATTACCTGTTGCATGTACAGTAGCTGCTGCGCAGTGACTTGCTGTTGGTGGTGGATATTGTGCTGTTGCTGCTGCTGTTGTTGTTGATGATGTAATTGTTGTAGTCGAAGGTCACCAGGCTGCAGTTGCTGTAACACTCTGTTCTGTTGACTGTTACTCGGCATCTGCGCCGCCAACTGCGGTCCATTTCCAGGAGCTGAGAAAGGCACACATACCATATACATTCAAAGCTTATTTCTCCAGAAAAGAAAAAAAAACAGAACATAGACCATATTTAAGAAAACATGGATTATATTGTTCACCTTTCTGGCCGTTGCCAACCGTATCTGAGGATACAGTCATTTTCACAGGAGTTACAGAGCTGGACAAGGGCAAAACATTAGTATTTGCAGCTTTGGGTCTTTGCCTGGGTGCGATTGATGTTTCTGTTGGTCCAACTGAATCTGTAATTCTAATGAAAAAGAAATGAAAACATGCTACTTAAATGATTTGTTGAATTTAAATAATCTGAAAGCTACACACAAAGCTCTAATATGTTACCTGGCTTTTGTCAGGCTCTTCTTAGCAGCAATATCACTAGCAGTAAGTGGATCCGGCAATGAGGTGGGAAGGGGAGAGTTCTGTGTGGCAGAAAAAAGAAACACCTCTGATTTATAATTCTGAATCATACTAGGGGAATAACAAAAATAGCTATCAATTCAATTAATTTCCCATAATCTATGGCTACACTCACACTGTCTGTCCATATTTGTGTATCTGATTAGAATCTGATCTAAATGTTTGATTATCCTTACTGTGTATCGCAACTGTTCAGATCTGATTGGTGTGTTTGCCGTGGTGCTCTTTGGTTTTTTAGAATATCTGTATTGGTCTCTATGGCAGTGATGTTGTGTAGGTGTGCCAATGCCAAAAAAAAAAAACCAATACAGTTTTCAGTACAGAAGTTGTCTTATGTCCACATGCGGCCTTGTAGGAGGCTGGAATGTGCAGCTTTATTCACTGCTGCCATTTCCACCGGTCTCAAAAAATCTGTGTAGATCAGAGTTGTGTAGATCAGGCTGACTACCAATATACTGTAATTTTCTGCTCAACCTGTACTTTGTAACACAACCTTGTTTCTGAAACAACTTTCAGCATGTTTCCTACAACAACACCTGACGTTTACATCTTATGTGGCATGAGAAAGCATTGAAAAGCCTATGAAATCTGAGCAGTCGGACTAGTGATTTGAATAGGACACTAGCTAAATAGAATTGGATTACAGTCGGATATGCACAAAAATCGAATTTGGACTGACACTCTGAACAAGGCTTGAGTGTGAGTAACTTACAAAAAGATTTGGCACTGGACACTCCTTTCCAGCTAACCGAAAGGCAAAGTGAGAAACTTGATAGATGTCAGGTCTCTTTTCTTGATCAGGCTCTAACATGTATCCTGTGTGAATAAAAGAAAATGGCCATTATCATTTATCAGATGAGGGGTGCTAATATTCAAATTCAATCTAAATGCACGTTCAGCAACAGACCCAAAAAACTAAATTCAGTCATTCATATCAAATGGAAAACAGCACATTTCAACGCTTATAATACTTTCAGGGTGCCAGGAAAATGATTACAGAATTGTCATTTTTGGATGAACTACCCCTTTATATAGAAATATATAAACAATCATTGATACACAAAGATTCTAACCAGTCAAAACACATGCCAAGCAATGGGAACCTTTCTAAAAAAAAAAGTATATATTTATTATTTATATATATATATATATATATATATATATATATATATATATTCCTTTATGTTTCAAGGAAGTCATACAGGTTTGGAATGACATAAGAGTGGGGAAATTACAGAATTAAAATTTTCAGGTGAATTATCTCTAAGTCAAGAGGAGCTGTGACAAGTGTGCAGTACCTCAATAATACCAAGAGGTGGAGCTATTGTTTAGCTTAATTTCAAAACTCCACCACAGCCTGTGTACACACACCAACATTAAACCATCTTACACAAAAGCATTTCAAATCTCTTGGGAATATTTGAAAGCTGCTTACTTATTAAACAGTGCAACTTAAAGGAGAATTTTGAACCGTCCGGAACAGCAAAGGTTCCGTCACATATGGCAACTTGACTCTCCCCAAATGGAAGTGTGAAGAAACACAGCTTGTACAACAAGCATCCAAGCGCCTGGGAAAGAGAGAGAAAACAAGAAACTGTAATTCCACACAAAGACATTCAATACATCAGGTTTCACTGCTCTAATAATTAAATACTGCACTGTGACAACACTTATAATGGCTGACAGCTGCTCTGTTTCGTACAGGATGAATTCTGAGAATTTTTTCTATTTTCAGATGGAACAAATGTGCAGGAAGTATTGTCATACATTTCCTCTTCCTACCCGAGCAAGTTCTGACACGATGACCATGAACTGCTACCATCTGTACTGGTGAAATTTATCACAATGTGAGCTTTCCACTGAAGGAGCTTCATGGGAACTGGCCCTTTCTTTTCTATTCTGTCCAGTATTTGTTTGGAAGGAAGAGCTGTGAAATAAGGCTAAGCTATTTACCTTTTACAGCATGTCAAGTTAAAGAGGAAGTTTGCCTTCATGAGGCCCTCATTCCTGTCTTTACAACACTGGAAACTCTTCTCTTTACTGCTTTCCATCAGCCCCAGATGCACATAACACTGCTCCTCAGCTCTAGTAAACATGTCTAAAATATGTCTGACTGCATCTAGTTACAGTATAACGTGAACAAAATCTACTCAATTCTACACCAGTGCACCTTGATACATGCCTAAATGTTTCATGACTCAAAAGAAAACATCAACAAAAGGATCAACTTTGAAAAAGCCAGGATCTCAAGGATAGCTGTAAAGCACACCCCTGAAGGAAAGCAGTTTCTCATCTGTGTCTGCTGTCTCAGTCTGACCGAACCAGCTCTCCAGCTTGTTTCTGTGTTGGAGATTGACATGGGTGGGAATAAAAGAGAAAGACTGGGTGGAGGTGAGGGAGAGAGTGTGAGTGTGAGAGAGAGAGAGAGAGAGTGTGAGAGTGTGTCCAGTGCCTACCCAGATATCAGCCTTTGTGGTGATGGCTTTCCCTTGGTACAAGTTAATCATCTCTGGGGCGCGGTATGACAGAGTTGTGTACCTAAGCAGAGAATAATGAAAACAATTGAAGGTTTAAAAGCACGCACTTCCTGGCACCAGAACAAATAAAAAGAAATTACATCATTTAGATAAGCTTAACATATTTTTTAAATTCCTCTACATTACATGGACAAAATGCATATACAAGGTTCGAGACAGAGCAAATCGACCACTGCTCGATTTTTTCCACTACAATATGCGTGACACACTCTATAGAACTACAATTCTCAACACACACACACACACACACTTCCAGTACGGTTTAGGATTTATTTTAAAGTTTTAGTGTTTACTAATAAATCCTTAAATGGTCTAGCCCCGACCTACCTTTCTGACCTTATACAACAACATATCCCATCGAGGTGGCTTAGGTCAGCAGATTGCATGAGAGTAAGGCTGAAACATAGAGGAGAACGGGCCTTTGCAGTTGCGGCCCCTAAACTATGGAATAATTTACCATTATCTCTGAGGCTGGCCCCAACACTCTCCGCTTTTAAATGTAGTCTTAAAACAATTTTTTTTCTTTGGCTTTTACTTCAGTTTGAGAGCTGTGTGTTTGTGTCTTCTTGTTGTTAATTTTTTGACTTTGGATATATAGCATTTTGGTCAACTTATGTTTTGCGCGCGCACACACACACCCCACACACATTTCTTTTTTAAAGGCATTTATAATGTTAAAGATGATTTTTTATTTCAAATCAATGCTGCTTTTTTTTTTACCTTCTATTCAAAGAATACAGTTTTTTTTTCAGTTTCAACAAAAATGTTAAGCAACACAACTGATTTCAATGTTAATAATTAGAAATGTTTCTTGAGTGCCAAATCAACATACTAGAATCATTTCTAAAGGATCACGTGACACTAAAGACTGAAGTAATGGCTGCTGAAAATTCAGCTTTGCTGTCACAGAAATAATTTACATTATGAAATATATTAAATTAAACCGCTATTCTAATTTGTAATATATCAAAATATTACTGTTTTAAAAATAAATAAAATGCAGCCTTGGTGACCATAAGAGACTTCTTATAAAAAGTTCTTACCAACCCCAATTTAAACCCCATTTCTGGACAGGGAAGGGAAGGGTTTCAATTTAATTTGTCATTTAAATGAACTATAAAGTAATATCACTTAAACAGTAACACTAATGTTAACTGTTATATTCACACCATAAGATCACTTTAATAGATACTAGTTTAGCAGTTAGAGGAAAAGTAATCAATAACTACGTAATACATGTAACCACCAACACTGGACACTGATAACATGAAACTGCATAGTAGTAAATTAATATAGAGGCGAGGGTTTATCAAACAGAATATATGACTGCAGAATCAGAATCAAGTTGTCCAAAGAGCGGTGTAGTAATAATAATAATCTCCTCAAGCTTGATGTTTTCCCAAATTCAGTGCAAGTAAAAAAAAACATACCAAATAAAACATTCTGCAGTGCTCAAAAAAGAAAAGAAAGTACTAGTTGTAAATCCCACTGTAATTCAGAAAACGCCACTGTACTGTAAAAAGTCTTACTTCTTGATCTCATCCTCCACAGCAGCTATACCATCTTTATGTGGAAGCAAAACTTTGTGTGTGGCACTTCCAAAATCACACAAGACGTAGTTTCCCTGGTCATTCAAGAGGAGGTTTTCTACCTGTGAATACACACATTTGTTAGTCATCTTTGTCAATAGGTACAACTACTGTAAGTTCCGGGGAGTATATGTAAACTGGATTATTTCTATTTCATCCCCTAACTGTTTAAGTATGATGCAGCATAATTTAAGCTAGCACTGCGGGTCTGTTATTGTTTACATATGCACTTAGCATTTTGACACGTGTAGAGAAAAAAGGCCAAGTTTTTATTTCCGTTTTTTTTTCTAAATGTTCTGTGGGCTGCAATTAAGTAAGTTAGGAGTTTACATTTGTTGTCAAGCTGTCTAGTCAGTTGACAACTGCAGTGAGTAACACATTATAGAATATATACTGTATACTTGAATGGTGTGTAACAGCTAATGTTAACTGCAGTAATTTACAAAAGGTAACGGTAAACATTTTTTCATCATTTATTAAGCTTGGCTAATTAAAATTCCAAAATTTACTGATGTATTACACAATATCATTATTTTTTAAATATTGTGCATTAACCAGATTAAGTTAAATAATTGTTTTTACTTTTGTCTTCAATAGGAAAGCCATCATCTGTTGTTTAAGACGTCTAAGACTGCTACAGGGAGACAGGAAGGACAGCTGATCGTCCTGAAGTGCCAAACCACATGTGACCATACAGTGTGTGCAGAATTATTGGGCACATTGATTTTCTGATCATTTTTCCGGCATGTTTTACCAATTCCACATTAATCTTAATAACTACTATAATCTTAATAACTACTATTCATTTTGTATTTAATCATATATACACTACCGTTCAAAAGTTTGGGGTCGGTAAGATTTTTTATGTTTTTAAAAGAAGTCTCTTCTGCTCACGAAGGCTGCATTTATTTGATTAAAAATACAAAACAAACCCAGTAATATTGTTAAATATTATTTAAATGTAAAACAGCTGTTTTCTATGAGAATATATTTTAAAATGTAATTGATTCCTGTGATCAAAGCTGAATTTTCAGCATCATTACTCCAGTCTTCAGTGTCACATGATCCTTCAGAAATCACTCTAATATGATTATTTGATGCTCAAGAAACATTTATGATTATTATCACAGTTGACAACAGTTGTGCTGCTTCATATTTTTGTGCAAACAGTGATTCATTTTTTTCAGGATTCTTTGAAAGTTCAAGAGAAAAGCATTTCGTTAAAAAATAAATATTTTGCATTATTATAAATGTCTTTACGGTCACTTTATATCAATTTCATGCGTCCTTTCTGAAGAAAAGTATTAATAAAAAAATAAATAAAAAAAATTACCCCAAACTTTTGAACGGTAGTGTAAGTGATATATAATTGTTCATGAAGGCTGGAAATGAAAACGCCTTATATTCAGGTGTGCATAATTATTAGGCATGTTTTGTTTTACAGATAAAATAAGCAAAAAAGAGAGGTAAAGAATCCTTAAAAACGACCCCCGCTTAATAAGAATCACAAGCTGAAGTGTAGTAGAATACATGAAGAATTCATCTTCCAGAATCTGGCAGTGAGTTTTGGGAGTTCATTTTTAGTCCACCTCTGCAGAATGGACTTCAGGATCGGAGATGGACTAAAAATGAACTCCCAAAACTTACTGCCAGATTCTGGAAGATGAATTCTTCAAACAGTGTTACAAGAGGATGTGGTGCTGGTCCTTCAAGACTCACTCTCAATCTGTCTGTCTATAAGGCCTATAAAACACAGTCTTCATGTATTTTACTACACTTCAGCTTGTGATTCTTATTAAGTGGGTGTCATTTTTTTAGGATTCTTTACCTAACCTTAGTCTCTGAGATCCTGTCACGTTGCACTTCTGGAGACTCCAGGTAGGTTGCAGTTCTGGAAAATGGTGGCGCTGGAGACTAAATGGTTCTCGATGGTTTCACACCTAATTCTTCACCTTAATTGTTTTGCTGTTAAAATGTGTCTTCTTCTCCCCCTGTTTTTGTTCAACCCTGCTGACCCAATGAGCATTTCACTGTCCAATGGTCATGCCTTAACTGCAATTTCTAGTATTGCATCCTTCTCATGGTCATTTAATAATTTGTGACTTTTCAGTCTGAGTTAAATCTCTTTTTCGGCTTATTTTATCTGTAAAAGAAAACGTGCCTAATAATTATGCACACCTGAATATAAGGCGTTTTCATTTCCAGCCTTCATGAACAATTATATATCACTTATAGATTAAATACAAAATTAATAATAGTTATCAAGATTAATGTGGTTTGGAATTGGTAAAAATGTGTCTGGAAAATTGTTTTTATCAGAAAATCAATGTGCCTAATAAATCTACACACACTGTATGAATCCCCAGATGTGCTCGAAAACTTGAGAATTGATATTGACCCCCTTTGTTCAAAGTGTTTTATGCGGTTGTCTCAGTCGTTGAAGCATTTTGTGTTCATACAAGTATTTACACATAAGAAAATTGCTGGAAATAAAAGCTGTTGAAAATGAGAGGATTTTTCTTTTGTTTATGCATTTATAGATATATACAGTAGTCAACATTTGAAGTGGATCAAAACCTTTCATCAAAGTTATACATTCATTTTGAACAATACCCGTTCTTGTCTTAGGACAACTTTGATCCCATTCAAATGTTGACTACTACAGGTGAAACTCAAAATTTGAATATCGTGCAAAAGTTTATTTCAGCAATTCAACTTAAAAGGTGAAACTAATATATTATATAGACTCATTACATGCAAAGTGAGATATTTCAAGCCTTTATTTGTTATAACTTTGATGATTATGGCTCACAGCTATGAAAACCTTTTCACAATATTCTAATTTTGAATTTGGGGTTTTCATAACCTGTAAGCCATAATCATCAAAATTATAACAAATAAAGGCTTGAAATTGAACAAATTACTGAAATAAATAAACTTTTGCATGATATTCTAATTTTTAGAGTTTCATCTGTATACAAACACACACAAACACAGCAAATCTCTATGCGACTACTTGAAAACTATAAAATAACATTTTACTTTCAAGGACCTAAAAAGTGTATTCTGTATGTTTTATTCTTAATTGTACAATTATTAATCTGCACGCATCTACGTTTCTCTTAAATGACTAACAGGTTTATGCATTAGAAAATAAAGACAGCCAGTATTAAATTGCATTCATCTTCTATTTATTTGTGACCACATGAAGGGCTCAGATTGGACATTTAAACCCTCGCACACCGTTCTACAGCAACAAACTTCACCTAACTAAGCACACACATTTGGAAAAGTATGAAATGAGTAATGGCATAATATAGTGATTAGCCTTCTAGCGTACATTTAGCATTGTAATATAACCTACATGCAAGTTCTGTAAAGCTGCTCTGAAACTATATGTATTTTGAATAGCGCTGTACAAATAAATATGAATATTTGCATAGATATAAAGACTGACCCAGCAATGCAAGTGAAATGCCCACTCATAACCTCCCCAGACAAACCAAAAGCATGTTTTTGACTCTTGTTTGACTTGCTTCATCTTCATCAAACAAGACAGATGTCATCCACATTGTACGAATAAATGTTCCCAACCTCTCTGCTAGGGAAATTAATCGTAAGCATCCAGACTGCTTTTATCGCATCTCTCGTGTATACGCAACCAGCCGCAACACGCAATCAGATAATGAGCCGTTAGACTATTCAGGTACAAAGTTTATGCATCAAAGTTGTTAAACCTGTTAACTGTTGCCTTTTCGCTAGACTTAAAAAGCACGAGCAGAGCCCGGTACGAGCTTGTTTTCACATTTCTGTGGCCACCGGAAATGCTTCAGAGCCAGACAGCAGTAGCATTCCAACGCGTTTGTTATTGTTTACGTCCTTGAAATGGTCTATATAGTGTCAATATTGGTACTGATGTTTTTTTTTTTTAAAGCACAATAACATTTCTCGGCATATTCTGCATACCAATATTCAACACGTCAATTACTTTTTGCCAGCTTTTAAAGGAGCAATCTTTAATTAAACAGCTCTAATTATGTGGCTAATTGTCTTACACCATATCCCCCCGTTTTACAGACAAGGCTTAAGCCTAGTTCCAGGCTAAAATGCATTATTGAGCTGTTTTACCTGAAAGCAACTTGCACTGACATATCTTTAAAAAAAAAAAAAAAAAAAAAAAAAATCTCAAGATGCACACCAGTAATGTTGTTTTCTAAGGCACGTTTACAAAAGCTATTGATGAACTAAAACAACATCTTAAGTTTCTCATTCAAATCATATGTCTTGAATGAACACTTGAATGGACTATTCTTATAGTACTTTAATGTCTTTTTTGGAGCTTGACCAGCGGTGGTCCTCATCCCCTTATTTTACATGAAAAACAAAAGCCCTGCATGACAAACGAGTAAACAAACGCATTTCTTTTGCTTCAGTGTTCAATAATTTCCCAATTATTTTAGACCGATTGGTTTTGACTGGTGGGAAAAAAATGTTCGTATGAATGGCACCATTGGCCTGTTCCCACACTTTTCTGCCAAAAGGGCAGACTTGTTTCTTTCAAGCACTGCTGTTTTTCACAGACACAGTATAGTCTTTGCCTGGGTTTAACTAATGCTTGCCACTAATAATGTTTGTGAGCAGAGTAATTGGTTTGGAAGATCATGTCTGGTATCACTGTGTTGAACTGGTATGGTCAGAACATGGTTCCCTAAACTGATAAGGAGTGTCCTAAATTTACCCTTTCAGCTAGTGAAACACAGCCAGACAAAAGAGAATCAGTGATCAGTCAGAGTGCCTTATACTTGCTATTCAAGATTTATGAAATCACATAGTTGAAAGTGCAGACACGTCAGTGCTTGTGTCTACAGCTTCACACCTGCAGTGAACGTATTTAAGTAGCTGCAAATGAATTGTATGCAAATAATTTTTATCCATCTGGAACTGCTTAGAAATGTCCTGTAGTTGTCTTATTAAAGCAGTTTCAGTGCTGTACCTTCAGGTCTCTGTGGATGATTGGAGTTTTACACTGGTGGAGTCTGGCAACAGCTTCACAGGCATCACAGAATATGTTGAGCACCTCCTCTTCAGTGAATCCTACGCTCAGCCGTTGGTTCATCTGCTTCACCACCTGACCAGCTAGATGGCACACATTCATTCAGTCAACAAAGTAGGGGGGGGGGGGGGCTTTTTTTTTTTTAAGAGTAATTTTGTTATGTGATTTTGTGATTTTAGTTTAGTTTTTTTAGTTTAGGTTTCTCATTAACGTTTTATTTCAATCAACGTTTTCATTTTTGTTAACAATAGCAACAATGGATTTGTTGTCCAACTTCAGTTGCCTGCAGAAACCAGTCTAATCTTCTAGATTAGAACATCAATTTGGGAACCAAGAACGGGCTCTTATTCAGAAATAGCGGAAATTTCAGGATGTTCAGTTCTGTTAACAGTTCTCTAAAACAGCTGCCTCTAAAACAGGATGTAAAAATCAGAAAAGGTAAACAAATTTAAACATGTATTAATTTGTTCATATTTACAGTTGCACTCTTCAAGTTATTCCCTTTGTAAAGGTATTTGCCTTTAAGATTATAATGAAAGTCGGACAACAGTCAGGGGGCAGTACTATGATGCAAGTATGAATCACACAAGGACACACAGAGATAACTTTAGATTAGTGGTCGACCGATATTGGTTTTTTGATGGGCAATATCTTAGAGAGCTGGGTGGCCGATGGTCGAGATCGAGATTGATAGATAGATAGATATATACACACACTTTATATTTGTTTTAATCAAGACTTAATAAATTAGAAATAAATTGGAAAACAAATCTTTAAATTATGTTTATTATCTTATACTTTAGATGGCAATTTCTTGAATCTGCAATCTTATTACAGTATTTTTCAAAAATAAAGTAATAGTTTAAAAATATATAAATATGTGAATAAAAAGGAAGTAAACAATATCAGTGCGCACGAAATTACCAGATTACCGAGTGCCCTGTTACAATCATATTTTTTCAAATAAAGACAAGGTAACGCTAATTTTACATACAGCACAGTGAAAACTATATGAATATATGACACAGTCGGCACCTGGATATAACACAGCATATTTTAAAATGAAAGATTTAAAGTTTTTTGATCGCGTCTCCTGTGAAGCTGATCTTCTGTTCGCATTCACTCACTTCACACGGACCGACCGTCAATCACAGCTGGATTCGAGTAAATCTGAAAGGTTTGTGAAATTAAATGTTTATTAGATATTCAGAGATTTGTTTAAATGACGTAGATGCGCATTTTCTGAATGTTGACGGTAAATGAGAAAGTATTTTAGCCTGATTGTTTGCCTTTTCTGAAACAAATAATATAAAAGCAAACGCTTTACTTTTTCACATAACATTTATTTTCTTTGTTACCAGTTCTGTCTAACAAAGTATTAGATATGACAGACAGAGATTGTAAACTAATGACATCGCTGTGTGATCTGGCGCTTCTCTTCACCCGTCAAAATAAAAGTCTGGAGCGCCGTCAAAATAAAAGACCCCCTTCCAACACATCGGCCAATGCCAATATTTAAAAAAATGCCAAATATCGGCATTGCCGATATATCGGACGACCACTACTTTAGATTGCATAATGTTTAGACCATAGACCGTTAATGTTTAGACCGTTTTGTTTGCATCAAAGCTGTATTACCCTTGCAATACTCCATCAGAATCAGAACCTCCCATACACTGTCTCCCACTTCATTGGTGGTTGAGTCCAGATACCGCACAATGTTCTTGTGGCCCGACAACTCTTTCTGTGGGGACATAAGAAAAAATTATTTAGATATGTGATGTACTGATGTACTCACTGAAAAACATATCGTGGCTTGACTCACCATGATTGTGATCTCCCGCTTGAAGATATTCAGATCGTGGATATTGTTCACGTACATCCTTTTCAGGGCACATCTTACTCCACTGTGCGTGCGGGCCAAAAACACCATGGAAAAACCTCCTGGATACACGAACACACATATACAGGTTAGTTCAAATGTTTATCTGGTCAGCAATCTCAACACATCTTAATGAGCAGTTTGACCAGTAATAGCAGTTCAATAAATCACTTAAAAGAAGTTTCCCAACCAAGGAATTCAAAGAGGAATTTCAGAGGAATTCTGACATTAGATAAATAAAAATGTAGACTTTTTCATAAATGATCAAAATATAAAAGCTGATACAATAATAAAAAAAATTAAAGTTACAACATTAGCCTACTTCATTAATCTCAAGGGAAACAATGTACTGCATGAAAATTGTTAAATAATGTTGTGTTACACCGCGTGTGAGATCGCCAATACACTATTTTCATCAGGGGCGGGGGGGGGGGGGGGGGTGCTTTTTTGCTAATTTATTTACTAATTAATTTACTCATTTAATTATTTACTTTTATCATCACAGGAAAAGATGCACAAAATGTGAATCGTTGTCCATTTTGAAAGCAAATATGGAGTTGGTGATAAAGAATGGTGTGTCACAATTGTATACAGTATTTTGTGTAAAACTTGTCTTTGAAAGTCAGTGTTTGAAATGGAAAAAACTGCTTTTAATTTTCATTGATGACTGCTTGGACCTATTAAAGACTTATTATATCATTTTAATTACATAATTGTATAACAGACCTAAAGGTTTTTAAAACATTTTCAATGAGTAAGCTAATGAATCTTTTATTCTCCTAGCAAAGCGTCAGTTATGCGGTGATGCAAATTATAATAATCGAAGAAGAAGGAAGAAGAAAGAAGGAAGAAGAAAGGAGGAAAAAGGAAAAAGGAAGAAGGAAAAAGAAGAAGGAAAAAGAAGGAAAAAGAAGGAAAAAGAAGGAAGGAAGAAGGAAAAAGAAGGAAGGAAGAAGGAAAAAGAAGGAAGAAGAAGGAAGAAGAAAGAAGGAAAAAGAAGAAAGAAGAAGAAAGATGGAAGAAGAAGGAAGAAGAAGGAAGAAGAAGGAAGAAGAAGGAAGAAGAAGGAAGAAGAAGGAAGAAGAAGAAGGAAGAAGGAAGAAGAAGGAAGAAGAAGGAAGAAGGAAGAAGAAGGAAGAAGATAGAAGATGGAAGAAGAAGAAGAAGAAGAAAGAAGGAAGGAGGAAGAAGAAGAAGAAGAAAGAAGGAAGGAGGAAGAAGGAGGGAGGAAGAAGGAGGGAGGAAGAAGGGAGGAAGAAGGAAGAAGAAAAAGGAAGGAAGAAGGTAGAAGGAAGAAGAAGAATTAGTTAGAAGAAGAAGAAGAAAGGAGGAAGAAGGTAGAAGAAAGAAGGAAGAAGGAGGGAGAAGAAGAAAGAAGGAGAAAAAGGAAGAAGGGAGGAAGAAGGAGGAAGAAGGAAGAAGAAAGAAGGTAGAAGGAAGAAGAAGGTAGAAGGAAGAAGAAGAAGTTAGAAGAAGAAGAAAGAAGGAAGAAGGTGGAAGAAAGAAGGAAGAAGAAAGAAGGAAGAAGGAAGAAGGAAGAAGGAGAAGAAGAAGGAAGAAGGAGGGAGAAGGAGGAGAAAGAAGGAAGAGGAAGAAGAAGGAAGGAAGAAAGAAGAACAATAAGAAGAAGAAAGAAGAAGGAAGGAGGAAGAAGGAAGAAGGTAGAAGGAAGAAGGCAGAAGGAAGAAGAAGAATTAGTTAGAAGAAGAAAGGAGGAAGAAGGTAGAAGGAAGAAGGAGAAGAAGAAAGAAGAAGGAAGAAGAAGAAGGTAGAAGGAGAAGAAGGAAGAAGGAGAAGAAGGAGAAGAAGGAGAAGAAGAACAACAAGAAGAAAGTAGAAGGAAGAAGGAGGAAGAAGGAAGAAGGAAGGAAGAGGAGGAGGAGGAGGAGAACAAGAAGAAGAAGAAGAAGGTAGAAGGAGAAGGAGGAAGAAGGAGGGAGAAGGAGAAGAAGAAGAACAACAAGAAGAACAAGAAGAAAGTAGAAGGAAGAAGGAAGGAGGAAGGAAGAGGAGGAGGAATAGGAGAACAAGAAGAAAGGAAGAAGAAGGTAGAAGAAGGTAGAAGGAGAAGAAGGAAGAAGGAGGGAGAAGAAGAAAAACAACAAGAAGAACAAGAAGAAAGTAGAAGGAAGGAGGAAGGAAGAGGAGGAGGAGGAGGAGGAGAACAAGAAGAAAGGAAGAAGAAGTTAGAAGAAGAAGAAAGGAGGAAGAAGGAGAAGAAAGAAGAAGGAAGAAGAAGAAGGAGGAGAAAGAAGGAAGAGGAAGAAGAAGAAGAAGAAGGAGAAGAAGGAAGAAGGAAGAAGAAGAAGAAGGAGGAGGAGAAAGAAGGAGGAGGAAGAAGAAGAAGAAGGAGAAGAAGGAAGAAGAAGAAGGAAGGAGAAAGAAGGAAGAAGTAGGAAGAAGGAAGGAGTAGGAGAAGGAGAAAGAAGGAAGGAGGAAGAAGGAGGAGGAGGATGGAAGAAGAAAGAAGAAGAGGAGGAGGAAGAGGAGGAGGAGGAGGAGGAGGAGAAGAAGAAGAAGAAGAAGAAGGAGAAGGGAGGCGAAGGAAGGAGGAGAAGGAAGGAGGAGAAGGAGGAAGAAGAAGAAGGAAGGAGAAAGAAGGAAGAAGTAGGAAGAAAGAAGAAGGAGGAAGAAGGAAGGAGTAGGAGAAGGAGAAAGAAGGAAGGAGGAAGAAGGAGGAGGAGGATGGAAGAAGAAAGAAGAAGAGGAGGAGGAGGAGGAGGAGAAGAAGAAGAAGAAGGAGAAGGAAGGAGGAGAAGGAAGGAGGAGAAGGAAGGAGGAGAAGGAAGGAGGAGAAGGAAGGAGGAGAAGGAAGGAGGAGAAGGAAGGAGGAGAAGGAAGGAGGAGAAGGAGGAAGAAGGAAGACGAAGAAGGAAGAAGGAGAAGGAAGAAGGAGAAGGAAGAAGGAGAAGGAAGAAGGAGAAGGAAGAAGAACAAGAACAAGAAGAACAAGAACAAGAACAAGAAGAACAAGAAGAACAAGAAGAAGAAGAAGAAGAACAAGAACAAGAAGAACAAGAAGAACAAGAAAAAGGTAGAAGGAGAAGAAGAAGAAGAAGAAGAAGAAGAAGAAGAAGAAGAAGGAGGAGGAAGAAAGAAGAAGGAAGAAGGAAGAAGGAGGAGAAGGAAGGAGGAGGAGGAAGAAAGAAAAAGGAAGAAGGAAGAAGGAGAAGGAAGAAGAAGAAGGAAGGAGAAGAAGAAGGAGAAGTGAGAAGGAGAAGTGAGAAGGAGGAGGAGAAGGAGGAGAAGAACAAGAAGAACGAGAAGAACAAGAAAAAGGTAGAAGGAAGAAGAAAGAAGACGGAGGAGGAGGAGGAGGAGAAGAAGAAGAAGGTAGAAGAAGAAGGAGAAGGTAGAAGGAAGAAGAAGGAAAGAGGAGGAGGAGGAGGAGAACAAGAAGAACAAGAAGAACAAGAAGGAAGGAGAAGGAAGAAGAACAAGAAGGACAAGGAAGAAGAAGAAGAAGAAGGAGGAGGAGGAGGAGGAGGAGGAGGAGAAGAAGAAGAAGAAGAAGAAGAAGGAGAAGGAAGGAGGAGAAGGAAGGAGGAGAAGGAAGAAGAAAGAAGGAGAAGGAAGGAGAAGAAGAAGAAGGAAGGAGAAGAAGAAGAAGAAGAAGAACAAGAAGAAGAAGAACAAGAAAAGGGTAGAAGGAACAAGAAAAGGGTAGAAGGAAGAAGAAAAGAAAGAAGAAAGGAGGAGGAGGGGGAGGAGAAGAAGAAGGTAGAAGAAGAAGAAGGAAGAAGGAAGGAAGAGGAGGAGGAGGAGGAGAACAAGAAGAACAAGAAGGTAGGAAGAAGAAGAACAAGAAGAAGAAGAACAAGAAGAACAAGGAAGAAGGTAGAAGGAAGAAGAATAAAGGAAGAGGAGGAGAACAAGAATAACAAGAAGGAAGGAAGAAGAACAAGAAGAACAAGGAAGAAGGTAGAAGGAAGAAGAATAAAGGAAGATGAGGAGGAGAACAAGAAGAACAAGAAGGAAGGAAGAAGAAGAACAAGAAGAAGAAGAACAAGAAGAACAAGGAAGAAGGTAGAAGGAAGAAGAATAAAGGAAGAAGAAGAAGAAGGAGGAGGAGGAGGAGAAGAAGAAGAAGATAGAAGGAAGAAGGAAGAGGAGGAGGAGGAGGAGGAGGAGAATAAGAAGAACAAGAAGAAGAACAAGAAGAACAAGAAGAAGAAGAACAAGGAAGAAGGTAGAAGGAAGAAGGAAAAAGGAAAAAGGAAGAAGGAAGGAGGAAGAAGAAAGAAGAACAAGAAGAACAAGAAGAACAAGAAGAAGAACAAGGAAGAAGGTAGAAGGAAGAAGAAGGAAGAAGGAAGAAGGAAGAGGAACAAGAAGAACAACAAAAAGAAAGTAGAAGGAAGAAGGAGGAGGAGGAGAAGAAGAACAAGAACAAGAAGAAGAATAACAGGAAGAACAAGAAGAATAAGAAGAAGAACAAGAAGGAGGAGGAGGAGGAGGAGGAGGAGGAGGAGGAGAAGAAGAAGAAGAAGGAGGACAAGAAGAAGAAGGAGGAGGAGAAGAACAAGAAGAAGAAGGTAGAAGAAAGAAGAAGAAGAAGAAGAAGAAGAAGAAGAAGAAGAAGAAGAAGAAGAACAAGGAAGAAGGTAGAAGGTAGAAGGAAGAAGAATAAAGGAAGAAGAAGAAGAAGGAGGAGGAGGAGGAGGAGGAGAAGAAGAAGAAGATAGAAGGAAGAAGGAAGAGGAGGAGGAGGAGGAGGAGGAGGAGAATAAGAAGAACAAGAAGAAGAACAAGAAGAACAAGAAGAAGAAGAACAAGGAAGAAGGTAGAAGGAAGAAGGAAAAAGGAAAAAGGAAGAAGGAAGGAGGAAGAAGAAAGAAGAACAAGAAGAACAAGAAGAAGAACAAGGAAGAAGGTAGAAGGAAGAAGGAAGAAGGAAGAAGGAAGAGGAACAAGAAGAACAACAAAAAGAAAGTAGAAGGAAGAAGGAGGAGGAGGAGAAGAACAAGAAGAAGAAGAAGAAGAAGAAGAAGAAGAAGAAGAAGAAGAAGAAGAGGAGGAGAACAAGAAGAACAAGAAGAAGGTAGAAGGAAGAAGAAGAAGGAAGAAGGAAGAAAAAGGAGGAGGAGGAGGAGAAGAAGGTAGAAGAAGAAGGTAGAAGAAGGAATAAGGAAGGAAGAGGAGGAGGAGAAGAAGAAGAAGAAGAAGAAGAACAACAACAACAAGAAAGTAGAAGGAAGGAGGAGGAGGAGAAGAAGAAGAAGAAGGTAGAAGAAGGAAGAAGGAAGGAGGAGGAGGAGGAGGAGGAGGAGAAGAACAAGAACAAGAAGAAGAACAAGAAGAAGGAAGAAGGTAGAAGGAAGAAGGTAGAAGGAAGAAGAAGGAAGAAGGAAGAAAAAGGAGGAGGAGGAGGAGGAGGAGGAGAAGAAGGTAGAAGAAGAAGGTAGAAGAAGGAATAAGGAAGGAAGAGGAGGAGGAGAAGAAGAAGAACAAGAAGAAGAAGAAGAACAACAACAACAACAAGAAAAACCAGAAGAAGAACAAGAAGGTAGAAGAAGAAGGAAGAAGGTAGAAGAAGGAAGAAGAAGAAGGAAGGAAGAAGAAAGGAGGAGGAAGAAGTTAATACATTAATTGGAAATCCCAAATCCTCTTGATCTCGTTGATAGCTAATGCTTTTGACGATATCTCTGGCTGTCGTCAATACACAATATCATGGTCTATTGGCACAACCCTATTGTTTACACATTTTATAAAAAAGGAATAAATTAAAATAAATCAAAACAATAAAATTCTGAAATGCTTTTGGAAATGACTGAATGCTGAAATGTCTTTGGTTTGGAGAGTGGGGTTTTGGACAGATGGTGTGTGGCTGAAATAAGCTAATGTCTGATATCACTGGCAGCAACTGCACTGCCATTTAAACAGAGACAGCTGTGGGCAGCACTGTGCACCAGAAATGAGTCTCGGAACTGAACAATTTAAAACCCATTACAACAGCCCATGTCTAATTTTTGAAGAACATGGAAGACATATTTTGTAAGAGAGTAATTTCATTCTGCTTTTTCTCTCATATAAAACTGGAAGATGTATCCCTGCTGAATGAGTGGACAGAAGGACAGAAAAGGCTAAACTTTATATCAACCCAAGATCAGTTCAGGGATCAGTGACCTTCTGTGAGTCTGGCTCATATTAAATGCAGGTATCAGACCGAGAGCTCAAGATGTCCTCCCAGTGCAAGTCCTCTGATATTGCTAAGTTGCTCAATACACAAAATGTATTTTCAGAAATTATAATGGAGTGAGGCAGACTTAAGCCAAGTTAGGGATGGGATCACTGTTGGCAGTCGCTTGTGAACAAAGTTAGCCTTAGGAGAAAGACAACCTTATAAGGTTGGTTCACCTGAAATTGAAATTCTGACATGTGTACTCAACCTCATATTGTTTCACACTCTTTTGACTGGCTTTTTCTTTTTTTGTGGAACAAAAAAAGATGACACTGCTTTTTCCATAACATGGCTGTCAAGCCTCAAAAATGAAAAAAGGCACCTTACAACTTCTATAAAAGTCGTAATGATCATACAACTCGTGTGGTAAATTCCAACACTTTTGAAGCCAAACATTATCTTTGCATAGGGAAAATACAGTCAAGTTCCAGTAAAGGTCAAAGAGAAACTAAAAACATGTAAACTGTAAAAAGCAATGAGGGTTAATAAACTGATTCCATATGGGACACAACAACAGCAGCTTGAATTTAAATGGTGAGTGAATTTAAAATGTAAAAATGCTTCTCATTAAAAATAAGGGGCAATAAGTAATAAAAAAATAAATAAAAAAAATGTAATATCTAGCCACCTTGCTTAAGCCTCTGTGATTCAGTGAAACTCAATGAATGCGAGTACTGACCGCCTACACAGTGGTGAGGGGCTCTGAACCAACATGCAAAGAGGGGCGCCATGCCTCCGCAACACTTCTCCCATCAGTTCCAGGGTGAATGAATCCTGGCAACGTATGACTGGTGAGCATTTTCTCATTAACAGCATGCTGAGTCACGGAGCGGTCCGCAGAAAGAGAGTGCCCTGGCACAAAGGAGGACCCACAATGCCGCACTTGTTGCCTAACAAACTCATGCTTGTTTAGCTGCCCTGAATTGAAAATGTATTTGTATGGAGAACCACTAATAAGGACCTTGAAAATGTAAAGAAAAACAGAGAAATCTCAACAAAAGCTTGGAAAAATGTTTTAAGACTACAAAATAGTTCAAGTTGACATGAAAATGAAATTCATTTATTTTGTAAACACATCTTGAATATCTTATTGTGAAATATTCATCATGCATACATTATTTTTTTTTACCTTTTTTATATCATACCTTGATCTTCTGGTAAAAAGACAGACTTCTATCTAGTGACATACTAGACTTCAATTATTTAGTCTGCTTAAACCCTGCCTCTTTCTTGCAATTACCCTCAAGCTCGCCTTCATATACGCCTCCATTTAATCAACAACTGATCGATAGAACCAAGTCTCCGCCCAACATTTTTTTCTTTTTCAATAATTCGTTTAACTCGGATATAGCCTAACAAAAGACCTGAATATATTTGTTACATTGCTACTTAAACCATGTTGCAGAGGTGTACAACAGCGATTTTTACAGTTTACTGTTTGATTACTGGATAAGCATTTTTAAAATCATTCTTTTAAATCAAACCAACTGCATTCACTAAGAGCAATCTCTCCTTGACAAAATATTTTAGAGCTGAGCATAACTGGAACGATATGTATTTTTGAAGATTATTTATTCTCCTGACTTTGTCACACCTGTTAAAAAATAATAAATAAATAAATAAATTTTCAAATCATCAAGGTTTTCCATGACCTTAGAACCCAAGTTGTAGTAATGCCCCTTTGTTGGCACTTAAAGAAAACTATTTAACATTTACTTTCTTTGTTACTTAGTTACTTAGCCCCTCACCACTTAGTTCTGTCTAACAAAGTATTAGATATGACTGACAGAGATCGTAAACTAATGAAATCGCTGTGTGATCTGGCACAGTGTTATAACACTGAAGGGGCTGGGCAATGCTATATTGCCCTATCACCTGGCACAATTACTGACCTACGTTCAGAGGTATGTCTATGCCAAATTGCGTGCGGTTTCATTTCGATTAATCGTGCAGCCCTAATACATACTATAGTGCATAGTTATAAGTGCACAGTGTATAGTACGTCAATTGGAAAACGACACAGGTTCATGACAGTGTGGGCAGCAAAGGGGAGGGGCATGACAAAGCTTTCTTGGCAACACATGATGGGCATCTAATCCGTATCCGTATTGTGCTCCACATCCAGGCACAAAAAATACTTAGCCAGGCTGCTACTAAAAAGATAACTACCAGGCACTCTGTCAAATATCCCCTTTGTGCTGGCTCACCTTCACTTCCCGTACAGAGCTTTGTGTGAAATCTCTCATTCTTCAATTTTTAAAAAAAAGAGCTGAGTCATCTCAGTAGGCTAAATGAATGCAAAAAAAAAAGATTAAAGTAATCCCTGCCTGTTCACAATGAGATGAATATACAGCATGACATCCCACAACAGTTCCACTAACTATGTGGAAGCACAAAGAATGAACAAAGTGCACAGAATAGAGAACTCCGACACAGCTCAGAAAGTGTGCCATGGTTCACCCTGTCGTTGAGCAAGGAAAGCAGTTGCATGCAGCTGATGACTAATACCGACAAATAATAGTTCAGTCTCACACTAACATGCTTCCCATTACTAAGCCCAAGTGCTTCCAGAGGTGCAGAAATGCACACACAAACATTGGTCTTCATCCAAAAATGAAAATTCAATCATCATTTATGTACCCAATGTTGATGAAAACCTATGTGACTTTCTTCTTTGTTTGGCGGCGCACGCGCACGCACACACACACACACACACACACACACACACACTTAGAAACATGTTTTTAAAAGTCAGTGGCGTCCAATGTTGTTTTGGACACCATTGATTTTCATTGTATGGACAAAAAGAGTTGAAACATTATCCAAAATATCTTCTTTTGTGTTCTTCAGAAGTCATACCAGTTCAGAACAACATGAGGTCAAGTAAACAATCAAATTTTTGGGTGAACTACAAACCCATACACAGCTATCTTTAGTGCAGGCAGGACAATAAAGTAAAAAATAAATAAACAAATAAATAATAAAAAAACACCTCACTGGCACTGATAGAAAGCGTCTTGAATCACAAGACAAGACATGTTGTGCAAGCAGGAAGTTTTTTGTTTACGAGAAACAGGAAGTGTGGTCAGGACATAAAATATTCATAACACTGAACACTGTCCTAAATTACACTGGATTATTACTGATATAGGTCAGGTGCTATTCTGACATGTCACATATTTCTTCCTGTGATCTAGAACAGTAGCAAGAGACTGATTACACATCATTCTGTTAACCCAAGGGACATCAGGCAATGAATGAAGGAGGCCCCTGATTCCTCACACGTAAGGCAAGCGATTTAACAAATCCAAAATGTTGGAAGTGTCAGTGGAGTTGATGTCCACTGATGGTGCCCATATTGTACGGCCTGAAGTTCTTAAATCAGGCCAGAGGTTTAGCTTCCTCTCTTTTGGTGGGATGTCTGCATTAGCTTCATGTCATGGCTCATAATCTGGCAGAGAAGGTGAAGTTCACCAGCAAGATTATGGGATTGAAGTCTTATGCTTTGAGCAAATGTTCTTGTGCATTTTTCACCCAAAAATTAACATACCCGAAATCGAGCAGTTTGGGTTGGTTGTATAGATATAAAACACTGAGACTTCTCAAAATAACTTATTTTTGTTCCACAGAAGAAAAATATTATACAGGCTTTGGGACATGAAAGTAAATTATGCTAATTTTCATTTGACCATTTATATAACAATATTGTCTCAATTACGCATACCCTTGGTTCCCTGAGTAGGGAACGCGATGCTGCGTGGCTGATGCTATGGGAACACACGAAATGGAAGCGAAACGGGGTCGAAGCGACCTTAGGAATATACCTTGGCCAAGGTGAAGCAAGACTTTAACCAGACTCAGGGCAAAGTTCATACAAGGGCTGATCGAAAGAGCCTGCAGGTCTCCTCTTAAGAGAGGATAAAACCAATATCTGATGGCAATACGAGATGAAATCACTTGGGACATTTGCTACCTTTGAGCCCTTTAACTTTTAAAAAAATTACAGCACAGGCATGTTTAAGCATTTCTATACAAAGGTACCTATCAGTACGTTTACATGCACCCTTATAATGCGATTAAAATAGGATTTCGCCAATATTGTGATTAAACTTTACCTCATGTAAACACAATACTTCGATCAAACTAATGCGATTAAGATGTGGCGTACACCAATTTTAATTGCAATAAACAGGCATGTAAACACCTTAATCGCATTATTACCATTCTGACCAAAGTGCGCATGTGCGCGGACATACACGGATGCCGTGTGTTGTTCACACAAATTCATGAATGAACTACATGACATTATTCTGAAGTTATCTCTTCTCCAAATCGCTAAACTGTGTCAACAACTTGCTGTGCAGTCTCTGCTCCATATCTTCATCCAGACAGCGCAAAGAATGCAATGGCAGCGTAAGCAAACTCGCCATTGCAATGTTCTGCACCAAATAATATCCAGAACCTCTATAAAAATTTATTTTTAATTTGATGTGAGTAAATTAAAACATGCATACTGTATGCCTATCTGGGTGTGGTATAACCATACTTATAAGCAAATAATCATAATAATGAAAATTGCATGTAAACTGGAGTGAAGAGTTCTGCTAGTGCCAAGTAAATATCTTACTGCAATTAAAGACCTTACTCTGATTATTAGAAATAATAACATTGTTGATGCACATGTAAACGTAGTCTATGAGAAATATGCTCTGGTGAAGCTCAGGCACTTTAATTATATGGTTGGCAAAACAATGAACAGGATGAAACTTAACAGAATGGAAATGAAGAAAAGAACAGGATGCTGAATTGGATGAAACCCAACAGGATGCAAATAAAAAGCTAAACTTCCCATGGCTCAGTGAGGATTTGAGAGTTAATATAAGTGTGATGGTGTCAACTTCAAGACTATCTTTCACGAAATGTTGACAACATTATATTGTTTGTGTAGGCAGGCCCACCCAAAGAAATGACTGGGCCCCTGAAAAGGTCCAGTGAATGGGCCCTCCCCAAATCTCTCTATCTCTCTCTCTCTCAAAAGTTGATCAGTAGAATTTAGTTTTGGAATTTAGTGCCAGCTCCCTCTTATTCTCCTTTCTTTTCTGGCACCCTGATTTATTAGCAGGCCCTGGCATACCAACTAAATGTACTTCAATATTAAGCTAATAATTATTTTGTTCATGTCACTTTGCTGGCACGAAACTGGCACGAAGCACTGGCGCTTTTGACGTTAGCCTACTCAGACCATTGTCAGGAGAGGGGTTTCATTATGACACAGGCTACATTTTACTCAAGCAGCATTAAATAAAATGCATTTTCTTCTCACTTTTTCAACAATTAATGGCGCTTTTTTGGTTTCAAATAAAATATGGTAACCTGCTTATATTTAGGATTAACATAATTATTGCTGGACTGCATGGCCCCCCCTAGCGGCTGGGCCCCAGAAAACGTTCCCTTTTATCCCCCCTTATGGACGGCCCTGTGCGTAGGTATCAGTAATTTGAATCGAACAGCATGAAACATTTGAGAGGGATGTTCCTGCAGATCTAGCCCAAGTTTAGACCTTCTCCTCTCCAGTAATGGAGCCAGAAATTAAATCCCCCCCCGCCAGTGGCCTGATGTGCTGACGATCACAAATGTTGAATCTGCTGTGTATAGAGGGCAAACAGAGGTCATTTGCCTGGCTGTTCTGGGTAATTCCTACAGCTCTGAAAGTACAGATGACTCCAAATTAGAGCTGGTTTATTGTTATTTAAATAAATTTCAATAAAATAAGGTGGTAACAAACAAAGCAAGCAATTATGTTATTAAAAAGTTAAAAGTGCCTCGTGCAATTTAAATGTTTGTACAACTTAGTTTTAGCTATTTGAGTGTTAATTATTAAATACATTTGATTGATTGATAGTAAATTTAATTTTTTATTTTCGGTTTTCGGCTAAGTATATCCTGAATTTTTGGTTTTGGCCCAGAATTTTCATTTCAGTGCATCCCTACAAATATCTGTTAAAGAACACTGCCTAATCAGTTTCCCTTGAGTTCTTCAACTTACACCACAATGATGCTCACAAATTTATCTCTGGCAGGCTGACCCTCTAAAAATAGAGACACGTCTGCTTCTGGAGAGAAGCTTAGATATTATGCACTTTGCGACAACCTCCTTGATGACAACATGAGGTTGACTTCTCGTTCTTTTTCGGAACATTACAGATGGTCTTCATTTTATTTCTCACAGACTTGATGAATACAACAAAACATTGTTATTTATAAAATAATATTTTTCATGAATTCATGAAATAGTTTACTCTATATGTAGCCCTGATCATAGCCTTGGCCTCTAGTCTGAGCCCAACTATTTATTTTAGCAGGTAAAAAAATGCTTAATTTACTTTGTCATTCAAAAGTAAAAATCCACGAATAAAGTGAAAAGATTTGTTTTTTGATTTAGGAATGTGTGATTTTCTTCATTTAGGAAAGTGTGATCATTTGCCCCTACATTCCAGAGCAGAGCTTTACAAGTAGCCTACACACACCCATGCAGTGCACAACACAAGCATGCATCCACTATTTTTAAAACCACTTGTCCATCTGTGGAAATTTTGCCGGAAAAAAGAATAGCTGTGTGATGTGAAATAAGATTTGAAGTGCCTGCTATTATCAATTTCTTTACTTTATGGTACGACAGTCTGCTCTAACTCCCATCAATATCAAATGTAAAAGACATCTAATATAAGAAGTCTCATCTGCCATCTAAATCTACATTGTTCAGGACAACAAGTGGATCTGGTCAGATGCCAGACAAAACAGTTGCCAAAGACGATTCACCACATGCAACCAACAACATACTGATTTAGACAAGGGGATTAGAGCTAAATCACAGTTAGATAATCTTAGAGTACTAGTGTTTTGACAGAATTGCTTAAGGAACTCTTTTGAGCCAACACACTGTGTGAGATGCCAACCCCACTCTGGCTCACAAACCTTGAGTGACCTATTTTCTCAGAGCAGTGTAAGAAATGTGTGTGTGAGGTACAGCTGAAATGTTAAAAGCAGAAATGGGTCCTCTCAGAAGAGTGAGGAGAACCTGACAATCATGTCTTTGTCATCTTTCACAAGTGCCACTGGCAGAATATCAGCTTGGGCCAATGCAGTCAGACCAAAGAAGTTTCGATAATTTTTAGATTAGTAAAATTAAGCAAAGGGTGGTTTAATAGGTAAAGAGGCTACACTTCTGGTTTCAGAACCTTTATCTGGGCAGGATCCTTTGAATTATTGTTTTAATTCACTGGCATACTGCCATTGGAGGACTGTGCTAAATGTTATGTCATCTGAAGATGACACAGATATAACAAAGGGGCAGATACCATAAGTACGCATATACCATAAGATAACAGACACACAGCATTAGCAACCAGCAATGACCAACAGCACAGGGATGAGGTGTGAAAAGAGGAGATTTTACAATCAAGTGCTGAATGAACTGAATGAAATGAAAAGGTATTTTTCCAAGTAAATCATGTTACCATAAAGACATTTATAATAGACCAGGCTTGCTGCAGAAGTCAGTGTTACCGATGTGAGACAGTGTTCCGATATACACAATTACATTATTTGGCGCACATGGCACCGCCCCCCACATCATAGAAATAAAAACCATTTAGTTCAGATGGACAACAGATGCTTCAATTAACTAAAAACGTCTGCTCTGCTCAATACAGCAAGAGCTACAGAGTCACAGCACAGTGCAGGAGTCAGATTTCACTTATCACGTGAGAACTGAGAGATGACTGACAAGACAGTCTCCATATCTTTTCACGCAATGTGCGACCTTGCATTCCTGCCAAAGTGTGCATTCTCGTTTAAACTCACCTGTCAGGGCTCGACAAAAAGGAACTCCCAATGAGTCAGGGCCAGCGCAAATATATAGTCACAAAACATTATCAGTTGCACATGTTTTAAGTCTTAAAATTTAAGCATTCAAGTGCAAAAAGAAGGAAAACCAAATTTCGGTACTTGCGCACTCTGTGAGAAGTTTTCTGTGCGCACACATCTGTAGCACAAATGGACATATAAAGACAAAAGTAGCTATGTCAAAATGCCCATCTTGGCAAGTATCCTCATAAACAAAGTCAGTTATGTTTTAAAGGGTCATGAAACCCCCCTCTTTCAGCTCAGTTCTAGCTCACAATCTTTTTGAAAAATGCAACTTAAATGGGCGTGGATGGCTGTGAGAAGAAGGGAGGGTTGTGGGTGTGGTATGACACGGCAGGGGAGAGGGGAAGTAGGGGGAACTGTCATCGCCAGTGGCCCATGCATATCGACTGTCACTAAAAATCAGTGGTAAAACGTGAGGAAATGCAAGATTTTTTTTCTAGCTGGCAAAGTTATAGTCTAATGAAATACACGGACACATTATTATTGTCCTTTCAAAAGTAACTGAATGCCCTGCGACATATATTAGCCTACAGTAATCGTAATTTATTTAAAAACATTAATATACATGTAGCCTATAATTATAATGTCAATATAAAATATATAGTTGTTTATACACACTATAAATGCATTTGAATATAATTCATTTTCCGCTTAAAAAAAAAAAGAAAATGGTTACGTGCATAGCCTATAGATCTAGTACGCGCCCCCTGATCCCCAATAATAAAGATAGACAGTGACATTGAAATTTGCAGTGGCAGCAGTACGCATGGCTCTGTGGAGGTGGAGGACTTCTCTCCTCCTGAATCCCCAGGGTTAAATAGTTGCATAATAGATAGCGGTGCAGGTCCTCTGCCCTGTCTATTTGAACCATTAGGCCCTGCAGCGACTGTGGAGGAAAACATGGACGAACCAGAGGCCGCGCGGATGGGAGAAGTGTCAGAATGGTAGCTAACTAAGTCCGATCCTGGAATTAGCATAACGTTTTTATTCATAAACGTATAATTTATATAATTTATAATAACGTATAGGAATTTTGTCCGGTGGTGCTGGGGGTATCTTGGACGACACATTAGGGTGGTGATTCCATCGTGTGCTGTACCCGCATTAGAGAGCAGTTCCCTGACAATACTGGAACCTATTCAGGTTTTCAACCACCTCCCCTTGACTAAAATAATTTAACATAGCAATTTGTCCATGTAATTTCTTTATTTACTTTTGATCACAACTGATCACAGACAGAAGGTGGTCTAAATCGTGACGTGACGTGAAAATGTAACCATTTTCACCCTACTATTAAATCTAACAGATGCTAACATTGTCTTCAATGGTGTTCAACACACATACCTCTGATAAAATCTCAGAAAATTTGGTTTAGGGTTTCATGACCCTTTAAGAGAAAGTAAACATTTCAGAAAGATAACGCATATAAACAGTACATTGGATCGATGAATTCGGTCTTAAAGTGACAGCAGCTTAACATTCCTGCTGCTGTCTGTGTCAATGTGAATCAAATAACAAAAGACAAAGATCTCACCGGTTTTGACTGAATAACTTTTTTTTACTTTATTAAGGATTAAACCATTTCATTTATACAGTGATGACTATACAGTGGGGTTTTTTTACATTTGATTACTTCATTGAATTTCTGTAGGCAACTGGAAAACTTTAGGTTACTTACGTAACCCCGGTTCTCTGATAACATGAGTGAGGTATCTCACTATGGGAACGCCTCTGAGCGTGACAGATCTGGAAGTACCAATCACACCACGTCTGTCAGTTGACAGACCAATCACGACAGTGATGCGGGAGTCCCACCTCCCTCATATATACCGCTGCCAGTGGTCCCTACTTCATTCTCTGCATATCTCTTCTCCGTGCACTGCAAGGAGGGACGTGTGGTGAGATACCTCACTCATGTTATCAGAGAACCGGGGTTACGTAAGTAACCTAAAGTTCTCTTTCAAACATTCGCTCGGTATCTCACTATGGGATATAGACAACTCCCGTATTGCAGATATGCTTTCCGAAGCAGGCATGTCAACCCACTCAGTGATGTATGCTACATAAACACTCCACGATGAGTGTGTGTGTGTGTTTTTTTTTTTTTTTACACACTTAAGACGGAATGAGCCAGTGATGGCTCAGTGACATCCATTCTATAAAATCGGACAAAAGTGTGAGGCGAAGCCCAGCTCGCTGCTGCACATATGTCCTGAACTGAAACACCCTTAAACAGTGCCCATGAGGTAGCCAAACCTCTGGTAGAATGAGCCTTCAGCCCTTCCGGAGGACAGAGACCCATGCCATTATAACCTAATATAATAGCTTCCACTACCCAGTGGGACAGGCGCTGACGCGAAATAGGTTTCCCTTTATGAGAATCAGCCCATGAAACAAATAACTGATTACTCTTCCTTAGTGCTTTCGTTCTGTCCACATAATGACGCAACGCACGGACAGGGCGCAAGCAATGAAGCCGCGCATCCTCTGACGAGGAAAAAGGCTGCGGATGGAAAGCCAGTAAATCCACCTGTTTATAAGCGAGAGCCGACTCGCTAACTTTAGGCACAAACGCTGGATTCGTTTTGAGAGCTACTCTCGAGTAATCCATAGCGAACTGCATACAAGAGTTATGAACCGATAGCGCGTGAAGTTCACTAACCCGCTTTGCGGTCGAAAGAGCCAATAATAAAGCAGCCTTTAGCGAAAGGAGCTTTAATTCAACACTCTCTATTGGCTCAAAAGGGGACTGAGATAGTGCGTTAAGGACCACAGACAGATCCCACGGCGGAATCAATGGCTTTGAAACCCTGTTCAAAACGTCGTGCACCTCTCATAAACCTGCATACAAGCGGGTGTTGACCCATAGTGTTTCTGTCAACCCCCACATGACACGCAGAAATTGCGGCAAGATAAACCTTAACAGTTGAAAAGGCACTGCCCTTATCCAAAAGTTCCTGCAGAAAACATAACACATCCGCCACAGAACAGAGAAAAGGAACAATGTGTTTTTGTGCGCACCATCGTTCAAACACAGTCCATTTCCGATCGTATGCAGAGCGCGTCGAAGCCGCTCGTGCATTCTGAATTGTTTCAATCACACCCGGAGGCAAACCCGTCACACTCAAGTTTAACCTCTCACGGGCCAGGCCCAAAGAGCCACTTTGTCTGGGGCTGGGTGAAAGATCTCCCCGCGCGCTTGTGAGAGAAGGTCCCTGCGCAACGGGAGAGGCCAAGGCTGGTCGCAAAGGAGTTGAATTATCTCTGTCAACCACAACTTCCCTGGCCAGTTCGGGGCAATCATTATGACTGAGTGACCGTACTCTCTTACCCTTCTTAAAGTTGGAAATATCAGACTCAGTGGAGGAAACGCGTACAGTAGTGCGTTTGGCCACGGGTGCGCTAGAGCATCCACACCCATAGGCGCACCGTCTCTCGCCAGAGAGAAGAATAGAGGACACTGAGTGTTTTCGTGCGAGGCGAAGAGATCTACGGCAGCCTGGCCGAACCTCTCCCACAACTGGCTCACTACCTGAGGGTGGAGAGTCCATTCTCCATACAGAGGATTTCCTCTGGACAGGAGATCCGCCCCCACATTCATTATTCCCGGGACATGGGTTGCCCGTAGTGAATGAAAATGCTTCACGCTCCACACGATAATTTTCTGTGCCAGACTGTGAAGCAGATGGGAACGTGTGCCTCCCTGGCGATTCATGTATGCCACCGCCGTTGTGTTGTCTGACCTGATCAAAATGTGGTGGTTCCTTAAGAACCGCACAAAATGGTTTAGTGCCAGAAACACTGTTAACAGTTCCAGGAAGTTTATGTGTGCGTTTTGTAGCGAGACGGGCCATTTCCCCTTCGCTATCCTGCCCTCGCACCCTGCACCCCAACCTGTGAGCGACGCATCCGTTGTAACCACCTTTCTCAGAGAAACTGCTCCCAGCGGAGTCCCTGACTCGAGAAATGAGCGATCTCTCCACTGACGGAGAGCGCGCATGCAGAGTGACGTCACTATCACTTTGCGGTTGAGATGGCCTTTTGGACACAAGCCCTGCACCGCCGTCCAGTTCTGAAACTCCCTCATTCGCAACAGTCCCAGTGGAATGACAGAAACTGTCGAGGCCATCAGCCCTAGAAGACGTAAACACAGTCTGAATGGAACTCTGTTTCCTTTCTGAAAAAGGGATAGACAGCCGCGAATTGACCTGATGCGCTCTTCGGACAGAAAAGCTTGATACAGGTCCGAGTTCAGTCTGAGACCCAGGTAAATTATCTCTTGTGTAGGCACCAAGCAGCTTTTTGTTTCGTTTATCTTGAAACCTAAACTCTCCAAATGAGACACGAGCATTTGTGTCTCTCTCTCTGCCTGTTGCCTTGACGGCGCGCACAGCAGCAGATATGATGACACTCCAAATATGATGACACTCTTAGACCCATTATTCTCAGCGGTGTGAGCGCTGCTTCCACACATTTGCTGAAAACCCTGGGAGCTAAAGACAAACCGAACGGGACTCTCAAAAACTCGTAGGCTGTGTCTCGATAGGCAAACCTGAGGAATTTTCTGTGTGCCGGGTAGATGCTTATGTGAAAATATGCATCTTTCAGATCGACTGACGTAAGCCAGTCCTTGGGACGAATAACTTGAGATAACGTCTTTAAGGTCAACATTTTGAACCTGTATTTTCTGAGGTGTTTGTTGAGGTTCCGTAAATCCAGAATAGGACGGAGAGCCCCCCCTCGCTTGGGAATAACAAAGTACCGGGAGTAAAAACCTTGATGGCTGTCCTCCGGCGGCACAACTCGAATAGCTCTTTTGTTCAATAAAGAGGTTATTTCTTCCTCCACAATCTGAGCTGACTCCCCTTCTGCGGTTGACATTAACACACTGTTGAAAAGTGGAGGTTTTACAGCAAATTGCAGACGATAACCCCTGCTTATTGTGGCTAAAACCCAGGGGTGTACTGCGCATGCGCGCCAGCTCTCTGCGTGAGCAGAGAGCGGGCCGCAGCAGCTCTCGTCCACTAGTGACGCGGCGGCGCCATCTAGCGGTGTAGCTGGGGACTGCAGCTCTGATATGGAATTTTTTGTTTTTGTGTGTGTTTTTATTTTCAAACATTGCTGTGCCCTCGGCCCACTGCCTGGATGGACAGGGAACGTGTTTATTATTTTCACAGCACACATATCTTTCCGAAAACAGCCCTCTGCCCTCTGTTTTAACCCCGTGGGTGGAGGGAGGGAAACTTCTCTGTGAGGCACTGGGGGAACTGGTGCAAACTTCACAACTGAACCGGTCATTGGGTAACTTTTTTCTTTGAACAATTCCCGTGTCCGACGCCTTCTCTTGGCGGGAGGGGGAGAAAATGACCGCTCTCTTTGAGGGAGGATAACAACAGATACTCCGTGAGTGCTGTTGCTCATCCCTTCTTTCTGAACCTGATATAATATTAGGTTGCTCGCCGTTTCTTCCCTCCCTGAGGGTTTGCTGGTCGGTGTCTGGCTGCAGCCGCTGCAAAGGAAGGTTTTCCCCTCGGTTGAGCTGGCTTAGACTGTGGCTCAGTCTGGAGAGGCTGAGAAGGTCTAGGGCCTCTGAAGTCTGACCGACCTCTCTGCTGGGGGGCATCAAACCTGGACCGTGGTGGTTGAGAAACCTTAACGGTGGATCTGCGAGGGAGGCAGGTTTGGAAAGCCTCACCCTCTTGTTTCTTTTGATCACACCTTTGTCGCATAGCAGTGACCGATGCCCCGAAAAGAGCTTTGGGCTCAACCGGAGCATCCAAGAAGTCAGCCTTCTCTCTGTCTGACAGCCCTGACAGCCCCAGCCAGAGAGCTCGCTCGCCGACCACTGCTAGGCCCATGCTGCGGCCACAGCTCTGGACCGCACCTCTGGAAGTTCTTAGGTTAAGATCTGCAATAACGCAAATCTCCTCCCAGAGGGCTGGGTTTGGTGTCCCAGCATCCATTTGCCTCCCCATCTCTTCCATAAGCTCTGTTTGATAAGCAGTGAGGAGAGAGGTGGCATTAAGAGCCCTCACTGCCAGTGCAGAAGAGCGATAAATCTTCTGAAACACTGAGGCTGTTAGACGCTCAGTGCGTCCTGGCAGTGAAGCTGAAGCCGAGGAAAAGGCTGTCCTGCGGTTAGGGTGGAGATGATGTGCCACTGACAGCTCGACAGGAGGGGAATTTGACATCCCTAACTCCTCCATTTTATCCACATCCAGCCTAGAAAATCCCTTTACAGGAACCCTGTGTGAAAAGGGCTTATCCCAGAAACGTTTCATTTCTGAAACGCACGCGGGGACCGCTGGAATGAGCTGTTTAGCTGGTGGGGCACATGCCGACAGTCTCTTGCCGTCATAGAGATCTCTCTCCGCCCCCCTGGCCCGTCTGCTGCGACGGCCAGTCTATGGAGAGTTTTGCCGCCGCCCTCCGGCACATTTCCAGTAGGTCGAGCTCCCCCTGAGCCGGGGAGGGTGAACCTTCGCTTAACGCGCTGCCTGGCCGGGAGGGATTCGGCGGGAGGATCGCATCGTCATCATCCTCCTCACCATCGTCCTCCAACAGACGAGCGATGGCCTCGTCGTCCTCATCGTCCTCCTCTCTTACATCCGTAAAGGATCCAAAGAGGGGAGGTAGTTGGGGGGAGACCTCGTCCATAAATTCGCCCCAGCTGCATGACGCAGGGGGCTGTTTAGCCTCCTCCGCGGGCGGCGGAGAAAAGCAGGGATCTCCCTTGTTAGTGGCCGCGACTCGCACTCTTCTCTCTAGCACCCTCGATGGGAAGAGAGAACAGTGAGGACAGCCCTCGGGGTTAGCGAGGGCTGCCTGAGCGTGTCTAACCCCCAGGCATGCGATGCACAAAGGATGAAGATCCTTGCCTGAAATCATTGAACCGCACGCACACGGACTTGAAGTTTCTGCTTTCGGTCCGCCGCTTGCAGAACTTGTAGTTGCCATAATAATATAACCGTATCCAAGCTCACCACAACGTGTAACTCAGAAGAAAGGAAAAAACCAAGAGAATTCGCCGTAACACGTTAATTCTCATGGTATACCAGAATCAAATAAAAAAATCACCGTTACAGTGGTAAAAAAAGACCTGCTAACAAATTTTTAGCTGCGTTCGGTGACGTACCTTGACGGCTCGTCTTAGAACAGTTAAACAACTATTTTGAAGACAGGTCCAACTGAAGGAAAGCTTCCAATTTTGATCTTCACGGGGAAGAGATCGAAGAATGAAGTAGGGACCACTGGCAGCGGTATATATGAGGGAGGTGGGACTCCCGCATCACTGTCGTGATTGGTCTGTCAACTGACAGACGTGGTGTGATTGGTACTTCCAGATCTGTCACGCTCAGAGGCGTTCCCATAGTGAGATACCGAGCGAATGTTTGAAAGAGAACTTCTGTTAGACCTACCTAAAAAACCTAAAAAGCAGTTTATTATGTTAATGTATAATGTTTTTGCTCCGTTTCTTTATTATTATTATTCTGCTGCTTCTCCAAACTGAATCACTTTTTAGAGGGCCTACACATGCTCGAAAACTCATGAAAGTTTGCACAAGCTTCAGAAGAACTGGGCAAAGCTTCTGTGTTGTACGTCACACGCATCACACACATGACCAGTGTTGGCCAATAGTGAGCCTACGTGTGACGTACAACACAGAAGCTTTGCGCAGTTCCACTATGTGAAATCTCAAGGCCCACAGGGAAGGAAATGAGTAGTTGAATAAAGTCGTTATTAGGGCCCAAGCCTTGAAAAGGCGAAGGCCATATTGTTTTCCTAAGGATTATTAGGGCTTAAGCCTGAAAAGGCGAAGGCCCTATTGTTTTCCTAAGGATTATTAGGGCCCAAGCCTTGAAAAGGCGAAGGCCCTATTGTTTTCCTAAGGATTATTAGGGCCCAAGCCTTGAAAAGGCGAAGGCCCTATTGTTTTCGTTAGGATTATTCTTTATTATTATTATTATTATTAGGGCCCAAGCCTTGAAAAGGCGAAGGCCCTATTGTTTTCGTTAGGATTATTCTTTATTATTATTATTAGGGCCCAAGCCTTGAAAAGACGAAGGCCCTATTGTTTTCCTAAGGATTATTCTCTATTATTATTAGGGCCCAAGCCTTGAAAAGGCGAAGGCCCTATTGTTTTCCTAAGGATTATTCTTTATTATTATTATTATTATTATTATTATTATTAGGGCCCAAGCCTTGAAAAGACGAAGGCCCTATTGTTTTCCTAAGGATTATTCTTTATTATTATTATTATTATTATTATTATTTTACTACCTTTTGGGCACTTTTGGGGGCCTTAACGTGCTCAAAAACTCTTGAAACTTTGCACACGGGTAAGAACCCGCGGCTATCAGGGCCGGGCTGAAGATGGTACCCGGGCGTGGCAGGGGGGCTCGACAGCGCCCCCTGGAACGGGATTTGAAAACATGTCAATATATCAAACACGCTTGCATGTAATAATATGAAACTCGGTACACATATAGATCTCATCGGGCCGAACAACTTTCGTGCTCTAAGTTTTACGCCAGCCCTACAGGAAGCCGGTTATTAGGGGTTGTTTGGAAACTCATGTTCAGGAATTTGAAACACTTTTCCTAGGGAATTAACCCGATCGTCACCAAACTCGGTGTGCATGAAGTCAAGACATTGAGGATGAAAAATTGTGGTTTTTCAGAAACGGAACGAAACGAAAAAGAAACGGTTTGGCCGTGGCGAGGAAACGAAATTATGGCGAATAATGGAAACAGGAAGTGTGTTATAACTTCTGCATACATTGACTGATCTTGATGAAACTTCAGCAGTGTGTTCGCTGTAAGAGGCCGATCACATGGATGTGACTATTGTGAGTCAAAGTTATAGCGCCACCAACTGGCAGCAGGAAGTGTGTCACTTTCAAAATGCTTTGAAATCACCCTCTTATTTTTACCCGATTTGCTTCAAACTCTGTGTATAATGTAAACACACGGCAGATTTAGACCTGTGAAAGGATTATTGATATCTTAGATACTGTTGCCGTGGTAACGCATCAAACTTTAAGATTCTTTTTTGATGCTTTTGAGACTCCTAGCATACTTGAAATTGAATGAAACTCGACAGAGACGTCACATTTATTAACCAGTAGAAATGTGCAAAGTTTCAGAAACGGGCGTGGTGCCGGGGCTCAGTAGCGCCACCTTTTGTCAAAAGAGGGGGAGTTAGGTCTATACTTTTATCTACAATCTTAAAACTCAGTATGTATAATGTTCATATCGAGCTGGACAACTTTCTAATTTACACTTATTAGCTCAGACCAACAGGAAGTCAGATATTTTGGTTTGAATGTGGATGTTTTGCAGAATTGTCTCTTCCTCTCTCTCTGACCCTAGGTCTCTCCATGTGTTTAAGGGGAGGGGGGTTTGTCTGCTGAGTGAGAATGCTTTTATTTGAGTTTTTCAAGGTTTTGGGGCCCTTAACGTGCTCGAAAACTCTTGAAACTTTGCACACAGGTCAGAACCCGCGGCCATCAGGGCCGGGCTGAAGCTGGTACCCGGGCGTGGCAGGGGGGCTCGACAGCGCCCCCTGGAACGGGATTCGAACACTTGTCCATAAATCAAACATGTTTGCATGTAATAATATGAAACTCGGTACACATATAGATCTCATCGGGCCAAACAACTTTCGTGCTCTAAGTTTTACGACAGCTCAACAGGAAGTCAGCTATTATGGGTTGTTTGGAAAATGCATGCTTTTATTTTTGATATACTTCTCCTAGAGAATTAATCCAAACACCACGAAACTCGGTCAGCGTGAAGTCAAGACATTGAGGATGCTAAATTGCGAACGGATTTTTGATATCTCGAACGGTTTGGCCGTGGCGAGGAAATGAATTTATGACTAAAAAAGGACACATAAAGTGTGTTATAACTTAGTTAATTTTACCTACAGTTACAAAACTATGCGTGTATATTGTTCTCGTCAAGCTGAACAACTTTCTAATTTATTGTCTTTAGCTCAGACCAACAGAAAGTCAGATATTGTAATTTGAATGTGGATTCTGAGAATTTTCTCTCCCTCTGACAGAGAGAATGCACCCTGCCATTCTGTATGTGTGTGTGTGTGTCTGTGTGAGGAGGGGGAGGGGAGGGGAGGGGGGTCTCTTCGGGTGATAGTTTAAACACAAATTCATACAGAGGGCCATACTGCCCTCTTGTGTCCAAAATTGTATTTATACGCACTTTTCTTTATTTATTACATGTATTACGCACACACACACACAGTTCCATCGCGCCCGCGTCTCTCTCTCTCTCACACACACACACACACACACAGTTCGATCGCGCCCGCGCCTCTCCCTCTCTCTCTCTCTCTCTCTCTCTCTCACACACACACACAGTTCGATCGCGCCCGTATCTCTCTCCCTCACACACACACACACATACATACACAGTTCGATCGCGCCCGCGCCTCTCTCTTTCACACACGCACACACACAGTTCCATCGCGCCCGCGCCTCTCTCTTTCACACACGCACAGTTCGATCGCGCCCGCGCCTCTCTCTTTCACACACGCACACACACAGTTCGATCGCGCCCGCACCTCTCTCTCACACGCGCACACGCGCACACACACACACAGTTCGATCGTGCCTGTGCCTCTCTCTCTCCCACACACACACACACACACACACAGTTCGATCGCGCCCGCGCCTCTCTTTCTCTCTCACACACCACACACACACACACACATATTGGAACGCGAGTGAAGTACAAAGCCTAATAAATCATAGTTTGGCATCCAAATACATCGCAAATGTTGAAACAGTTTGATTCTAATGAGAGAGTTACGTGAGCCCAACACCACTTACTTTCACTTTCGCTTTACATTATTTCGGTTACTTGTTTATAGTTTTTTTTTTTAATTCTTGTTCTGTTCTGAATATCATTAAATTTAAAGAATTGCTTGTGTAATATTTTGAGTGTATCATCAAATCAGAATAATTATCTCGGTTTAGTGATTCCCGAGTAATTTTTTTTTCATTGTTCTAATCAGGTAAAGCAAGTAATACTCTCTGTGTCTCTCTCTCTCTCTCTCGTATATATATATATATATATATATATATATATATATATATATATATATATATATATATATATATGTGGCTATTGTGGTTCACGATCATAGGCCCTGTCCCAAATGGCACACTTAATATGAATTTTCGGTCTTGTCTACTTATTTCATGTGTCTGTTAAATCCATGAGACCGTAGGCTGTCTCATTTTTCATTTTAGGTTTCAGAAGGTTGCTCATGCATACTTTGTGGTTGATATGTGCCCTTAATGCGCACTTTTGCAGAGCCCACACTGATGCAAGCTCTACAGCACACTTCTTTTTAACAGTCAAAGCGGAGTTACTTTTTGCACGTCGTGCACAATAACCCTAAAGGCTTGGGCCCGCAATCGCTGCTCGCAGCTATATTTTTTGTTTGTTTTTTGCGCACAAAAAGTATTCTCGTCGCTTGATAAACTTAAGATTGAGCCACTGTAGTCACTCAGACTTTTTTTAACGATGTCTTTCATAACTTTTGGGCCTGCCAGTTTCAATCCCTTAAGAAGCCTATGGAGGAGTGACCCAGCTCTCAGATTTAATCAAAAATATCTTAATTCGTGTTCCGAAGGTGAACGAAGGTCAGTAATTAGGGTGAGTAATTACTAACAGAATTTTCATTTTTGGGTGAACTATCCCTTTAAATACACACATATATATATATATAATTTCTCGTCATTATTGTACTCATGCATCAATGTCACTTTGCCTGTTTGGCGATTAGATTCACTGATTTTTAACATGGACGCTGAACGTTTCATTCTGTAAGTTTGTGCTCAAGACATGACGTGGCTAGTCCTGTCTACTAACCGGCTTTAAAGTAGGCTATTGGAAACAAGAAATGTAAACCAAAATGTACCAAGAAAAAAAGAAAAAAAAAGATGGGGGTGGGGTACACCCAAGGATGCCGCTATAATCAGTCACTCTTGCGCACAAGACAAAAGCCTGGCATGAGACAGATAAAGCACGCAGTGGAAGTGATGAAAAATATGAAAAGTGGTATTTATTTAATTTTTGTTTTGGACAATTCACACCGTTTCACGTCATACTTTCAACAGGTTTATTTTGAGTTTGAATTTAGAAAATGACGGGTCCTGTTTTGATCCCTTAATTTTTTAGGGCTAAATGTTTAAGGACTTTGTTGCAACGCATTAACAGAACTCTGAAGTAATTAAGGCAAAATAGCCTACTTAATGATAGCCTTAAAGTTCCTTAAGAGGACCTTTTTTTTTCTTGCAGCTCATGTTTCACTAAGGGTGCCCTTCCTTAACCATAAGTAGAAGTTTAGACCTGTATTGATACTGAAAGATATTCATGCATGTGACAAAATATGCATTTGATGCTGGGCAACAAAAATAATGCTTTCCAATAACTAAACAGAATAGAGGCCATAACATAAACACATGTCAAATGACAAAATGACTGAACCCTCCTTCACACATACACTTACGCACACCTTCAACTATCAATATGACAAACAGGCACATAGCAGAGTAAAGGAGATAACGAAATCAGAGTGGTTTTTAGCACAGCAATTCTACCAGCACATGCTCAGTGAGTGGGGCAACACCACTGTACACGACTCATTCAAGGTCAGCCCAGTAACGCTCCTATCGAAAGTGCAGTAGAATGTTTCTGCATCTTACATTAGGAACTGCTCTGAACCGGTTTGGTGTCAAGTGATAGGTTTTGTTTTTTTAAAAAAGATCAAAGACCAAAGCAGATTCTACCAGTCACATATTGGAGAAGTGAAACTGGAAAATCATGAGCAGTTCTTACGGGGCTTGTTGAGAAAGAGGTGAGCAGGTGACTGTATATATATTTACCACACAAAGCTTATTGCCGCATTTTGCATTTAATACAAAGGAAAACCATGAACGGCCACTAATTTACTCAGAATATAAATTTTTTGTCATAAATTCTCAGTTCAGACAGGTGAAAAATCAACTGTTTTACTGCATTACAGACTTCTGTTCAAGCCTCATTAAACATCTCATTACACTACAATCACATGGACAGGCTCTTTGAGAGCTACTTTACAGGGAGTAAATGACAGAATTAACCACCCATCCAGAATCGTAGTCCCTGCCTCGCCCAAATGCCAGCCCATCCTTTGCCAACTCCCCAGCTGTCTCTAATGAGAGTTGCTTGAAATAATTTATTGAAATAATAAAAAGGGAGCATGGTGGTCATTCAAGAGGGTCAGGCTCAATAAGCAAACACAAAAGCAACTTCCATCACAGGACGGTGATCTGCATTGTGCCAAGTCTGCCAATATACTTAACAGGTGGTCAAACACAACAACAGAAGGGCGACAAACCACCTAACGATCACTTGCAGATAATGTGGATGTGATTTTCAAAAACAATAAAAATTCTGTCATTTTCATAAGCATATGCATTTGTTTTGTGGAATACAAAATATGTTGTTATGCAGAATATCTCAGTTTTCATCCATACTGCATCTTTTTCCATAAAAAAAGTGAAAAGTGACTGAGACTGTCATAATCTCCTTTTGAGATCCATAGAATAAAGTCTATGGGCCTGAGCTTGTGCTGTCATTTTGTGCAAATGGACAAATTCAATTTTAAGGAACACCTTTAAATAACATAAGAGTAAAAAAAAATGATAAAACCATTATCTATATTATTATATAGTATATATTATTGTATGTATACAAATTTATATAAAAAAAACGTTAAATAAAAAAATAAAAAAATCAATGAGAAAGTAAGAAAAGCACTCAACAGTTGTTTGTGAGAGTGAACTTTTGTACTAAAGGCCAATTAAATTGTGTCCAGTCAGCAAGTTCAGCGCTGCCAAGTTGCTGTTCAGTGAAACTCACAGAACTGACAACATCTACATGGGAAACAAACACGCTAGCTCTAGTATTAGTCACATTACATGACAGAACTGTGAGAAAAATTAAGTATTTTACATTTTAGATACCGCTGAGCAAAACACTAAAACAGACTAACCACTGGGATACTGAACTTAGCAGTTGAACATGCCATTAACTAATGTGCAACAACTGAGAAAGATAAGAGTGCAACTATACAATGTTTATTCTGTCTGGGGAGATTATCATCAAAACATCAAACTACTTAAATCTCTTAAGTGAGAAAAACTTAACTCTAAAAAGCTGTGCCCTGTAGAGAGAGGGTACAATTAATAGAATGATAAACTTTGTTTTACCATCTCAATATCTTTTTGTGTCATGGCAAAGTGTAATTGTGTGGAAATAAAACAATTTAAAGTTTGGTTCTGAGTTTTTCACTAAAACTGCTTAAAGCTTAACAAGGACAAGCTTATTAAGGACGACATTTCTTCTTTTTGTTTGGTTTGCAGTGACAAACATTAGGGTAAGATTTGGATCAGCCCAGCCCCAAACCTCCTGATCCACAACCATGTGATCAGTAACAGCGACATAGCCAAGAAATGACATTTGATTATATGGATCATCTCTCTACCAATTTCTGGGATGGACAAGGACCAAGCTATACTTCCTCTTTTCATTGCAAGGAGCTACATTACTGTTTAACGCGTTGATATGGCGAAGTACAACCTGCAGTAAACAGCCAGTCCAGACCATCCTTTTTGAACTGCTCATTGCTCTAGAAAACATGTGTGTGGGGTTTGGGGGACTTTTATACACTTCACCAATAGGTTTTGCCATTCATTTGTATTGGCCTTAACAAATGCATCCATTACCTTCAGCGATCAGCTCCTCCACCGTCACTTGGTATCGACCGACAGCAAACACCTTCCCGATGTAGTTGCTGCTTCCAGTAGCAGATCCAGACCCACCCCCGAGACTTCCGCTCTCTGACTTCGGCATACGCGAAAACTTCTTCATTCTTGCCTCTTGTGTTCCCGTCTTCCCCAAACGGACAGTTCCAATCAAGCCAAAGACGATTAAAACGCCAATCTGCTCATCTCCGCTCTTTTGTCCAGCATGCTGAGAGAGCTGCTCTCCCGAGATGCGCCAGGCACTTCAGTGCTCGTGGGACGCAGAAAGAAACGCGTAACGTTAGCTGAGTGCTTCCTTATTTCCACCTAAGCCCGATGCAGAAACTGCATAGAAGTAAACCGGTCAGGGCAAGCGTTTCGTCGTTAATGAGTGACAACAGCACGAGTGATAACGTCCACGCTGCTGTTTTCTCAGGCCGACTCCAGTTTCGGCTGGCTAGCGAGCCTGTGCGGGAGCTGGAGAGACCATTCGCCTCGCTAACAACGGCGAAACGCTCTGTTTAGCCAAAGCATGCTTTTGTGTTCAGTCGAAAGCTTAAATTGGTTGAGGTCCAGGTTATCTGAAACCAAGGTGAACAACAAATAGGCAGAAAGTGGGTGTGTTAGGCGGAAGCTATGCTAGCGCAACTCTTAAACGATGACTGCTGCCACTTCCCCTTTGGATAGTTTTGTTAGCCAGCTCGCTAGCTGATTGGCTTCCTCTATCTGCTTGAAGAGGACATCGTGTATCATAATAAAAAAGTACTAACTTCCTAGAAAATAATCCCGAAAACCTCCGAGCGGCCGAACGTTTCTGGTGTTGTGAACAGTGTCTGTTGTTTCTTTTTAAAAGGCAGAGCGGTTCCTCGTGCTCTGGAAGTCCCCCGTCACACTGATAAAGTTCGAACTCTCGTGACTCGCCGGAGAATTGGTGGGAGGTTTGTAATCGCCCAATCCGACTGTCTGACAACCTAACTTGTATTGTCCGATTTCTTCCCATTGTCATGATTGGTGTGAGCGTGGCGCGTCCTGTAGATGCTCTTCTCTGATGGGATGGCACGGACGACTGTCTCTGCCTGCGCTTAATTGATCAGTTTGCTTGATAAATATCTTAACCACTGTGTTAGTCCGTTGAAGGATGTGAATGGATTGGGAGTGTGTGACGTGCTGATGTAGCTAGTGCAACTGGCACATTCTACGAATAGTGTACACTCTTCTGCCCTACGGTTATTTTTAACATCAGATGCACAAATCCACCGTATTGGTGTTGTGATCATTATTGGATAAACTATTATTTAGTATACAATTAACTTGACTTGAAAAGTAGCTTACCCTTAAAATGTGGATTAAAATGAGAAAACGAAGTAGCAATATCGACTATTACCAAAATATCACGTTCCTTTTTTCTTTTTTTAATGATGTTTAAGGGGTCCATTATGTGGACTTTTGTAGACATCATGGTGGGATCTGGCATGACAAATAAATATCATTACATTTTCTCAGTTATAACACAAATCGTCGACTGTATATCTCAAGTTCAACCATTCAAATTATTGAAAACATTCAAAAACATTTTTATTCTTTCATTTATGGAAAATATGGCATTATAACTACCAGAGGTGTAAAGTCCAAGTATCAGAAAGAAAAGCCCTGCCATGTTTATTCCACCTATGAACTAAGCCAGCTGATTTCACTAATTAGTTCTATCTCCTGGCTGAAAAACTGCTAATTAGCAAATCTATGCAGGTGATTGGAACAAAATACTTTTACTTTCCGAACCTTGACTTTACACCTCTGATAACTATACCATCATTTGGTCCCATATAGCCTCTACTGAGTGACATCTTTGTTTAGGTTAAATTGTCCATGGTACCCCTGGAAAATAACATGGATCAGGGACCTGATGTTGATAATGAACATTTAATCACCTCCTTTAATTTAACATTACTAGGCAACAAATAGTGGGAACGCCCACAAAGCACATCACCGCCAGCAGCTGGCGGCATGCAGCGACAAAGTCTCTTGTAGCTGCAGTCCGTAACTTTTAGCTCTAGCGGTTAATAAGAAGAACTGCATGCGTCTTGCGGAAGAACACTGTAGCTCTGTTTATGTCTAAAGCCCTATTCGCACGGGATTAGTATTATCTGGGGACCACGTGTGATTTAGAAATTACCCCCCCCCCCCACATCTGAATTTCGTGTAGCGCACGGGATAAGCGAAGCCTGTGATTTTACTCAAATTTACTGACTTAACTCCCGGATATGACGTCAATATGCTATTGCTTGGAAAAGTCTTGCCGTTATTATAGGTCTAGATGTATGATATATCAAAAACAGAATAATGTTCCTTACCGGATACTGCTATACATGTCATTCATCTCCATCTAATCAATCTTTTTGTTTTTGCTCTTCTGATGATTTTCAGCTTTCTCTTTCTGCATATTTTGTAGTTGGTGCTAGCGACATGACCCAGCACCCAAAATACTATCAAAACACTCCAACGCAGCCTCCATTCTTCGCGAAAGATAGATAAAAAGGCGCGCATGAAACAAAAACCTTGAAAAAATTATATACGATCCCGCTAAATCACAGAGATGCCGATTCGCACAGGACTAATATTACCATGGTAGGTCATTTGCGGGGGAATTTTTACTTTACAAATTACAGACATGGCCGATTCGCACGGGATTAAGATCATACACAACCTCCGCAATTATTACAAATGACTAGGTCACCAGATAATACTTATCCCGTGCGAATAGGGCTTATGACGAGTCACGCAGGTACTGGGCTACTCTGCACGACCAAACCAGTCAAAAATAGTCCGAATATAAACACTTATTATAGGTATACCATAGTGATTCAGGAGAAGACAAAAACAGTTTGGAAAGTGGATTCATGATGTAGGCCTACTCGCTCGTTATATATAATTTGTATACGTTTTGAACAAAGTGCTTTAAAGGCACGATATGTATGATTTTTGGATTTAAAAAAAATATCCATAAACCATTAGAACAGTGTTATATATTTTGTTGACTTGTGTAATTACATTATCCCAGATGTTTACAAGAATGTTTAAATCCAGAGACATTTTAACCAGGACACAGGTAACAACAGTTTGGGTCCATTTATAGACAGAAAACAAATCATTGTTATATAGCTCAACACTGTTAGTATTATTGTTTAAATTTTCTGCAAGTACCATGTTTTTTAACATGCCTCAGAGAAAAACACTTTTTATCAAGTGGCTAACATGCAGCATGCAGCAGTTGTGCATAGTAAGTTGCCTACAGATTACACTCCAAAGTGCAAAATAATGAATTGAATGAGTGGAACCATCCCTACACCCAAAGAGCACAGAGACTGAAATTACACCCCGTGCAGCACTTTTTGCATTCCTTGTATTAATGAATTGCATGCATTAGCTATAAATATTTTTTAAATAAATTTGAAAAAAGTTTGAAGTTGAGTTCGATTTTTTTTGTTATTGTTATATAATAATCTACATGTACTTCCCACCTATAATTTTCATACATGACACTCATAGCTTCCGAATTGGGACCAATGTTGAGAAAGATTACATCAGATTGAGATAGTCATGTGATGTTAACTAGTCTGGTCTGACAACACCCGTTTGAGGGTCCTCGGGTACGTCTGTTAGACAGATCATGAAAATGTCCTGGCTGCCCTCTAATGGTCAAACACTGCAAAATAAGCAGGTACTTTCTCATCCCAGAAAATAACTGTACATATTAGATGTTAATATTTGGACCTTTTGCAATGTTCACCACTCACATTTTGTCAACAACTTTTAAATAGTAAATTTTTGCATAACAATCATATTTCAAATGTGCCCATATCATCTACACAAGAAAACCGTGAGCTATTTAAATTGGGATATTCGGAAAAGAAAAATATTAAGGGCTGTATACATACAAAATTTATATACAGCTTGTACAAATGTGATACAAGCTTGTACAAATGTGACGGCTATCTGATAATAGCTACATATGTAGGTCGATGGAGAGGTAGAGGACCGAATTGGAGTCTGGGATTATTACATGGGATTAATGAGGATCTGCTGTTCCCTCAGGCACTTCTCCACCTCAATACAGATCAACTCCCCTGACTGTGCGAAGTTTCATCAGCGGCAACTCCCTGAAAAGATGACTCAACGAAGTGCACATCACAAGAACACCCATATATCTGGGTTAGCTTCATCATAATGCGTGCAGTGATGGTTTGTATTGTTTTTTTTTTCTTTTTCTTGTTTTTTTTTTTTTTTGTGGTTGTTTTTCAAACATAGTATATGTGTTTTGTTGACTGTTCAGGGCTCAACACTAAGGATTGTTTTGCTGGCTGTGCACGCTACTGCCCAAACATGTCCGTCAACTCCCAAGTGTCGTTCACGCTGCCCCCGGGTCTTCGGGCAGTCCTTATTATCGAGCCCTGCAATGTTTGATAAAAAATGGGGAGCTGTGATTTTTGTATAATTATTATTATGAGTAGAATCTACTGTCATATTTGAGTTAAATAACAGAGGTCCAATTTTTACACTAGTCTACACTATCTACAAGTCTGGCTACACTTTAATAAAGTAAATGTGCAATGATACACTCTGCTGTAGTGTATGAAAAACACGATAGCAAAAAGGTAATATGTAAAAAGTTTTTTTTTTTTTTACACAAAGACTAAAATGCAGATATATGCTCAGTACTTTATTTTTTGAATATACATGATTTATCAGAATTTCAATGGGATTTAATCTAAATCCAGTCGTACATTCTTCTATAGGCCTAAGTTAACTCTTCCATAACCCTTCCAGCTTGCACTACTGCTGCTGGCGGGACACAATACACAGAACGAGCCGTGTGAACCTGTGAGCGTGAGCGTGAGCAGACTGTCATGTGTCAGTGGTATCAGTGTGATAGGTTATAAAATGACTTTCTATGTTTGTTTTTCAATCGTCAACTTCTCATATTTTATTTTAACCAATTTCTAAAATAGGAAATATTTTTTTATTTTAATAGCTATAAAAAGGAGGATAAGATTAAAACAGGCCTGAGGCCTGGCCCGCGTGTGAACTATGACGTGAAAATTGGCCCGAAGCCCGGCCCTAGGGGCGTAAATAAGTCGGGGCCCGTCTGAAATGCATCGGGCTTTACTTTTGACTGCTGCTCCTGTGGGTCAGTATCTCAATCAACATCTTCTCAGTTGTACCATGGTAAGTTTGGTGATAACTCATTCATTCTCAAAAATACACAAAGAGATTGCAACAACAAGACTACAACACCCTAAAATACTGATGTACACATAATGAATATACGTAGTAGCCTATTACATACAGTATAAAATGCATTTCAAGTATGTATATAATGTACCTATGCCTTCAAATGCTTTGCGGAGAGCCGCAACGTCTTCACTGATGTTGAAGCTAGATTCTACCCCTTTCCCCTGGCTAATGGAGTAATCAATATATATATATACAGCAGGGACGTGCACAGGAATTTTGAGGGGCAGTTGCTCTGACCTGAAATAAGCCCCCCCCCCCCCAAAAAAGAAAAAAAAACCTCAAGGCCTATATGAAGGACTGAGAATAACAGGGTCTTTATTAAAATATATATACACAATATATGTCTTGCTACACTGCAGCATAATAAAATGGTTCTCACACTCCAGTAATATTTCTGTGAATTTAATTAATCTTGCACTTGTTCATAGTTTTTGTATTATGTCTGAATATATTCAGTTGAATTTTGCCCATACAGATTGCCTGTTCTGACCGTGTTTATGTCCAAACTCAATGCCTCATGTTATGGTCTTATTGTTATTTATAAAGATTGCAAAACGTGCACGTCCCTGATACACAGTATATACACTCACATAAAAGATTATTAGGAACACCTGTTAAATTTCTCATTAATGCAATTATCTAATCAACCAATCACATGGCAGTTGCTTCAATGCATTTAGGGGTGTGGTACTGGTCAAGACAATCTCCTGAACTCCAAACTGAATGTCAGAATGGGAAAGGCGATTTAAGCAATTTTGAGCGTGGCATGTTTGTTGGTGCCAGACGGGCCGGTCTGAGTATTTCACAATCTGCTCAGTTACTGGGATTTTCACGCACAACCATTTCTAGGGTTTACAAAGAATGGTGTGAAAAGGGAAAAACATCCAGTATGCGGCAGTCCTGTGGGCGAAAATGCCTTGTTGATGCTAGAGGTCAGAGGAGAATGGGCCGACTGAGTCAAGCTGATAGAAGAGCAACTTTGACTAAAATAAAAACTCGTTACAACCGAGGTATGCAGCAAAGCATTTGTGAAGCCACAACACGCACAACCTTGAGGCGGATGGGCTACAACAGCAGAAGACCCCACTGGGTACCACTCATCTCCACTATAAATTGGAAAAAGAGGCTACAATTTGCAAGAGCTCACCAAAATTGGACAGTTGAAGATTGGAAAAATGTTGCCTGGTCTGATGAGTCTCGATTTCTGTTGAGACATTCAGTGGTAGAGTCAGAATTTGGCGTAAACAGAATGAGAACATGGATCCATCATGCCTTGTTACCACTGTGCAGGCTGGTGGTGGTGGTGTAATGGTGTGGGGGATGTTTTCTTGGCACACTTTAGGCCCCTTAGTGCCAATTGGGCATCGTTTAAATGCCACGGCCTACCTGAGCATTGTTTCTGACCATGTCCATCCCTTTATGGCCACCATGTACCCATCCTCTGATGGCTACTTCCAGCAGGATAATGCACCATGTCACAAAGCTCGAATCATTTTAAATTGGTTTCTTGAACATGACAATGAGTTCACTGTACTAAATTGGCCCCACAGTCACCAGATCTCAACCCAATAGAGCATCTTTGGGATGTGGTGGAACGGGAGCTTCGTGCCCTGGATGTGCATCCCACAAATCTCCCTCAACTGCAAGATGCTATCCTATCAATATGGGCCAACATTTCTAAAGAATGCTTTCAGCACCTTGTTGAATCAATGCCACGTAGAATTAAAGCAGTTCTGAAGGCGAAAGGGGGTCAAACACAGTATTAGTAGGATGTTCCTAATAATCCTTTAGGTAAGTGTATATATACATACACATACATATTTGTTTGTTTGTTTTACCGCTGCTGTAAATGAAGAGGGAGCAGAATTCGCAACACTTTGCAATTCTTCCTGTAACATAAGAAATTAAATTCAAATTCATACTTAAACATCACCTTCAGGGATGAGTGAATCTAGCTTTAAGATTTTACTTACCCACAAGTCTGCCAATCATTAGACTACATTATTTTTCACTTTCTTTTTAAATAGGCTACAGGTAAACGACTTCCCTTCGGAAATAGATTGTAAAGACTTAACAAAAATATGTTTTGATAAAACTAGATAAAAACTAGTCTATAATTATCATGATTTCGGAGTCAGAAATTCTGACTATCACATTAACGCACTTCTGTATCTCGATCTGCTGGACATTGATTGTACATCTAAAGCTGAAGTTATGCTGATCAGAATCTAATTAAGATTTAGCTTCATAATTGCTACATGCATTTTGTCTACTTTTTATTCAATTTGCACTTACCTTTGCGATACAAATCTACACTCAACGTGGCCCTCAATCTGGTTTAAGCTTCTCCTCTGGGAATGAGTGACATGATGCCATCGTTTACCATTTAACAATTTAACATTGACGTTGAAGTTAGCTTTGGCTTTAATGGTAGGCTACCACACCCCTCTCCTCATGGCTAAAAAAGGAGAGTAAAACAAATCTAAATGCTTCTGGGTACTGGAGGCTAGTTGTCACGTGGGGAAGTTGAAACAAGTTAGATATATTAGTAACTGTTTTGAGTCAAAAGTCCACTTATAGGCTAGATACATTTGTATGTGTTTGTATTAATAAATTGCCATTCAAATACAAGCCTACCCTGATAAATATTCAGTGGCGACCAAAGTGTGACAACTAGAACTGGTCAAACCTAAATTAATTAAATATGAAATATAACCAAGATGCTCTCAAAGTTTATTCGCCACTGCTATGAAGGAAGAGGAAGCATGCACAAAACTCTCCAAGTCATCCTGTAATACAAATTTGGATTCAGCAATATATTCTTCAATATCACTTTAAGGTATAACCGTATATACCATACAGCTGCAAAAATACTGTTATTACGACTAAATTCGATTTTAAAGACTCAAAAACAATAAAGGCTGTCATATTATCACTGATTCCTGATTGACTGCACACTTTAAGAATATTCAGTTTATTCATGTATTTTATTGCTAAAAAAGGCACAAGTACAGGCATCATGTTGATTATTTCACCATAAATGATAGCACCAAAAACTGACATCTCCAAAACTTTCCATTGTCTGATAGGCACTCTCTTAGATACTTAGCAATGGACAAAACTTTACAAGTTCTCAACTCTACAGAGAGAGAGAGATGACTCAGTATGAAATAATAATCAGTAATTCCCATGCATTCCACTCCCAGTGCTTTACAGATTCTGGATATTCTTGATCATGTGTGTCGGATGACTGTATACAAAATTACAGATTTTAAAGTGAATAAAATCAAATACATGTGCCTTACTTATATATGATGTGACATTAATACAATACAAAATAATCCAAGATAACATGAGTTGAATAATCTTAAAAATAAAACAGATATTTGGTAGTGTTTGGTTATATCAGTACAGACAGCAGTCATATGCAACAAAAATAAATTTAGTTGTCCAGTGTATGAAAATATAAGATGCTACAGCATTTAAATGGAGTCAGCAGACTGACAGCAAATCAATAGTGGTTATCAAATCTATGATCTATATAATCATACAGCTAATCGAAACATTTAGGTTCTTGTCTGCAAGTACCGAAGGTTCACACAAACTAATAAATGAGTCACTTTGGGCAGTCTATTCAGATTTGGAATTAAATAAATCGCACTTTACAAATATCAACATGGCACACTGGTGATCATCAGGCCAAAAGTAAATTACACAATGAGGCAGAGCATCAAAACCAGATCAAAATACAGGGATGACCAAGTCATCCGATAATTGCACTTAATAAACGTATTTACATCACTCGCCCGGTCCAAAGCGTTGGCACTCATCCTTCCTTTAATACTTTCATGTGTTTTTACATGTGATAAAATAGCATATGCAGCAATAGAAACTCTCCATTCATTTAAACAAAGTATCTGAGCTACCACCGAGCTATTGTATGATCCTCATACACAACGATGATTTGAAACTGAGATTGGAAACAAGATCTAAAGACACCATTATGCGTTGTTCATTTATGTTTGAGGTAGCTCAGTTGTGAAATGATTTACACTGCATAGCTGGCAAGCATACTTTCCCTTTTGTCCTCATAGTCATACAAAAATACATTAACATCATATGTTATCATTACAAATATTCATAGAAAATGTTTTTTTTTCTTTCTCAAATATTGTAGAAGGTCAGACTTCAGTGCCTTCATTCAGGTTGTTGTGGAGTTTGACCTCCAGATTGACCTGTTTGACCTTGACCCCATTGACTTTGTAGGTCTCAGTGTTCTTGTTTAGGACATTGACGTTTCTTACAGAGCAGTGCTTGCTGTTGAGGTTTTTCTCCAGACGTTCTATGCAGACCTCCACCTTCGTGTTCAGTGGATAATCCTCCACCACCTTCTCAGGCCTCTTTTTTACAACCCTGCGGCACTTCCTGACCATGAAACAGAAAGCTAGTAGGACCAAGAAAAGTAGGACGAAGGCTGCCACTCCACCCCCAATGGATCCTCCCATTTGGGGATTGAAGGTGCCCGATGGTTCCACTTCAAGCTTCAAGGTCTTCATATTGGTGCCATTCTTCACCTGGTCACCTTCATTGTCGTAGATCAGGGATTCATCCAGCATTAGGCGACCTGAACGGTCCACTAGATCTCGCCGACTTCGCTTGAGCTCATAGGTTACTGAGCGTTGGACTCTGGGAGCAGATATGGACTCGGGTCCAATAATGTAGATGACCTGGAGGTACCATTGGTGCCCAGCCTCAACCTGAAGAAGAGTAAATGCAACAAATAGGATTTTTTATAAACGCAAAAAGAAAAGCTCTTGTCCTTTAATCAAGTTCCCTATAGTCATGGCAGGCTGTTAGTCTGGCAACTTTCCCTAAACAAACAGATTAAGGAATTTCCCTGAAGGGTACAATTGAATAGCTTTGGCTATGACATTTGCCAAGATTTCTAGTATGTGTCAAAGAGAAGGTCTGTTTAACAGCTTGACTTTTTGGAAGAATCTTACAGCCACTGACCTTATAAAGGGCATCAACCTTCATTGTGAAGCCGTCTACACCTGGCATCGCAGACAAGGACTGGAGGTCAGGAATGTCGGATGCAAAGTTGGCCTCAAAGGGAACATCATGAAAGTAGTGTTCGCAAACATCAGGCTGCTTCCGGTCCTATGCGATACATTTTTTACAATTATTACATGGCTCTCTGGAATACTTCATTCTGATTGGTCAATCATGGCATCCTGTTATCTATTATTTCTGAATATTCACTGTCACCTATGGCAACGCTATATATCATCCCTCTTAACCAGAACTGGCGCCATCTTGTGTCAGTTATTGTATGTACTGAAAATTACCTCAGAGGATATTGTAATGTTAATATTATTGTAATGTTGCCATGTTTGTCTTGGCCGATTGTCTTTCTTAGTGAAAGCTTTATAGGGATTGTTCACCCCAAAATGAAAATTCTGTCATTAATTACTCACCCTCTTGTCGTTCCCAACCCTCAAAACATTCATTCGTCTTTGGAAAACAAATTAAGATCTTTTTAATAGAACCCGAGAGCTTTCTGTCCCTCCATTGACAGCTACGCAACTACCACTTTTTTAAGCCCCAAAAAGGTAGTAAAGACATAAAAGTAATCCATGTGACTCCACTGGTTTAACCTCTATTTTACTGAATGTAGCGACGCGAGTGCTTTGCTTTGAGGGCCTTTCTTGAGCAGCAAATATTAGTAAGATTTCTGAAGGATCATGAGACACTAAAGACTGAAGAAATGGCTGCTGAAAATGTAAGTAATTTTTACATTACATGAGTAAATTACATTACGTACATTACGTATATTACGTTATTTTAAAATTGTAATAATATTTCACAATATTAAACATTTTCTGTATTTAAAATAAATGCAGGCATGGAGAGCATAAGAGACTTCTTTCAAAAAAATCTTACCCAATGTAATTAATAATAATATACAGTATTTGAAATCATATGTTATGTATATGCTTGGTGTCTGGGTCCTAATCACAGGGCTTATTGAAAATGGATAACTGTATATTTTCTCTTAGTTAATAATCATTTTTCCACATTTTCACTTATTTGAATTGCATCTTTAAAACCTTCCCCTATAAAATTATATTACAGCTGTCGTCTCAATGTTAGTCCCAAGGTATACAAAAAGAGTTTGATCTTCAAAATACCTCTTGAAAATTTCCATCCAAAAAGTATGTCAGTTAAAACATAAACCATACCAAGTGAATCTTGTTACAATAGACACATACCAGAAGCAGGAACCTGTGTTTGAGGTGCTTGTTCGGTTGAATGCAGCCATACTGAGGGCCTTCGTTATACAGGGTGCCTGTGGGGTCGAAGAAGGGCACATAGCCATCCCGCCCAGTACACAAATATACTTTCTCCAGCTGCAGTTTGTAGGCTGAATTCAGGTTCTGGTCAGGATTCCACAGTACTCTACCATAAAGCGTTTGACCTGCGTAATATCAAACAATAAATAAAGGAATGCATAATGGTGGCAATAATCCTCCGTTTCCATTGATTTGCTCATTTTACCCATCGAAAAGGCTCCTTTATAGTCCATCTCAGCCACGGACATGTCTGCGAGAGCAGGATCCATTAGAAAGACTTTTTCGTTATTACAAAGCTGGAACTCAGTATTCAGCGAGTAGACTACAGGAACAGGGCGGTTGGTCTGCTGGAAGGCGATGGGCAGCAGGAACCTATCGATTGAAAGAGAGTGTTACAAGCCCTTGCATGTTGATGAATACTCTTGTTGACTCACACAAACAGTCTGCATCTGATGAAACCAGTAAAAGTGGATGACAACTGCAATATCTTTCAACCCTGCTGGCTCGGCTTAGAAAAAAAAATCTTCAAAACAAAAAGTAATTTAAGAGCCCTCAAGGAGTTATCAATGGAAAAGCTTCATGGTAACACACTTCTCTGGAGCATGGGCCGTGCAGGAAAGAGGCTTATCCCCCGAGTCAACCCATGCCTGTGTTGGCTGAACTGTGCAGGGGATGAGGAAGACTGTGTACTCTCCAGAGTAGTCTTTCCTAGAGCACAACAGCAAGCACACGGTCAGTGACATTAAGGTAGGTACACTTTGTTGATGTGACAGCATTAGACTTCACGCTGCTCACCTGCTGTAGGAGCTTGTGGCTCTCCAGAGCTGGTAGGGTGAATCAAAGGACTGTGCGCTCCACACCAGCTGCAGGTCAAATTCAATGCCTCCCAAGTGATCTGGAGCCATCAGATGAGACTTCTGTCCAGGGAGGGTATGATGTTCAGGGACAAATTGACCTAGAGGGAGATGAAAGTTTTATCACTCACTCAAAATTCGGTCAAACCCATCCGTCTAGAAAAACAATGGAAAAGTAGTGGAGTGGAATGGAAAACTGCACTCTGTGAGAATGGCCCCTTAGATGTAACATAATTTACTTGAAGTACTCCCTGAGACTTTAAGGAAAGATCCAAAATATGCATATTTTATTACAGTTTATCCATTTCTATCTGTTGATTTGAATTACAATACACATCTTTAAAGGTAATTTTCACTTTGAAACACACAGCACAACAGACTATATACTTATTTATATAAATCGCTACACTAAGCTATTTCATGATTTTAATTGATTTCAATTTTACATTCAATTTAATTAATTATTAGCTTTTCATCAACTTTTCATCCACAAATCCCCTGCAGTTCCCTCCTTTGGGAAACCCTACTCAAATGCAAAGACGTTCATTTATTTTTAAATGTCCAATTGCGTCCAAATACAATTTAAGGGCAAGTTATGTTCACAAATACAATGAAATGAAAACAAATAGCTAAAAACACAGACTACAGACCTCTGAACTTGGCATGGGTTTTAAACTCAATCACCAGTCGTCCGTCATCCCTAATGAATATCCGAATGATCTGTAATCTAGCTGACAGCACGCTGTCGGTCTGAATTCCTAGAGTAAAGAGACATTCATAAGCAATCAGTCAGCATCACCTGCAACATTAACACAGATAGATGATGACATCAGGTAATACAACACAGAGTATACCTGAGTTTGTCCATTGATGAGAAAACATGTACCTGTTCTCCATAAGACTGTATCGTAGAAGAAGGAGAACTCCATCTCTGTGTGGTGCTCCAAGGAGGCCCATCCACGAGGAGCCGTCACATAGATGTAGGACACATAGAGCGGCACCTGAACTGTCAGGAACGACTGAGCCGAATCTCTGACCTGCAAAAACGCAACCACACACTCATTTGAATTGCTGTATAGACTAAATCTGCCACATCAGATTTCAGATAGACAGGAATATTTGTACATAATTTGTGATGGGATGCAAATCATGTGTTCAAACGAACCTGAAAGTCAGCAGTTACTGATCCTCCACATACATCGATAAGCTCTGTCATGTCATAATACGCATCAAATGTCCATATGCAGCTCTTCAGATTGAGATGCTTGTATAGCTGGATGGTTCTGGGTTCTCGAACACCGGGGTTGAACTGGTATGGACGGTCATATCCAGGGCCCAGGGATATGCTGTCGTATGACACGTCATCCAAGAAGCCGGTTTCTATGGGAAAATTTGCAACATGTTTTCAGAGTTTAAAAATATGTTTGCATTCTCAATATATATGATAAATAATTCTTATATTTAACATTTAACTCCATATTAAAGCATTCTTCTGTAAAGACAATTCCAATAATTCTACATAATCGGAGAAGGCAATTTTGCCAAATAATTCATGTAGAATATTAACATTATTTTTCATCACAGAAGTAAGCTATATCCAGTGAATGAGCGAGACTTTCGATTCATAAGTAAATAACTAGAAAAATAAAGTGCAGTAAATGGTAAAACTAATTGCACTACAAACATGGGTATTTATGATTTGATACTAAATTAAAATAAAATGAATAAAAATACCAGTTTGCAACATAAAGCAGCATAACAGTTAAGAAATACTTAACAGATACTGGAAGCCTTGCACATTCAAGTTAAGTTAAAGATGGCTGCATCCATTTTTACATTAAAACAGGTGGATAAGATTAGTTTGTATCTGCTTTGATCTGATCTGGTCTGCTGTGCTACTCTTACCAGAAATGCCATGTAGGTCTTTAGGTGTGACCAGGTTGGAGCAGACGTGCTGCTGACGGTAAATTGACTCGGAGAGCAGGAAGTGTAGGTTATGCAGAGGCATGGTTGACACCAATGGAAGCATTCCATCCTGATGAGGGATCTGCACTGAGATATGGATCCTGTTCAGAGAGAGAAAAAAAAAACTCACTTTATAAAATGCTATTTTCTTCTATGAAGTACTGAACATAGGTTGGGAAATGTATTGGTTTGGATTTGCAATTTTCTGATAGGTTCATTTTGATCTTGTTTTGCCCAGAGGCAAAAATGATGTAGTGCTCTACAAACCTAACAGCTGCAGTTTCAATCGAAACCTGTTTTTAATTCCTGTCTCTCCAAAAAAATCGACTGGAATCTGTCTGTTACGTCTGTAACATTTGCTTACAAAAAGTTTCTCCTGACCTGTTAGGATGTTCTTTGTGTTTGACATCCAGGTATTTTAGAGTGGCTATAAAGGACTGGGCCTGGAAGCCTCGAGCGGTTCCCGTGGTGACGGGGGTGTGACATATGGATCCCTCAGTGCCAATAGTGACAATGTTGCTCCTCAGTGGAGTTCCGAGATGCCCGGCTTTATCTCTGGCCTGAGCTACACAACGCACATGGAAGCGTCTGCTGAAATAGATACTGTCCAGGACCTGTGTAGCAAAATTATGTATTTAACTACAGGAACTTAAAAATTGCAAAAAGCGAAAATGCTTCCAGATCATATTACATATGAACATATGCATATTAAATATGACTACTGATTGTAGTAATTAGAAGTTTTAGGTAACGGCTAGATTAAAAACAATTGTAATATTCTATCTATGACAAACTATTATAAAGAAAATAACGGACTAACCATGTGATTGACTGTGGTGTAAGGTGTGTTATCCGTCACTGTCTCAAAGGGTGACCGCGCTCCGCTGGTGTCTGTGGGAGTTGCGACCTCCCAGCTGAAGTGGACAGAGGTCTGGTTGATGCCTGCCTCCTCACAGCGCTCTCTCATGACTGAGTATTTGGGATAATGAGGGTCGCAGGGAGTCACACAGACCAGTGGATATCCTGGAGATGGAGACTTCTTACTGCCCTCTTTAGTGACCTCCTGGACATAGTCATAGTCTGACAGAGACACCACCTGTGAGGAGAAACCGTGAAAATATTAGATTTATGGATCAAGACAAATATAAATAAATTAGTACAATTGAATATAATACATTTTTTATGTTCAATGATATTGAAATAACATACGGATGTGCAGTGATTGTCACAATATTGTAGGCAAATGTCTTAAATTTCCAGACTTTTCGCAGAAAATTTGAGGGAAAATAAATTATATACACAACCATTCCAACATTTAGGTTCAATAATTATTTTTAAATTACAACTTTTATTTAACATGGGCACATTAAATTAACCAGAAATGACACTAAACATTTATGTTACAACATATTTCTATCTCAAATAAATGCTTTTGAATTTTTTGTAACAAAATGTTTTATTACAGTTCCCACTAACATATTAAGCAGCACAACCGTTTTCAACAATGATAAGTAACAGTATGAAATGTTTCTTGAACACCAAATCATCATATTATAATGATTTCTGAAGGATCATGTGACACTGAAGACTGAAGTAATGATGCTGAAAATTTAGCTTTGCATCACATATATTTTTAAATATATTTATTGGAATTTTTTTGTTACAACAATACTACTGTTTCGATTTTGATCAAATATATGCAGCCTTGGTGAGGATAAGAGAAAAAAAAGAAAAAAAAGAAGGGTTCTTACATAACCCAAACTTTTGAACGGTAGTATGCATTTAATTTGATTAATATGATGCAATTCAATTAAACATTTCATTCAAACTGACAAGTATTTAGATTTTGATTTACTAAATATCAGTCCCACAAGCATCTACTGTACATCTCTTACAATGGGTGGGGCTGGAAGGATGAGACTTCCTGCTGCTTCCTGATCTAGGATTGTGACTGTTGCCATGGTAATCTCTCCAAGCACAGCTTCAACAGGGTCGTCTGGACCAAGGACCAACGAGAAAGACTCATGCCACTCTCTGTCCTCATTGGACAGAATCTCTACCTTAAACAGGATGTGGTCCACACCTGAGGACACAATTTTTATCATGGATTAGAATGAATGTATAAAAGTACTAAAAAATGAATAAACAAATATGACTTACCAGGGCTGAACTTAAGGACTCGACTCTTGGGGTTATAGTCTACACCTGATTGGGCCGATCCATCCCTTGTGCTACATCGGATCTTGGAGGTGCGGTCAAGGTCTCCTTTACGAATTACCTTGATATTCAAAACCTCGATTCCATCTGGACCAGGAGGCTCACGAACTTGGTATGAGGCTTGTTCAAACTCAATCGTAGGTGCTGAAAAGCATGATTTTTACATTTAACATTCATGAATTTGGCAAACACTTTTATACAATGCAACTTACAGTACAATCAAGCTATACATTCCATCACCCTGAGAATTCCATGGCTTCCTGTTGCCAAGCTCTACCGGAGCTTTCTTTGAACATTTTCAAGCTAACTCGCTAACTACTCACCATCTTCATCATTTGTGATGGTCACAGTCACAATGTCGTTGACTCCTATCATGGCTCCAATCCAGTGGTCACCCTGTGGGCTTCCAAGGTGGACCTGAAACTCCTCTTCAGGCTCAAACACTGAGTCATCTTGAATCAATATAGTACAATTCTTCACCTGCCAATCAGAAGCAAGAGGTTTTAAAATTCTTTGTCCATCATTCTTTTGTTTCAAAGTAAAAATTGCTGAAGTGATTATAAATGAATTAATGACAAAACACATTTATCATACCTTCTCCCCTTTTCGGAAGGTGATCCTAGAATCATCTGCATTTCTCCTCTCCTCAAAGTCATCCATTACCATGGCGGACATTGTACGTGTGAAACATCGGACGGAAGACTTATAGGACAGATCTCCTGTCCTAAAAATGGGGATGTGCAGGACACCATCTTTTTCCTTTATGGTATACGCCAGCTTCTCAAACTGCATGCTAGGTACTGTAAGAAGAAAGCATATGATGTTATGTGCTTGCTAAATCACAGTATAACCATGTAATGGACAAGTAAACGCACTGTCTTGGGCGGTGTCCGTGATGTAGACAGAGGCTTCATATGGTTCAGTCAGGACCGCTCCGTTAGGAGAGCTAAGAAACACAATGAAGGACTCTTTCCCTTCAATTGTAGGGTTCTGGATGTCATCCATTATGGTCAAACTGCATGTCTATGCAAAAAAAAAAACAAAAAAAACAACATCTAACGTGATTTTATTGAAATGAGGCCTGTAAATACCAATCGTCTTACAGTTTGTCAGAACACATGTGAGAACAGTCTAGTTTTATTACCTCCTCCGTCTTGCCTGGTTTAAACTCCACCTTTTTGGAACTCGGGATGTAGTCAACACCGGGAGTTGCTGAATCTTGTTCTGCAGGACGTGTGGCACACCACACAGAGGTTACTGAGGAGAGGTCACTGCCCTGCCGCAGAACAGGGATTTCAATGGTGCCTGTGGGAAGATATGTCAGACTATTAATATTACATAGGTATTGTATTGCACAGATAACAAAACTGACACCCATGATATTGTCTACGACAGATGATCTCCACCAACCTGCATCTTCACTGAAGGTGAAGGTCCCGTTTCCCAGGAAGACAGTGGAGGCATCATTTGGCCCGTCTATGATGACTTTAGCCACGGTGACATCACCCATCCGTGCATTGTCTGAGGCGTCCGACAGCACCAGCTGAAACTCCTCAGAGAGTTCATACTCGCTGTCATCAATTAGCTTTACGTCACAGGTGGACATGCTCACACCTGGGCCAAAGATGACTCTGTTGTCACTGCTCATGCCACGGGTCTTATAGTCAGAGCCGGACTCCAGAGCGTGAAGGCTGCTGCCCCGGGCTGACTTAGGCACAGTGTAGCAGAGGGCTGAGACTGTGCTGGTGGTGTCACCTGATCAAAGACAAGAGATGACCTTTAGATGATGATGAAGATTATCATTTTACTAGGATTGTGATCATTTCTAATTTTTAGTCCTACCATCAATACACTATAATTTACAAATGTATACATGTATACATTAATATTCATTGGCTTCTTCACTTCAGACATTTTTGGCTTATAAAATCAATATTTTTTGAATCATTAATAATTAATATTAAAGCTGATAACCGACAAACGGCCAATATTGAAATCTATAGTATTTATACTTCTTTATAAATACTAAATGAGTAAATTCTGGTTGATAAGCCAATTTTTTCATGTTATGGTCGAAAACCGACAAATGCCCAATATTAAAATGTTTAATATTTATAATATTGGATTGAGGGATCATAGTATTATAATGTACAGTATTAAAATTTTTATATTTTTATAATTTATTTTAAGATTAGCTAAATATTACATTTAACAGTTAATAAATGATTAAAATTGGGGGAAATATACAATGTAAACGTAAAATGTACAAACTGTTAATAATGGCATATTTTGTAAAAACTGTAAAAAAAAAATATTTTGATAATTTATTTTGAGATTAGCTAAATATTACATTTAACAGTTAACAAATTATTAGTGTTTATTAAGTTATTTAATGAAGTGAAAGTATAAATATAACAATTGGGGGAAATCTACAATGTACAAAAATGTAAAATGTTAATAAATGCAATACTGGCTGATAATGATAAACTAATCACTAATATAAGCTGATTAACAATACAGCACTGATATATTGTACCTCTACATACAATTTAAACGATACACACAACAGTCCCAATATTTAGATCAGGACGGGCCCTTAAATTATTAATTTTTTGTGCCCAATCTTAAATATGCAGTAACATTCTTGAGCATTATTGTCAGGAATACGATTTGTAACATATACATATCTGAAAATCTTTTAAAAGCTTTTTTTTGTAGGAATTGGTTCCACTGACCCTTTCTCTCAATAGGAGCAAAGATAAAGCCTTTGCTCTCATTGACGTGGTAGGTCTTCTTATCAAACTGCAGGGTGGGTTCATCCTCAGTGTCATTGATATTGACTTTAGCTCGGGTCACTGACCCCAGTAGGGCGTACACTGGCATACTCAGCTCCACATTAAAGCTCTCGATGTTCTCAAAGACCTGGTCATCGTTGATAACAATGGTGCACACCTTGGTGTCTTCTCTCTCATCAAACTGAACCTGAAGAAAATTACAAAGCCTCTGAATGTTCTAGACTAATAATCCATCTATCAAATCAAAGGGATTATATAGTATATTATATAGTAATACCTTGAAATAATAAAGAACATAGAACATACCTGTCCAGCATACTCAACATAGTCTTGGTGTCCGACCCGAGAGCCCATGCTGGAGGTGGAGGTAGCAGTGCCTTGTTCTGTACGACACAGCACAATAGCATACTGGTTCAGATTTCCAGTCCTCTTTACTGTGACCGCCACGGTTCCATCTTTTTCACTCACATTGTAGCTGCAGACAGAAGACAAAACATTTAATCAATTCATGACATTAACAGGTTGGTTGGATGAAGACTTGATCTAGAGCAAAATCCGAGGCAGGCACACCTCTTGTGCTCAAAGCTGATAAGTGACCACTGGATGTGGAATACATTGTCGCTGACGATGTTGGGTTTGCTGTCCTTCACAAGGAACTTGAAGTTGTCCGTGGTCTCTTGAACCCTATCCTCACTCAGAACGTATCGGATAAGGCCTAGGTTTATGTCAGCTGCAAAACAGAATAAATTAAGATGACATTTTACAACTCCAAATGCACTAGCAGAATTTGATGCAGGCGTATTTAGTATGTAAGGCCAGATGCACACTCTAAGACTGAAGCTTGTCGGCCTGCACACTCATTTTGTTTTTGTACAAAATGAATCGTTCTTGGGGCCAGATTTACTAACAGCTTGCGCCAGCGCAAACCTTCTTTTGGTGTTAAAAAACTACTGTCAAGATTTACTAAAGACACGCAGTGAAAAATTATCACCGAAAAAGCCTTATTGCATTTGCGTTTGTAGAAGTTTCCCTTTCAGATGCAAAAATGTATGGGGGGAGAGTATTTAAATGATTTACTCATGGTGATTTACTAAGGTTTGCGCGAGTCTATTTAAAGGTATTTGCGCCATTGTTTACCGCCCAAAAAAGCATGTCTTAAACCAGACGCTAATTTGCGCTGCTCTTGGAAGATTGCGATGGTCATTATGGAAATGATCCGTTTGCTTCTGTATTTTTTAATTTGCACGTCTTCAGTAGATCACGTGCAGAATTTTCCATTCCCACCTGCGCTATTTTGGAATTGCGCTCTCACATTAATCTACCCTGTTTAGTAAATCTGGCCCTTGGTGTGTCAATTACAAGATCATTCTCCACCCCAACTGTAATTATTATCCCAAAATTCATTCTCATACTAATTCAGAGCCAGAGTCGATTCCTGAAAACAGGTCATTGAACAATATGGTGGAAGGCTTGTGGAACAGGAAAAAAAATAAAATAAAGACAGTGGTTAGGGAAACGTGGGCAGCTTTAGCCAGGGTAAATTGCATATCTAATTTGTTAAGGATTAAAACGAGGATGTCTATGTGTTAGCTATGCTTTGGGGGGGGGGGGGGGGGGGGGGGTCAAAGAATAGCTTCAGCCATGTAGTGTGTTCTTGGCGTTGGGAGTTGTCCATAATACCTTGCGTGAAAGAGGTGATGGGTTTGCCAGGATTGAGTTTACTCTCCAGGTAGCCGTGTTTAGCTTCTGTAGTGACTTCATAAGTCAGCTGTCCATCATCTGTGTCTGGATCAATAGTGAGAAGCTCTTTCTTGGAGATCAAATTGGTGGCCTAAAATTGCATGTCACATCACAATTTTACTCAATAATTTGGTTGAGCACTAATGCAAGATAAAACCAGTAGGAGGAAGAGGTGTACTGTTACTTGAGACGTCAACATCTCATCAATTGATCGCATTAATTAATTGAGCTCTTATTGACTATACATACAAATAGAGTTATTAAAGTGACCTTATTTTCCATGTACTCTAGCCAGTGCAAGCCCAGGTTGGTGACAATACGAGGGGTCCCGTCATCAACAGGTGAAATGTCAATTTTAAACTTTTGTGGAGCAGCTGTGACAACCTGAAACAAAGGATATTATTTTACATATACACACTATGTAAATCCTCCTGGCTGATACAAACCCTGTTTCATGTATTACCATAAGAGTAATTGTTTCTCATTTACCAACAATGCTCACTTTAATATCCATTCAATCCTGGATCAAACTTATTTAAATTCTAAAGTGCTGAGTAATGGTGTTCTAGGACTTCCAGATTAAACAATGTCACAGGGCTGTTATTTTGTCATCTAATGACAAGTCTACCGAGAGACCATTTACCTCCCAGAACAGAACAGCTGACAGCCAGCTGACGCAGCTAGAAGATGAAAAAGCCACTGCTGATGGATGGAGTTATTATGATGGAGAGAGAGAGAGAGAGAGAGAGAGAGAGAGAGAGAGAGAGAGAGAGAGAGAGAGAGAGAGAGAGAGAGAGAGAGAGAGAGAGACCTGACATGCTGCCTAAAATGGCTACGTTAAACAAATGGACTCGATACTTTTAGGTGATTCATATGGTAATTCATATTCCTTGTGTCTTTATGTCTTTCCCATATGTCTTTATAAATATTAGGAAACGAGAATTACACAAACAAACAAGCACAAAAAAAACCACAAGTTGATGTGCATACGCTACTGTTCAATAGTTGGGGTTGAGAAAATTGTTGGTAAGTCTCTTATGCTCATCAAGGCTGCATTTATTTGATCAAATATACAATAAAAATATAAATATTGTAAAATATTATTGCAATTTAATATAAATATATATCAAAATGCAATTTATTAATGCAATGGCAAAGCTGAATTTTTAGTATCAATACTCCAGTGTCACATGATCCTTCAGAAATCATTGTAATACGATCTGATTTGCTGATCAAGAAACATTTCTTGATGAAATGAAAACTGTTATATTATTTATTTTTTGTGGAAACTAATACTTTTTTATCAGGATTCTTTGAATAGAAAGTTCAAAAGAACAGCATTAATTTGAAATAGAAATATTTTGTAGTATTATGTCTTTACTGTCACCTTTGATCAATTTAATGCATCCTTACTGAATTTAATTACTTTCTTTAAAATAAATAAATACAAGTATAAAAACATACTGACTCCAAACTTTTGAACAATAGTGTATATTTATGTGAACTTTCCATTGACTTTTCTTATTCAAGTAAACATAATGGTTTTTTTTGTTGTTGTTTTTTACCAGTAAGGGCCATTCTCACAGGGAGATCACCCTGCAGCTCTCACATGGTTTCCCACTGAAGCTAAATGAAGAAAGCTGAGGTTGTTGTTGAAAAAGATGTTAGAGAGGCCAGCAGGAGGCGCTCACCCTGTGGTCTGTGTGGGTAGTAATACTGCAGTATAATGAGGGGGGCAATATGCTTTAAAAAGGCACTGTCCTTCAAATGACATCTTAAACTGAGGTCATGACTCTCTGTGGTCATTAAAAATTCCCAGGGTGTTTCTTGAAAAGAGTATGGGTATGACCATGACTAAAATAGTCAAATTAGTCTCTATAGTCAAGTGTATTTATATAGCGCTTTTCACAATATAAATTGCATCAAAGCAGCTTCACAGTATCAATCAAATAACATAACAATGTTTGTTTCTTAGTGGAAAAAACATCCACGTTTGGTAGGGCTGATCAATGGTATTAATGCTTGGTTAATTAATTTAAATATCCCCAACTGAGCAAGCCAAAGACAACAGTGGCAAGGAACCGAAAAACTCCATCAATCATCAATCTATAAATCATCTCCATGAGTTTGCACATGTAATATTTTAGAGGATATTTTCAGAAATATGGTCCTCTAATATAACACTGAAGATAACTGGCCACATGGACAAACTAAAAAAACACAGGAAGTCTACCTACCTCTTTTCCACCCTCTTCGATGATAAAGAACATGTTGGTGCCATCACCGACAGTGAAGGTGAATCGGTCTTTGAGGGAGTTACTGCCGTCATGGTTGTAACTGATGCGATTCTGATAGATGTCGTCCATAGTGAAGATGTTGGTCTGACGGTAATGTTGACCATTACTTGTGCGCTCTATGGTCCCGTGACGAGGAGCCTGAACGATAGTGAATGTAAGAGAGTCCTCCTAATAGAGAAGTGGATAGAGAGATTGTCAAACAGGTGTGAAATTAAATTAAATTGCCACTAAGAAGTACATGAGCACTGAAGTTTAATGTGACAGATGTCAGCTGTATGCACCAGAATATGTGAGTCGAACAGGGTGACAGTAATTTCTCTCTCGCTCAAAGTGATCTTTAATCACTCCGGGTTTTCCATTTTTATCTCCTCATCCGCTCCTGGCTCACTCTCTGCATTGGTACAAGATGATTTTGTCTACGTATATTAAATAACAGAGAGAGTTACACTACTGTTCAAATGTTTTAAGTCAGCAAGGATGTATTAAACCGATCAAGCAACAGTAAAGATATTTAACATGTTACAAAAGATTTCTATTTCAGGTATATGCTGTACTTTTGACATTTCTATTCATCAAAGAATCTTTCACAAAAATAGTAAGCAGCACAACTCTTTCATTTAATCAAGAAATGTTTCTTGGGCAGCAAATCATCATATTAGACTGATTTCTGAAGGATCATGTGACACTGAAGACTGGAGTAATGATGCTGAAAATTCAGCTTTGCCATCACAGGAACAATTTACATGTTCAAATATATATATGTATAAAAAAAACGTTATTTTAAATTGTAATAATATTTTAAAATATCACTATTTTTACTGTATTTTTTATGAAATAATTGCAACCTTGGGGAGCCTTGCAACCTATTGTGCAACCTAGGAGATTTAAAAAAAAAATTGTTTTAAATCTTACCGACCCCAAACGCTTGAACGGTAGTGTAGTGTATTACAAAATTCTCTTTCAGGCAAGCCCTTTCACTCTGCGATCATCTTTGAAACACCTCTCGGGCAGCTATTTCAGTCATGAAAGTGCAGCTCCTATCTCTTTGAATGGGGAAACATCAAATTCTCCAAAGCTGTTCACCAAGATATCGTAAAATTACATTTCATATTTGAAATCACCAATGAAATCTGACAACAACTGTCTAATAAATGTGGTTTCTTATGTTAAAGTGTGTAGTACAGTATGAATGTAATCTCGGTGTACTACATTTGCCATGTTGTCATTATCATGAGAACTACCAGCATCGCTTCACTGCCATTCATAAATCCTCTCCCGTGGGATAGTAAAGGGTCCATCTAGTGTTGTAGTCAAGACCACCTAACCAAGACAAGACCAAGACCAGAGTGTATCGAGACCGAGACAAGACCAAGAATTTTAGGGGCCGAGACCAAGACAAGACCAAAACCGACGGAGGGTGGGACCGAGTCAAGACCAAGACCAGTGCCCCACACTACATGGCACAATAAAATGTGAAACATGATCAAAAGAGCTTCTCAAATTGATCTGGAAGATCCACATTCCCATAAAAACACAGATATTTAACACTCAAAGCTGAAATAAACTTAACCATCTTTATTCAATACTCCTGGGTGACTTCCATCATTTAGTACAGAATGTAAATCAAGTCTTCACTTTTTCCGCCTTGTATTAACAATACATAAAGTTATGTTGTTTTTAAACCAACAACAATCTTTTTTTTTTTCAAAACCACATAGCTAAATGTGTAAAAAAAATGCATGTGATTTATAAAAGTACAAAATTGATTTAATTGGGAGCAGTTTCATCATATGCCAAACCTTAAACTGAAGTGGCAAACACTCTTCAGAAATTCAACCACAGATCCCTTTCTTGGAAGTGCGAGTGAAAGGGGGCGGGGATGGGTGACAGGCAGCGGGAGCAAAAATACATCATTAGCAATGACCAATGAGTCACGTTATTGCTTGGATTTGAATTAGTAAGTTTTACATACAATAAAAGCAAGGATGTTAACAAAAAATTAGTCAATATACTGGCAAATTAGTGATATTTTCACAGTCATGGTCTTGTCTGGTCTTGAAAAAAAATCCAGAGTCCTCATATGTCCGAGACCGAGACAAGACCGAGACCAAATGCGGTCGAGTCCGAGACGAGACCGAGACCGTCAAAAAGTGGTCTCGAGACCAAGACCGGTCTCGAGTACTACAACACCGTCCATCGTTTGCACATTGCACACTTCAGAATCTCGCCGGAAATAGTAGGTCATCCGGGTGCTTTTTGCCTACTCTTTTACGAGTACTGTGAATATGGACATACTTCTTTTGTCACATACTGTTTTTCGCCTAGTATATACTGTAGTGGGGAAATACGCGATTTTGAACACAGCCAGTGAATGGTGCAACCGGAGCTTCCAACGGCAGCTGCAGTGACACAATGACTTTAATCAAACAGTGATTGGCTCTTTTATTTAGAAGGCCTGACTTAATCCACCATATCATTATGTTCACTCTCATTCTGTATTTGTGGTGGTCATTTTTACAATAGTATTTCACAAATTCCATCATTTTGACTTTAAATAGTCTGTTAAATACGCCACTGATTTTTTTTTTCTGACATGTAATAGTTGCATCATAGGCTGGTAGCATGTGTATGCTTGTGATGGAGCAAGATAACATAATGCTCTGACTTTCAAAAAAGAAAAAGGAAAAAAATATTCCATGCAAACCATGCAATTTCACTCTCCACTTCTTCTCCACAGTGCAATCTCTGGTCTGCACTATATTTCATTTCCATAGAAACCCATTACAGTAAAATTAAACAAAAAATACACTTTAAAAACTAACATATTCCACTTAAACCCTCTGTAAAAGAAAAGAAAAAAAAATACATTCTTATGTTCTTTTGTTGTTGTTTTGGTTGCACTTTACAATAAGGTCTCGTTTGTTAGCATTAGTTAATGCATTGACTAACATGAACTAACAATGAGCAATATATTAACCTTTGTGAATGTTAGTAAATAAAAATGCTCATGTTAGTTCACAGTACATAAATGGAGGAAGATAAAACTTATGATTTCACAAATGTAGTAGTAAATGCTGAGATTACATTAATTAACATTTTAAATGCTGTAGAAGTATTGTTCATTGTTAGTTAAATGTAGTTAACTAATGTTAACAAATGAAATCGTATTGTAAAGTGTTACCGTCATTTTTTACACTTTATCAAGAATAAATACAGCACAACCACAGCATAATTGAAAGCAAAGTTGGGGTAAACGTCAGTGAACATTGATACCTCTGTGTCCACATCCGTAGCCTTCAGCTCAAACTCAGTGATGGTCTTCCTCACTCCCTCCTGCACCCTCATCCCTGGCACCTGTAGGACGGGCAGAGAGTCATCCACCGGCCGGATGGTGATGTAGAATGTCTGTGAAATCTGGAGAACAACAGGACAGCAGTAATGAAATAATTAAATGCACACAGTGCTCAGTAATTGAATCTAGATATGAGCTCAATTGTTCTGCAGCACAAAATCTAATTTCCCACTAATTAGGTTTACGTTATTATCAAATCAGAGCAGAAAGAGACAAAGCAGAAAAAAAAGCAGACCACTGTCAGCTAAATTGAAATAGATAACGCAAAAACTAATCTTTCATAAAAGTTTGGAAAGAAAACCAAGAAAATGTGTAAATTTATGATGTGGCCTACTAAGTACTTTGCATATGAGGTATACTATTAAAAAAAAACCATTAAAATAATGTAAAGTTACATGAGATGAAAACTTAAGTCATCAGTAGCCTAACAAAAAAGGTGTTGTATTTTACATGGAGTAGATCACCTCGTGGGCCGCCATGTTGAGATCACATGACCAGCTGAATACTACTAACTTCATTTTTGTAACCAACTATAACTGGATAATTTTGCTTATGGGATAAATTAATCATGGCTGACTGTCTAAACTTCTATATGGCATCTATATTGCTTTTGCATCCACGCCACTAGGTGTCAGTATAAGTCTAAGTTGACTGCCATATGGAATAGTACACCATTAATAAAAAATGCATCTTTAATTGAGCAGCTCAGCACAAACACAGAGTGCCTTTGCAATTCATCTTCCATTCAAAATGGCTAGACTAGTGTTTCCTACTGGGAGACGACCCTATTGTGGGATAACCTGAATGCTCCGATATGTTAATCTCTTTCAGACACTCACTAGGCAGCCTGTGTTTATTCAAGCTCGTTCGGCCCTAATTAGTGTGTGTGTGGGAGTGTATGTGTTTATAATGGAAAGAAAAGAGATGAAAGGAAGAGAGTATGAAAAGGCGAGGGGGGGGGGTTGTTGAGATTACTGTGGGAGGAAGTGTTCAGCATGTGTGCAATGAAAAATAGAAAGAGAAAGGTAGGCATGTACAACATGTTTATATCGTTAGTTATCGTGAAGGATGAGTGTGTGTTTGTATAATCATTTTTTATGCCAAATTATATCATCAGCACACCAATTTGAGTGAAAAGGTGAATTGAAAAATCACATGAATTTCAAAATGTCTAAGCCTCTTTCGCTTTTATGGCAGCAACCAGCATTATTTTAGCATGTATTAATATTTTCAAATAACTTTTATTTTATATTTTTTTATAACTTTAGTAACTTAAACTTATTTCATTCCATTTAGTTGACAAGTCAACATTTCTATATATTTTTTAAGTATAATTTTTCATCAAATACTGCATATTTTATTTAATTTTAGCTTATTTGAAAAACTATTTCGGCTTGTTTTAATTAGCAAAAACAACACTTTTAACAGTTAATAGTTAACAGTAACAACACTGACCAGCACTCAAACTGCAGGTATTCAACAGTTTTGTATAAAACCTGATAATTATGTTCTCCAGCCTGATTTGAGATGATCCAAAGAGCATCTTGTGCTTTATTGGAAGAACAACATCTGACTGTCTGTACAAAGAATCACATGATCAATGTCAAAAATTACAAACATTTTACATGTTTCAGAATGCCAAAATGTTCTGCTCATATTCTTATTTTTTCCCAATATGGTTTCAGATGTTTAGACCCTATATTTTGGGGACCAAATGTCCCAACAAGGATAGAATTTTTTTTGACATTGTAGGGACAATTTGTTCCCCATACGTTTATAAATCATTAAAAAAAAGACTTTTTTTGTTGGAAAATTTTTCAGTAAGGGTTAGGTTTGGGGGACAGAATGTAAACTTTATACAGTATAAAAAGCATTATGTCAATGGAGAGTCCTCATAAAACACAAAACCTGTGTGAGTGTGTGTACGTGTATGCACCTCATTTCCTCCATCAGATACAGTGAAGGTGAAGTCATCGGAGTGTGTCTCCTCTTCACTGGTATGGACATACTGAATGTTGCGGGAGGCCAGGTCAGCCTGGGTAAACGTGCTGATCCTTGTTCCTGCAACAGGATCAAACAGAGCAAAACTCACCAGTGACCAGCAGCCCACCACTTCATTTACCGCACTTGGTATCAAATAATAATGTAAGATCAATTGCCACCATTAAAAATATCCCACAGGTCAACTGAAATGGATGAATTAAACATGCACTACAGCAGAAATCCCATTGAGAGCAGTCCGGGCAACACCGAGAAGGACAGGAAGAAAATGGAAACCTGATCTTCACCCATGACACCCTGATAGAGATCTATAGGCTCGATCCCATCTAATGAGTTCTCCATCTTTATTTGAACATGATAATGATTGAACATGATTTATATACCTTCCCTGGCAGATGTGGCCAGCTTTTATAAATGTACTGCTCTGCTGAACAGTCCATACTGCACTAGGACTACAGACTATAAATATATATTATGATTTCTAATGCTGTTCAGATTAAATCTTTGATAGAGACAGGAATAACAACGATGCTCTAGTATGTGTGTTTGTGGATGAGCAGAAGTATGTGTGTATGTAGTCTAGTACATACAGTCGTGCTCAGAATTAATGGTACCCCTGGTAAATATGATGAAAAATGGCTGTAAAAAATAATTCTGCATCGTTTAACCTTTTGATATTTCATTCAAAAAATTGGCAAAAATCGAACATTTCATTGAAGTAAAATAATTGACAGTGGAGGGGAAATCACATTATGAAATAAATGTTTTTCTCCAAAACAAGTTGGCCACAATTATTGGTACCCCTAGAATTGTTTACGAGTAAAATATCTCTTAAGTATATTCCCATTCATATTTACCTTTTTTTTTGCACACCAGGGTGACTAGGAACATGAAATTGTCCAGCCATGACTTCTTGTTTTACAAGAGTTTAAATATGGGGAAACACAAAGGCCAAATTCCCTTAATCATCCATTACAATGAGTAAAACCAAAGAATATAGTTCTGATGTGCATCAAAAGATTGCTGAGCATCACAAAATAGAAAGTGGTAGTAAGAAAATAGCTAAAGCATTGAAAATCCCCATTGTGACCATCAGGGCAATAATTAAGCACTTCCAATCAACTAAAGATGTTACAAATCTGCCAGGAAGTGGACGTGTGTCTATATTGTCTTAATGCATGGTGAGGATGAAAGTTTGAGTGGCCAAAGACTCTCCAAAGATCACAGATGGAGAATTGCAGAGATTAGCTGAGTCTTGGGTTCAGAAAGCCTATTAAAAAAAAAATTGAACAACCCCTACATCACCACATGTTGTTTGGGAGGTTTTCAAGAAAAATCCTCCTTGCTCATCCAAAAACAAACCCCAGCAAATTCAGTTGTCAGACATGACTGGACCTTCAAACAGCACAGGGTTCTGTGGTCAGATGAAACTAAAAAATAGCTTTTTGGCAGCAAACATGCAAGATGGGTTTGGTGCACACAAGGATAAAAAGTACCCCATGTGTACAATTTAATATACCATCTTTAATGTTGTGGTCATATTTTTCTGCTGGAGGTCTGGACTTCTTGTTCAGATACATGCATGGCATCGTGGATTCTATCAAATACCAACAGATAAAAAATCTAAACCTGACAGCCTCTGCTAGAAATCGTATAATGGGCCGTGGTTGGATCTTCCATCAGGACAACGATCCAAAACAAACATCAAAATCAACACAAAAATGTGTTAAGTAGCACAAAATGAAGCTTCTGCCATGACCGTCCCAGACCTGATGAGTGGAGTGAACTGAAGAGAAGAAGCACCAACATGGATCTGGGAATCTGAAGGATCTGGAGAGATTCTGTAAGAATGGTCTCTGATCTCTTGTCAGGTGTTCTCCGAACTCATCAGGCATCATAGGATAAAACTCAGAGCTGTTATCTTGGCAAAAGGAGATTGCAAAAAGTATTTAATAAAAGGGTACCAATAATTGTGGCCAACGTGTTTTGGAGATAAACATTTATTTCATAATGTGATTTCCCCCCCACTTTCTATTCTTTTACTTCAATGAAAGTTTAGATTTTTGCCAATATATTGAATGAAAGATCAAAAGGATAAATTTTTTCCGGCCATTTTTTATCATATTTACCAGGGGTACCATTAATTCTGAGCACGACTGTATGTGGCAGATTTGTGACTGTGTGAATGCAGACTATATGTAACAGTGAAACTTCCCCAGTGACCAGCAGTTCCCACCACCCTCATACACTGCACTTGCAATCAAATAATAATGTACCACCATTATAAACCCCCAACGGATCAACTAAATGGCCCTCTAAAGGTATAAAATAATAAATAATAAATAGCTTTAGGAAGCTACTTTCAAGCTGTAGACTGCCAAGCTATAAGCGATCCATAATTCAGATAAACTACTCTTTTGAAAAGTAGCAAGCTACAACACAAGCTATAAATAAAAGTACATAACTGAATTGAAGCTACTTAAGTCTTTTTTATGTAGAACCAAGGGCATCACTAGACCTTTTTACTAGGACACAAGCCCCAGTCAAATATATATATATATATATATATATATATATATATAAACACATAAATTCTTGTCTGATGGTGGATATTACTATATACCGACCTGAGAATCATTTTCCCTGATAATATTGCAGCAAACATGTCATTACTGTTTTCTATCAGTTGTTTCAAATGAACTGTCTGAACAACATTCACTAGAAAAAATTACATGGACATTAGACATTTCGTTATACTACATCTATTTAGCACTACAAATGAGATAGTGGACATTTTTGACAAGCGTAATTATTTCCTTAGCTTGCTCAGGGAGAATTCTTCTAATATGACATTTAATAGCGATGTTCAATTTTGTTATGCCACACTGCTACTTGTTGGACAAAGTAGCTTGCTCCCGGAAAATCCACATTATTTTGAAAGCTGAGCTACTGTTTTGAAACTGAATTATATAGTTCAGTTAACAGTGTCACCGCTTTTGGTTAGTCACTGCCACCACTGTATGGAGTATATTTGTCCGTTTTTGTGTACCTGGTTTGCTGGAATGTTCTAGATGGCCGAGCTGGGGCTGTTTGGTGATTCGATAAATAAGTTCATCTGGTTCACTGTCCTGATCTGTAGAGGAGAGCTGCAGTGTTGTGATCTTCTTCAAGGTGTTCTCATCCAAAACCAAACCCTTATTAACCACCACTGTGGGAGGAAGTCTGTCCTCTGAGAAAAAGAGACGGGGATGTTTCAAAATAACTTTCTTCTAACGTTCCTGAACATGCACCTTTCAATGTCCAAAAATAAATTCTTGGCTCACCCAGAACACTAATGAAGAAAGACTGGTCAATGACTCTGTTTCCCTCGGGATCTTCCAGGTTGAACTTGAAAGAGAAGCTGCCTCCACTTTCTCCCTTTTCATGAATGTATTCCACATGTCCTAACAGACGAGGTGCAAAACCACATGAGACATTCCTCATGGATGATTATGTATGAGAGAGAGAGAGAGAGAGAGAGAGGGAGAGGGAGAGAGAGAGAGAGAGAGAGAGAGAGAGAGAGAGAGAGAGAGAGAGAGAGAGAGAGAGAGAGAGAGAGAGAGAGAGAGAGAGAGAGAGAGAGAGAGAGAGAGAGAGAGAGAGAGAGAGAGAGAGAGAGAGAGAGAGCAATGTAGGAAAAACCTTTGTTGATGTCATCCTGGGTGAAGCTGGTGACAGGTCCTTTGACGGATATCCGAGCCTTGTTTCTGCCTGTATTCAGCAGCAGGGATCCCACGCTCAGGTCTACAGTGAGGGTGAACCGCAGCTTAAGGTTATCTGAATCTATGTCCGTTCCTTTCAGATGCTGCTCAGTGATCTTAGATGAGGAACCTGCCGGGAGAAATGAGCAACGGTAAGAGAAATTACACCGGTAATTAAGTTATTTATTAACATCAACTCGGTCAAACTAGGTATGAACCTCAATTATTGACATGAAGTGTTTCAATTGGTGCATCATAATGATGGTTCTTAACCACTTGTGTGGGGCGCTTTTCTAGTTCACTAATAAGTCTGGAAGAGGGAGATTAAAATTGCATAATGGCATAATTTCGGTCTGGTCTTCACACAAAGCTGTTGTATGGCTTCAGAAGACTTTTTATGTGCTTATTTTATGTGACTTTTATGTGCTTCTCATCCATCTCTTTTTGTGTTCTACAGATTAAAAAAATACAAAAATGATATGAGAGTGTGTGAAAGATGAATTTTCATTTCTACCTGTACTATTTCCAAAATATTGCTTTTGGAAAGTGGAATCACTTTGTCATTAATTGATCATTACTTTAAATAATTAAAAATGTACTTCCTAAAATTAAAATATTTTTGCAACAAAATCATAAAGAAAATCAAACAATATTGTGGACCTACTGACAAAAAGTAATTTTTTAATGAAGAGTATAACTTCTTATTCATCAAAGCAGTGAAAACAGAAACAATTTTCATTGTGTTTTTATTCTTCAATAGATGCTCTGGACAAAAGCAATGCATAATTTAAACGATTTAAATATACTGTATGTATTTTTTCATTATTCAACATTAAGTACAGACCATTTGAAATAATACTAATAGAAGATTGCTCATGGTGAGGGGTAGGGCAGTATAGGGGCCAGCAAGTTTTTCTTGTTTCTTGTTATATATTTTTTACAGTTTACTGTATGCTAGGAAGAAGTGATGTCAGCACTTTCTCTCCATGTGGCGAGTCTATTTTTACAATTATTTCAGAAAGTGCAGCTAGAGATTGACAAATAATTCTGTACTAAATTACGCTATTATGAGGACTACTAAAAATAAGCATCCTAATCAATCAGTAACCTGCTTGGGATGTGTGCAAAGGACACTGTAATGTAGTGTAAATATTGACCTGCTGCAATCTGTAGTCCTCTGTTGATTGTGACTCTAGGGCCTTCTCTCTTCCTAATATCCATGCTGAACTCAAGACGGCCCATCTCTGTGTATATGCCGTCTGTAACTGAAAACTGGATCTCATCGGTCCCAGAGCCACGTCCGTCAGGGGTGTAGACCAGCAGCTCATCTAGAACATCCTGGTAGGTGAAGGTGGATCCCTGCTGAAGAATCCTGCCATTCTCTAAAGGCTGAGAGTAAAACTGCCTTCTGCGAAGCTTCCCTATGGAGACACAAACACAGAGAAACATTGCAAAGAAATGGAAATTAATGCTACATTCCTTCTCATTTTTCCCCATCAAACACAGCATAAACACACATTTTCCAATAAATGTGCACTTGACCTCTAATGGTCGCTCTATGTCATTTTTTTGTATAGCTGCACTGCTGTCATAACACTGGCACTGACTATTTCAGTTCTGTCAGGTCCATTCCTTACTTGCGACTCCTAATAAAACTGCTTTGAACACCTTGACATGCATCCATAAAAGTTTAACCAATAAAGCAAAGTCGTGGCCTTTCCATCGGTTCTCTAGTCAACGGCAGAAGCACAATGACAAGAACATCAATCAGCCACACAGGAGCAGGACGGAGCGGTAATGTGACAAATAATGGATGTTGGCTGAAGGATGGCAATGAATGAGTGACAGACTAGGGAATGGAGAGAGAATATGAAGAGAAATAGAAAAAGAAAGAGCGGCACTGACCATATGAAGGCTTCTTGATGATGGTGAAGAGAAGCTCATTCTCAGGTGTGTCCTGGTCCAGCACATTTAGGGAGGAGTTAGTGATAACAACACCGGAGTTCTCCTCCACTTGGATGCTGTTTACTGAGATAATTGGTACTCTGTCCTCCTTGGTGTGCTATAAACAACATCAAATAACATCTTATACACAAACCTGACAAGTCAGGAAAGAAAGCTTTGAATCTGCGTATCAGTGAGCCAGGGGCTCCAACCATCAAAAGTTTATAAGAGGCTGCTAAATGAAGTAAAACCAAAGAACCTGTATGTCTTTTAAAGTAATAGCAAAATGGATTCTGAAAATATATTCTGTAAAATATTCAAATTATTGTTCTATTTTTATGCATGCACTAGTGTATGCATACAATGCGCATCAAATAATAATTTGTATAAAAAAAAGCACGTAAATATTGTCATCAGCATAGTACATGCATAGCCCAATTGTTCGAATCGCACATTATCTGTATACCCAGTTCGAACATTAGTTTGTCCACAGGTGGCAAAACTGGCCTGGGTCATTACTTCAGTCAAATAAGAAACAACAACAAACTGCTGGAGACAACAATAACAATAGACATGTATTGATGAGTGCCTGTGTGAGGGGATTAAGAGAGAACAACGTTTTTTTTTTGTCATAACTTCTGGGGAGAAATAGCGCAGACATTGGACAAGATGAAACTTTCTAGTGCACGTGTCAACCACCTGTGTTCGTGCACACTATCAAATAGAGTAAACTTTGAAAGGGTACACATTCAGCTGTAGCAGCTGTATGCTAAGAGTACATGTAAAAACTGAAGTATACTTTTGTGTTTCAAATATACCTGGATGTCTATGGTGACATCAAAAGCCTCAGTTTGACTTGATCCATCACTGATGTAAAAGCTGAAGACATCCTGGCGGATGTTGGCTTGGTGGATGTTTTGGACATAGAAGATATGGTCTGAAGTGAGGTCTTCTATAGTGAAGGGGACGTCAGGGCTGATCATGCGAGATCCACCGATCAAAGCTGGACACAAAGGACACATCTCAACATGTTGAACAAACGCAACACTTTGAGCTTAAGTTTAGTCTCATAGTTCTGAAAAATGCATTTTACTGGGAACAACATTTCTGGGCCTAATATCCAAACAAATAATTGCTCATGGAACAAAAACAACAACTAAGTGACTTTCTGGACAAAACAGAGAGTGACTGTCAGTTGCCAGATAAGAAATCGCTAATATTTAAGAATAAATAGCTGTGAGGAAAAAAAAAAGAAAAAAATCATGAAAATGAAAGTAGATACATCAAGACATTTGTTTTTCTTTTGAAAAACAAAACATATTTTGTACAACTGTCGTTGGGTGTTTATGTTCCACCATAATCTGCACCTGCTTTCATCTTCCTTCCTCAAACAGAAAGCCTGAATAAAGATTACTGCTTTAATCTGAATTGCACACATCTACAAATCTCTATCACACCAAATGAATGCTCTACTCATGACTAAAATTACACCATCAGCAACTGAAAAAAAAAAAAAAAGATTCAACCTGAGTGACTCTAGGTTATATATATCACATGGAGGCGGCGCTGAGTGATTCACCTTCCTTTGTGTTCTCAATGTAGCCGTACTTGGGTGGGCTGATCAGCCACACCAGCAGGTCCTTTCTGGGCGTGTCTGGGTCTGATGCAATGATGTGATTGGCTGAGAGCTGGACTCTCCCTCCTTCCTGGACCTGTCCATAGGAAACGCCATAAAGAGTTTAAAAAATGCTGAAAGAACCAGATCTTAAATTAAAGTGAGAACTATGCTCACCTTAATGCCGCTGCGGACAGTGACGACAGGTGGCTGCCTCTGGGTAGAGGTGATGGTGATAGTGAACATCTGGTTTTCCAGACGATTGTTCTCACCATCATAGACAACGAAGTGAAAAATGTCAGTGACAGGCTGGTTACCCGTTTCAAAGGAAGTAACATACCTATTTGAAAAGAAGAAAAAGAAAAAAAAAACACTATTTTCAACCTTCTTCTTCAGATTCTGAAAGAAAGAGAGCTGGAACACATTAAACAGTTTTGAAAAATTACTGAAAACAAAAGTTAAATGTTCCATCTGTTTAAAAAGCTAACCACCAGAGGATAACAGTCAAATATGGGCAAATACATTTCATCATTTCTCAGCGGGCCTCAACAATTTAAAGCAATTAAAGCAGCTTGTGTTGACATGCATGTTGAGCCGCCCCAAGCACTTCCGTTTGCCAAACATTTTGCATGCCTCATTTATGGAGTCTAATATTAACATAGCAGAACTAAGAATGATATATTAATACTGGTAATGATCTGAGAAACACATTGATAAAAAGATCAGGCCACATATTCAAAACAACATGAATATGCAGTAAAATTATGGTAAAAATTAAAGCAAATACTATATAAATTAAATTATCGTAAAATATATGAGAGTAACAGCTGCTAAGAATATAAAATACATAAATAGGAAGGGTTATATGACACTACAATAACACTGGATGCAGGGCATTTACCTGATTTTGTGGTTGTTGATGTCCTCCATTGTAAAGGATGAATATTCACTAAGTTCCTCATGGTCTGTTTCAACCTGGTTTTTGGTGAGGATCCCATACATTGGCACAGAAACTAACTGCACAAAAATTCTCTCATCTGGAGATTCATCATCCTACAAGGAATTGACAAAACGCTTTTTATGCATACTGGAAACTACCAATTTTAACTTTTATTTTCAGTCATTGTAAAAACATGCTATTCCTCACCATATAAGATAAATGTGAACGCCTAATAATGGTGCTGCTCTTCTCCGCCACCTCCATGGATAGCAAGGCCTTCGGGTCACGTTTGGGAGCATCACCTTTGACCTCAGACACCAAGACCTGCAATGTGATGGAGGTCAGTGAGATTCCATCCGTCACAGAGAAGGTCATGGAGTCCTCCTCGGTGGTGAGACCGGCATGCTCATACTGCAGAACGTTCCTGGTGACGTCACTGGAGGTGAAGGTGTCCCCTGAGGTGTGAGGAGAATTTTGATAAAGAAACTAAAGAAGCTGAAGCCAAAAAGTACAATAAAGCAGCACACACTTGTGAGAACCAAAAATGCTGCACCTACCATTAACCATCTGGACCTGCGAGCCAAGATCGACTCTCAGGAGGGTCCCATGTAGCGGCCCCTCCACCAGCTCAAACTCCAGGTCTTCAGCGGCTGTGTCAGCATCTGTCACCGCTAACTGTCGCATACCTACACGACATGGAAACAAGCCCAGTAAGATAAAAAGGGGCACATTTTATGTTAATATTGTGCTGACTGACATCTAGTGGTGTGGATGTAGCCTCATGCAAAAGGAAAAGCTTTCAGTTACCAATGTCATTGTAGAAATGTGCTATTCGCAGGTAAAATGTTTATTCCAATGCGTAAAAGTGTCCAACAACAGGGGGTTAACTGACAAAAAATGAGTCGTTTTTGCCTAGTCATATGATCTCAAAATGGTGGCCCCCATGAGGTGACCCGCCCGATGAAAAATTAAATAGCTTTTATTAGGCTTCTGATGTGACTGGAGTCTCATGTGACCATAATTTGAAACGTTTCTCAAAGGAGCTATTCAGTTCAAAACTTTAATGAGGTGTAAAACTTTTTAATGAGGAAAAAAAACATACTGACTGGACCTTTAAAATACTTATTCATTCACTCTAATTACTTTGTTGCAATACTCGTTTCCTTACCCACTGGTGCCCTGCCGCCAAGGCTGACCTCCAGAACCGGATCCAGAATCTGAAAGACCGGCGGCTGCTGATGATTGGCCAACAGCAGAATAGCAAAGTCCATCTCTGGAGTGGTGTGCTCTCCATCAGACACTGAAATAAGAGAGCGACTCAGAATAAGTGAATCATGCACAAAAACACTGTTGACCTTCAACCCAGTTCTGTCTTCTGCACTTCAGATGAATGAATGCAACAGACACAGGGAGGATGAATCAGACAGAAAACAGAAAAAGAAATCCTACATCACAACCTCATCCTCCAGACACTACACATAAGATGTGAACTAAAGGGACAATTTGGGACACACAACTAATCAACATGCCTAATAATGTCCTTTCTCTATAAATGTCAGCACTGAAGTGTCCGCTTAATATAATCTGCCCCTTTTAGCTACTGTAACCTGAGAGCGCGAGCAGTTGTGTTACGTGTGAATATGAGAGTAAACACTGCCCCTACAGGCTCGCGTTCATCTGCCTCCACTTTTGAATCCGTGTGACCAACTTGCCAAATTTTTGAGTGGGTAAATCTTAAGCCGTCACACGAAATTCCCAATCATGAAAATTCAGTGAACTATGGCAAATGTGACTAGGCATTTAGTTCAGTTTTTTGTTTTTGTAAATATTATAGCTTAAATGAGAAATACAATTACACTGCATTAAAAATGTAAGTGGCAGAGATGATTAAATTGTCATATTTGCATATTGAATTGTGGTTAGTATTGTCTTTCATGCACATTTGCACAGTAATCATTTATAGCTGCCTTGCCTTTCCAACTGTTTTTTTGATTGTGTGTGCATCTGACTGCAAACAAAACACGGTTTGGGTGTCAAAACAACTGCACAAGTCTTTTTGTTATGTAATACAATTACTACAATAGAACAGTGGTGATTTGATTTTAACCACTATTGTCATCAAAAAATGATTACTCATATTCATTTATTATGATTTTACAGTAAACAAAAACTAGTAGTTACTATGGTATGTTGGTGGAAATATAATTTTTTGTAAGGCTAGACGTGATGAAGCCGTTTCCCAAACCACAGTCACAATTTACATACTTACAATGCAATTGAGACAAAACAAAGACCTTGATCCTGTCAGAACAATGAAAAAAGAAGAAGAAAATGCAAACAGAATATTGGAATTTAAACTGTGTATGCAAACAGAAATTCACTGCTGAGCCAAGAGTCTCTCTGTTTTATGACAATGTTTGATGTTTTCCTTCAGTTAAGAATGCATGTATAAGAGAGGAATAAAAAGTTCTTTCCGCATCAACTCCTGACACTGCTGTTCTCCAGTCTAGTGTTACTCGCCATCCATTTCACTCCATTACTAACAGCTCTAAAAGGAGTTTGTCTGCCCTACAGTGCCCTGTTTCCATTCAGACATAGAAGGGCATATGAGAAGTCACAGCTCTGATTCATGTGCGCTGCAAGAAGATGGATGCACAATCGTATTCTCCTGTCAGGCGGAATAAAGCGTATGGATGGACATCAGAAAGAGAGAGGGAATTATACTCCCTCTTAGGGGAGAAAAGGTCCCATAAATAACTAACAACAACACCAGGGAATGTGAGATCAGACGCACAGAGGGATCTGTACATGGCATTTGAGAGGAAGAAATGAATTCTGGGTCTGCTGGAAGCTTGTAAGGAAAGGGAGAATAAGTCAGAGTCACAAGGGGGTTACAAAGGTCAAAAGTGATAATATACCTGTGAAATGAAGGCTCACTGACTCTGGTAGACCTGTAGGAATGGAAGATTGTTAGTTGTTACTTTCACAAACAACTGCTAACAAATCACAGTAATTAGCAAGCAGGGTGAGAAATTATTTTATGCAGAGGTTATGCTGAAGAGGGGAGTTTTACGACAAATGCATCGCTAACAATGCCTCAGCCGTTGGGTTTGACTGCTCAGAAGCACCAATTAGCATCAGAGTACTAATAAATAAAAAGTGCATTGACATATTTGCTAATGAACTTCCCATACAAACTATACGCATTTCAAATTAATGAGTGTGTCATTCTAGTAGTGCATGCTATTATTGTTACATTCATAGAGCACTGTAAAAAAAAAACCTCTCCAATATAAAACTGTTTTGGGACTCAATTTTCTAGTCGAATGAATAACAGAACTGTAAATGAATGAATTTGAGTTGTATTAAAACCTATTACACTACACTACACATTAAAATATTTAGTCTCTTATGCTCAACAAAGCTGCATTTATTTGATAAAAAATACAGAAAAATGGCAATATCGCTAAATAAATCGCTAAATCGTTTATATATATATATATATATATATATATATATATATATATATATATATATATATATATTATTCCTGTGATGTTAAAGCTGAATATTCACTCCCTTCTTTGTTGTCACATGATCACTCAGAAATAATCCTAATATACTGATTTGGTACTCAAAAAATGTAGTAAAGTAGTACTTATGTAGTAAAGTAAAAACTAACCTGTAAATGAGTATTGATAAAGTTCCTGAAGGTGGGACGGTGCTTGTGGGGGTCTGTAGATAATTTTGTCACTGTCTACATCAGCCTGGGTGAAGAGGCGCACATGATGGTAAGGTCTGTCCCTGTGCTCCAGCGCACCTGAACGAGGAGAGTGACATCATCATGTTCATATTAATATAACAATCAATACAATATTAGAGGCTCAGAAATAATGATTGTGGGATAAAGATTATTTATGCAAAATTGAATAAATATCCATGAGCTAAGCCATTTGGGTGCATCACAATCTTTTTCCACCATTTTTTTAAACGTAAGAGAAGGTTCATGACCATTCTGTTAATAATTGTTATTTCATCTAAATAAAACATCTAATCCATGAAAGGATATGAAACATATTATATAACCACAAATGAAGCTTCCAACAATTGCCATACCATTCCATTGCAGACAGTTCCACCTTTGAAATCATGTACTCTTTATTTAATGGTACAAAAAGGAGAACAAAACAAAACTATCAGGCTTCCATTATGCCTATGAGTGTCCTTCCCCTCACCCTAACCCCTATGACAATAATAGAGGTTTAGTTACCATGGCCTGAGGTGAGTGCTTTGGTGATGTTGTAGACAAGCTTGTCGCTCGGCGTCTCAGAGTCAGTGAAGGAGAGAGCAGAGGGAGATATCACAGTCACGCGATCTTCCAGTGCCTGCACACACACAGCCAAAAACATTTACACTGATCAAGACAATGTCTGCAGTCAACTGTCATCTGCTTACCAAGACTGCGTTTATTTGATATTTATTCAATAGTATTACAACTAAAATGAACCATATTCTATTTACATTTAAAATGTAATTTATTCATGGAAAATTTTCAGCAGTCATTACTCCAGTCTTCAGTATATCATGATCATTCAGAAATCATTATTTTATGCTGATTTGGTGGTCAAGAAACATTTCTTATTATTATCAATATAGAAATGCTTTGTGATGCATTTCCCCCCTAGGGTTCTTTGATGAAAAGAACAGCATATATTTGACCTTTTTTTTTTGAACAATGTGCAAGTTTTTACTGTCAATTTTGATAAATTGAATGTGTCCTTGCTAAATAGAAGTATACATTTTTTGGCCAAAAAGAAAAAAATCATATTGACCTTAAGCTTTTCTCCCCATTTAACTGGCAAGGTGTTTTAAGTGAAAAAATGATCATTTAGTCTGTTCATGTCCTGCTGTTTGAGTCTTACAGTAATCTGCAGGTCGGCTCCAGGTGAGATCTGAGGCATGCCGGGGCTTTGAGGCATCACTCCTATAGTGAAGGTCTGCTTATCACTCAGAGTCTCTGGAAAAACCTCACTTGAAACCTGTCAACAAAAGTACCCACGCATCAACTAAACAAATGCCACAGTGCACATGTGTGTTTCCACTAGAATTTATTTATTTTTACATTTTTGTGAAAAAATTGTTGAAATAAATTTTGTTGAATTGGGGGAGGGGGAATTAAAAATCGAGAGCAGACACCACACAAATAGGTTGAAAAAAACACTTCATGATCACACCCCTGAGGACATAAATTAAACCGTGTTGAACCATTAAAACTCAAATCTCATTTAATGAAGTCTGTGGCACAGGGTGCAGCCTCAGGCAAGATGCGAAGAGAAAAGAACAAACAAGATGGGAAAGCAATTTTCTGCAGGAGGACAAAAACACTGTTGTGTCAAGAGTCATTAGGGGTTTAAGCTGATGAATTAACTGTGATTGAATGTCCTTTAATGCAGCTTACACTGATTTGAAACTGGATTTGAAGACAAATTAGCTCATTTATACCGAAGTAATGCAGCGAGGCTGGTGAAGGAGAAGTAGGACAGATGGACAAATTGATTTAAGAGTGTGAAGCAGAACTGAAGTAAAATGGAGAAAATAGTCCAATAGTGTGATGGGAACAATGTGTTTATCTTCCTAAGAGGTTTGTGTTTGCTTTGTGCATCACTTGTAACAGGAGATACGCTGATCTAAAAGTCTGATGTTGGGTGTGTGAGAGAGAAAGAAAGAAAGGCACACTACCATTCAAAAGTAAGAGGTTGGTAGGTTTATTCTATTATTATTCTTACAAGGCTAATTTCCCCCCCAAAAAATACAGTAAAATTTGTAATATTGTGAAATATTATTACAATTTAAAAGTTTTATATTTTAATATATTTTAACATTTTATTCCTGTGAAGGCAAAGCTGAATTTCTAGTATACAGTTTACAAGAACAGCATATATTTGAATATAATTTTTTTGAAACAATGTTAAAGACTTTCTGGTGACTTCTGATCAATCTAATAATTTTTTGCTAAATGAAAGTATTAATAAAAAAAAATAATAATAAAAAAAAACACCCACCCCAAAAAACAAACAAAAAATCCAAACCTTTGAACGGCAGTGGATAAATGTGCATAAAAAGTAACATCTCCTGACTCTGAGCAATCTTAATTCATATCAACACAATGTGCCCTGCATATCAAGATGCCCTCAGTCGATAACCCCATTGGCTCTCAAAAATAAATGATTGCAGTAAAATGTACTTATGTAAAGAGCATCAAAATTGGATCCAAATTTTATTTATATCAAATATAAAATTGTTTTTAATGTATATATGTGTGAAATATGTGAAACAGAGAAGTACATCTACAGATTAAAACATGAACCCAGTCAGATGTTAACCTTTGATTCTACATACTGAGCCGCAGGGCTCTTGCTGAAGTCACAGTATATACCCTTGGTTCAATTTATTGCGCAGTGTGTCTCACCTGAAACTGAAAAGTGTCTCTCTGTGTTCCAGAACCATAGTGTCTGTACCAGACAGTTCCTTCATTAACATCTTGCTGTGTAAATGAGCTGGTGGGTGTGGTGTCCTGACCATCTGGGAAAGACTGCCATGCTTCCACAGGACCATCGGCGGGCATGGACACCAGCACAATCTCTCCTAGACACACACAAGATTCCTTTAGAAAGAAACATTCTACTGTAGTGCATGACACTGAATTGAGTTCAGAAAGAAAGACAGACATAGAGTAAGGAATTGTAGAGTCAGATGATGATGATGATGTTGATACCGTGTTTGGGCTGTCCACTCTCAGAATAAATGGTGTACAGGATTTCAGAGTCACTGGCTCCTTGGAACTGAGCATTGAGACACTTTTTAGACAGCTGCACCATTCCTCCCTCCCTCACCCAGATCTTAGGCACTGAACGCAGGTGAGGAGTCAACACAACCTAAAGAGAAGCCATAATGCACCATTAATGGTATGTTTATTTCAGCTTATAACAGCATGTAAAGTACCTCAAAATAAAGTAATAGTTTATACACTACTGTTCAAAAGTAACAGTTCAAATATTTTTGAAAGAAATCTCATAAGTTCACCAAGGCAAAAATACAGTAAAACAGTAATGTTGTGAGATACTATTACGATTTTAAATGACTTGTTTTCTTTTTAAATGTTTTAGAATGTATTTTATTCCTGTGATGGCAAAGCTGAATTTTCAGCATCCATTATTCCAGTCATCAGTGTTACATGATCCTTCAGAAAGATCCTTGCATGTTACATTGAGAAACATCAAGTCTACACTTCCTCTGCCAGGAATCTTCAGATCCTGAGTGGGATCTGAACATCCCAACACTAGCTGAGGAGCTCATTGTGGTGAATAAGATCATCTGCTTCACAGATAATCAAAGACTTTCAAGGACGTGGAGAGATGAAAGCTCTGATTCACAAAGGAAACACCTTGGCACCCTTCCACCACCTTCCTGCTGATCCTGATCACCTCTCTGAGAGCGGGATGGATTTATAAGGCAAGGTTTTCACGGAAGAGTTCACTCATGGGTCAAAATTATAGACTCTCCCTTAATTGAGATTTTTGCTGCATTTCATGTATTGCTTTTCTACCTATGACCCTTAAAGATGACTTTTGCTTAGTGTAAACTACTGTCGATTTATTCATATTACATAACACTAGAATACAACCAATTAATTTTGATGTTACACATCAAAATGAAACATTTTTTCCCTGACAAAACATATTTTACAGTGAAGATGTTACCTGCAAAGATTTTCTTTCTTTCTCTAACTTTCTTTCGATTTAGAGATCAAAGTATGGATAGTGCAGGTATTTGAGGTCTCCAGACAACATTAAACCAAGGATCATTCAACCAATTACATGGATCAGGTACTACAAATGCCAAAGAACTTCTCTTCCAAAGGCTAATTGAAAGTCAGCTTTCTCATTTATCCCTTTTTGTCTTTGTAGAAATCCACATTACGAAATATTTTGAGATCAATGACTTTGGCTCTTAGCGTCTTGTGTTGTGGATGTAATTTGACCTTTCCACTCAATGACACTGATTGCAAAAGACCTTGATGAGGCCTTTTCTGATGAAGCGATTCTGCCCCATATAACATGCTGCGATCCTACCAGTAAAAACGATGTGCTATTGATCAGAAAACAGTATTTATCCTAAAATAGGGCTTCCATTTGTCAAACGCTGCTTAGATAAGAGGTTGCAGCAGGGAACAAGGCAGGTGTAATCAGATGACACTACTGAGAGATGTGTGGATAACTGTGTATGGAAGGGGGAACAGAGATTGAAAAGAGCAAAAAAAAAAGTTCTGCTATCTGTCTAGACATCAGCAGGCTGAGGGCATGTCAAATAGTCAGAAAGAAGCAATTTCAAGGGGGTGGTGATGATTATGTGTGTACGTATAGTGGGAGAGAGGCATGAGATAGTGCACAACCTTGGGTGTTGGAAAGACGCTTGGGTGTTTTTATTTTTTTAAATAAAAAATATTATTATTAATTTTTATTAGTTCAACCCTATGTGATCACAAACAGACACAAACAGTAGACTGTAAAAAGTGGTAACCTACAACTGTTACCTTAAGGAGCAGTTTCTAGCTTAATTCCAAAATGAAATAACTGGCTTTTATATTATCATATAGCATATGACTAAGATATTAAACTTTTGAAAATAAAAACAGATTTGTCTATTAATTTCTACTAGTATAAAACTAGGACTGACAATAGGAAACCAATAATTCCATGATCTCTGACCAGTCTATGGAAACTGTAACAATATCAGATTGAGATGTGTTGAAAATAGTGTGTTAATGTTATTCATTTTAACAATATTTAATTAATATCTTAAATGAGAATGAGTCTTAAGTCTTAAACTGTGTTATTGTTAGGTGTTTATCCAAGTGTTTGTGCATAGTGTGGAAGCTAAAGTATAGTGCGTTTTATGACATGGAGGTGCTGGTGTTGTGCCGAATTCTGACTCCCACCAAATTATTACCCCCCTAGAATTAGTAGGTTTAGGATTTGTTGTGGGGGAGGGTTGAGGATTAGGCAATCAGGTATCCATATCAACGAGGGAGGTATAATTTGGCAGGCAATCGAAATTCGGCACAACACTGGCGCGATCACTTGCATTTTTCCCTAACAACAGCAGAAACAACTTAAAATACTCCGTCATTTTTGGTCATACAGATAAGAGTAATACGTCCTTCGAAACTGAAAAATGCGAAAAAGGGTCTACTTTTATTTGTGTAAACTCACAACAACAACAAAACATTGTGCCTTTGTAAAATAAGAAAACAAAGTGGATCCGCTTTCTGCCGTCTCAGTCTCTGTGAACTTGAGTGAGTCACAAAAAAAACCTCACATGTATATTTGCCTCACAGACATGAGAAATATTTCTCGAGAAAGCTTGAAATGTCAAGTGATTTTCAACCAATTCAAGTGGAAAATACATATTTTCAGATTATGTAATCCATATGAAACGTGCATATTATAGGCATGTCCACAACTGCAGAGATGACGAGTCATCATTGTTGACACAATCTCTGCAGTCAAAAACAGAGAAAACATTATCAATAAATTATTAAAATGTTTAGACAGTCTCCTTACAGTTTTTTCACGACACATTCATAATTATTACTTTTGCTGGTGCGCTGTGGCAAGCTTTATGTGTGCGCTTGAGCAATGATTAGGCTATGTATTATATATAGGCAATTAAAGACTCATTATTATGATTTATATGACTTATTAATACAGTATACACATGCAATTAGTTGACTAATCACTTAAATGAATGACTACTAGTTGACTAGTAAAATCTTTAGTTGAGGACAGCCCAATAAAAAAAACCATAGAAAAATGCATTTAGGCCTATCCAGTGATGTTAATTTTTTTCAGTGTACTCCTGAGTCTTGAATGATTTCATCATGACAGTGGACACGGAACACATAAATCAAGACATTACGCAGTGGTAGCCTGAGGTTCAATCATCAAGGTTTTTCAGCATCAAGTGGGTGCAGGAATCTATAATTAGCCAAAAAAAACCTTGATCTTAGTCCAAAATGCAGAAGAGCCGATGGCCTGCTGTTTTTATTTTTTGCACTTACTTGAAAGAACATGACACATTGATAGGCCTATAAATAATTATAAGGTATCTAGTATTTAATTATTAGTTATAAACGGCACATTTACAGTGATGAAAAAAACCTTCCAATTACAGAAAAATGTCGAAAATAAACACATTTAGCTGAAAATTAAGAAAAAAAAAAACAGAGGACATGCCATTTCAAAGAATACAAAACTATATGATAAAAAGAATAGCATTTCACATAAGTATGATAAAAAAAAGTTTCATGAAGAATACTTTTTGATCAGGTGAACCAGGCCAGCTGACAGTCTTGCCTGGGCCCGGGACAAGATAATCTTAGATGGGACCCCCCCACGCCCAGATCTCTCTATTTCCCTTGCTCTTCCTTTTTTTTATAAAACACCATATACTTTTACCCAAACTGAATAACAAAAACATGCTTAAATGGGTACATTTTCTATAAATGTCTTCATTTTCTTTTCTGACATAGCCTACTGCAGTTCTTGTTAAAACACACTAGACATGCAAAATCCGTGCATTTTGGTCACTTTTTGAGTGAAATCATATTTATTTTTTGTCCATCAAAAGTGTGCTTTCACGTTTAATTAAGCATGAGCAGAGTACCAAAAATAGACTCGGATCTGGCCCATTATCTGTTCACCGATGCCGACAGTGATGCATTTCAGCCGGCTTTTTATTTCTCACCTCCATAAATATATCTAGTAGTAAAGCTAATGCAAGGGCTAGAAATCAATTAATTCTTTGCTGATACTTCCTCGTCATCATGGAGAGCGCAGTTCGCACCGCTTTCTCTTTTCCACGAGCGCTTACTCTCCCGTGGCGTCTGTCCTGTCGTTGCTATGCAACAATGAACTTAGGGTGCTTGGGAAAAAAAAAATTGTACCGACTTGGTACCGAAGTACCGGGTCTTTGACAACACTCATAAACGTTGGCTGCGCTGTTTCTTACCTTGCTCTACGTTGAAAAATACTAACGTTAGTTCCAGCTTCACCGTCACCACCTTTTTAAAGATATTTGTTTAGGACATCTCTAAGGCCTCTATTTGCTTCTTCTTCTCTTTCCTTTTCTTTTCTGAGCACCTGACTTGTGCTGAACGGACATTTTTTGAGCGTAACGTTAGCCTACTGAACTTCAAATCAAATGACAACATCAAATTTTGATCAGTGGCCAAACCATTTTTGTTTTGGGGTGGGGTTCTTTGCCACTATTTCAAGGACAATTAGGAAGAAAACAAATAAAAAGCTTTTATGTAACTCAAATATTATATATTTTTTCCACAAATATGCCTATTTTATTTATTTTTTAACAATTATTCCATAATTTAATGAGGGCCCAGTTCCCCCCCCCACCCCCCTACCCTGGGCCCGGGACAACAGACCCGTTTGTCCCCCCCTGTCGGCGGGCCTGAGGTTAACTGTCACTTAGCAAATCTTTTTAAGAGTAAAACCAGTCATGTCCGTACCTTTTGAGCAATGCTGATGTGAAACAGGATGTTCTGGTAGCTGTGTCCGTCATTGGCCTGCAGCAGAAGTCTGTCCTGGTCTCCTTCTGAACCATCATGTACATACTCCAGCTGCTCAAGATCCAGCTCTTCCAGTTTAAAATTGGTTACTTGCACATCACCATGCACGTGTGTCAGGTGTCCATGTTGAGGTGGATCCAGAACCGTGATGAAAACGTCTTGTGGGTTATCAAGGTCACTGATGTGAAGAATGGACCTGCTGATGACGGCTGTCTCACCAGTGTTAATGTACAGGATTTGGTTGGTGATCACAGTGGGTGGCTGTGGAAGGGGTAAAATAACATAAATATTATATTCAAACTCAGTTTCATGAAAATACAGAAGAGACAGTCAATCTTATCAGTAAAATATTTAAGATTTCACAATTAATATTGGGACCCCAATGCCCTTATTCTGTATTCTTTTTCCTTCAACGTATTTTCCCAGTTTTATTTGGTGAATTTAGGCACGCAGAGGTGATAATTCTATCAGTGCTTGACTAGAGTTGCTCAAATGAAAGTAACAATGCATGAAAAGGAGGGAAACAGAAGGCTGATTTCTGTGCATTTGAGGTCCAAATGGGACTAACTCAGACACAAATGTGTGTGTGTGTGTGTGTGTGTGTGTGTGTGTGTGTGTGTGTGTGTGTGTGTGTGTGTGTGTGTGTGTGTGTGTGTGTGTGTGTGTGTGTGTGTGTGTGTGTGTGTGTGTGTGTGTGTTGTAATGGAAATTTTACATTTAGATGTGTTTTCTACTTTTAGACATGTTCTTTTATCTTTTAGATGTGTGCAACTTTTATTAACATTGAGGATTTATGTACTAATAAGCATTTAAAGGAAGATGTTCTTATAAGCTGAGGGACATTATTAAAAATATAACCAAGCTGTTAGAAATGCATAAGTTAGAATAAGCTTTCTGGAACAAGATGTTCTGGGTCACAGAGGACCAAGTAACAAAAAAGGAACAACGTGTACTTCAAGTGACCTATGATCTGCTTCAAGTGAAAAATGTATATGTGTGTGTGCAGTTTTTCTTTCAATCAAACCAGAAATATGAAGTTGAGTAATAGCTAAAAAAATTAGGAATTGAGCAGTATTTCAAAAACAGGAAATCTGGACGAAGATGTCATAGTGCTGTCTAGGCGAATTTATGTGAGACCAAGAGCTTGAACAAATTTCTGTGAGACCAAGGGGTTTGCAAAACCTGGTTCCCTTTCGTTGTCACTCCGAGTTACGTCGGATGACGACGAATGGGGTTTCGCTTAGAAAGCCTATCAGCTTCGAGTATTTAAAAACGAGCCAATGGCAAAGAAATGCCATGGGTCTGCGGAATTTGCATGACGTAACTCCGCCCCACCTCGTGGGTATAAAAGGAGGACGCCGGCAATATGCAGTTATGTTTTCGCTTCAGAGCCAAGAGTCTCTCTTCACTCCACAAAGCCATCTCTGAAATTGTCAGCTTCACGAACGAGTTCCTCTGGTGTTGGTATTTGTGGCGATATCCAGCGAGCGCGCGCTTCCTGCTTATCTGTGCAGTGGTTTGCCAGAGAGTGCGTGTCTCCCCGGGCGCTTCGACACTAGAGTGTTTCTCTCTTAGAAAGAGCTTGCACGCGGCACGTCTTTTTAAAGATGCCTCGCCCGTGCACTTCTGGTTGCGGCAGATATGTGTCTGACTCTGATGGGCACGAGCGTTGCGTCACTAAGGTCGAGACTCAATGAACTCGCAAGAGTGAGAGTCCCCTCATCCACACCCCGATCTAACGCTCCCCCGAGTAGTGCTACTTCGGCTGGTGGCCAGGGTGACCTGAGGGTTACGGTCTGGAACCAGGCGGCGACTATGTGTCCGCGACCCCAGCCCCCCTCTTCAGTGACGGTGCCCGCTAGTGACCCTCCGATTCCTGCGGGTCTACCTTCGGGTGGCCCGCGAGTTTCGGTTGAAGCTACAGAGGAAGATGTCATGTCTGTAGCAGCATCACAAGGTGGGCTTGATTCTTCCGGAAGTGAAGATTCAGCGCAGCTGCCACCTTCCGGTGTGCATACGGCTGTGCCTGAATCGGATCCGGAAATGACGGCCATGCTTTCCCGGGCAGCCGCGAGCATCGGTTTAGAGTGGAGGCCTCCACCCTGTCCTGAGCGCTCGCGGCTGGACGATTGGTTTTTGGGTAAGGCTGCCGACCCCCGTGGTCCACGGCAAACCCCAATACCTTTCTTCCCGGATGTGCATGATGAGATCTCGAAATCCTGGAAGACCCCCCTGTCTTCCCGGGACCGCTCGCTGATCCCATCCGCCTTTCCTCCCCTCGATGAGGCGGCCGCCCGTGGGTACACTGGGCTTCCCCCGGTTGAACGCTCTGTTGCGATGCAACTGTGTCCTCAGAGTGCTTCTTCTCGGGGCGAGCCTAAGCACCCATCCAAGGCCTGTAGATTTTCGTCGTCTATGGCGGCGAAGTCTTACAGGGCGGCGGGACAGGCGGCTACCTCTCTGCATGCTATGGCCACTCTGCAGGTCTACCAGGCCCAGATGCTCAGAAACATGCACGAGGGCAGGACAGACCCAGGGCTCTTCAATGAGCTGCGTGCCACAACCGACCTCGCTCTCCGGGCGACGAAGGTAGCCGCGCGCTCCCTGGGTTTGGTGATGTCCACTGCGGTGGTCCAGGAGAGACACCTTTGGCTGAACCTGGCTGACATGCGGGATTCCGAGCGGACTCGTCTGCTCGATGCGCCCCTGTCCCAGGCCGGCCTCTTCGGCGGCGCAGTTGAGGACTTTGCCCAACAGTTCTCAACTTCACAGAAACAGTCTGAGGCCATAAAACACATTCTGCCCCGCCGACCCGCTGCTGCCTCGTCGTCGGTCGGGCAGACGCCTCAGCCTGTTTCCCGCCGAGGGCGCCCTCCTAAGGCTCCCGCCCCTCCCGCTCGGCCAAAGCAGCAGCCTTCACCCAGGCCGACGCGAGGAGGAAGCCGCAGGAAGGCGCCACAGCCCGCTCCTGCCCCGCCCCCCGCCAAGCGCCGGGCCAAGCGGCGCTCCTGAGACGGGCTGCTCAGGGATGACGTTTCTTTCCCAGGAGATGGTAGCAGGGCCACTCCTTCCCCCGGTGGAGGGCCGGGGGAGAATCTTTTGTTCTCCACTCCCCGCTGCTCACCCACGGGTGGGCAGCACCCTAATGTGGTTAAAGAAAGAAACAAACCTCTCATCCCTGAGCACACAGAGTTCTCGGACGACACAGAGCGCCGCCCACCAGCCGTGCTCTCCTCGTCCCCCTCTGTCCCAGAGTCGGTTGACACGGCGTGCCGTCCACGGACCGTTTCGTCCCTGTCCCACTCTGTCGCCAGACCCCTGGCAGAGCAGGCCCCCGTGGAACGCTGGTCCTTCCCTGGCCTCCTCTGTCAGGGCGCGGATGTTAACTGCGCCCCCACACCGGATCGCTATGCCGTCCACGTCCGGGCCAGTTACTCCGCTACGCTGCCCCTCCGGGGGGACGCCTGTGGTCCGCATGACCCCGCTGGTTCAGTTCCTGGGAGCCTGGCTAGAGCTGCCCCAACTGTCCCGCTGGGTCGCCCGCACCATCAGGTTCGGCTATGCGATTCAGTTCGAACGATCTCCTCCCCGATACAGGGGAGTCCGCTCCACTTTGGTCGGTGGCAACGCCCCGATCATGCGAGCAGAGATTGCCACTCTGCTGGCGAAGGGTGCAATCGAGACTGTCCCTCCAGCCGAGATGAGGTCCGGCTTCTACAGCCCTTACTTCATTGTCCCCAAGAAAACCGGTGGGTTACGACCAATCCTGGACCTGCGAGTATTGAATCGCTCCCTTTACAGGATGCCGTTCAAAATGCTCACCGGCAAACGCATTTTCGAGTGTGTGCGGCCCCAGGATTGGTTTGCAGCGATCGACCTGAAGGACGCCTACTTTCATGTCTCCATTCTCCCTCGACACAGACCGTTCCTCCGGTTTGCTTTCGAGGGGCAGGCATATCAGTACGCGGTTCTCCCGTTCGGGCTAGCCCTGTCTCCTCGCGTCTTCACGAAGGTCGTCGAGGCAGCCCTTGTTCCCCTTCGGGTTCACGGGGTTCGCATCCTGAACTATCTCGACGACTGGCTGATCCTAGCTCACTCTCGAGACCAGGTTTGCGAACACAGGGACCTGGTGCTCCGGCACCTAGCCCGTCTGGGCCTTCGGGTCAACTGGGAGAAGAGCAAACTTTGCCCCGTGCAGAGGATCTCTTTTTTCGGTATGGACATCGACTCGGTCGCCATGTCCGCGCAGCTTACGAGCGAGCGCGCGCAGTCACTGCTGACTTGTCTGAGACAAATACAGGGCAAGAGTGCGGTTCCACTGAAACTTTTTCAGAGGCTCCTGGGGCATATGGCATCTGCAGCCGCGGTGACGCCGCTCGGATTGCTTCATATGAGACCGCTTCAGCTTTGGCTTCGCGACAGAGTCCCGAGGTGGGTATGGCAACAGGGCACGCTCCGAGTACCAGTTACTTCGAGCTGCCGTCAGACCTTCACCCCGTGGTTGAACCTCAGTTTTCTCAGGGCTGGTGTCCCCCTGGAACAAGTGTCGCGGCATGTTGTTGTCTCAACAGATGCCTCCACCACGGGCTGGGGCGCCATGTGCAATGGTCATGCTGCCGCGGGCTCCTGGACAGGACCCCAGCGCCAATGGCATGTCAATTGCCTCGAGTTGCTGGCAGTACGCCTTGCTCTGCACCGCTTCCGAGCGCTGCTCATGGGTCAACACGTACTAGTCCGATCAGACATTACCGCCACAGTAGCGTACATCAACCATCAAGGTGGTCTACGCTCCCGCCGTATGTCGCAACTCGCCCGCCACCTCCTCCTATGGAGTCAGAAGCATCTGAGGTCCCTTCGTGCTATTTACATTCCCGGAGCCCTGAACCGTGCTGCCGACGAGCTGTCACGGCTTCAGCCCCTCCCTGGAGAATGGCGACTCCATCCCCAGTCGGTCCAGCTGATATGGGACCAGTTTGGCGACGCACAGATAGATCTGTTTGCCTCCCACGACTCATCCCATTGCGCCCAGTTTTATTCTCTGACCGAGGGCACGCTCGGCACGGATGCGCTGGAGCGTCACAGCTGGCCGCGGGGCCGCAAGTATGCGTTTCCCCCAGTGAGCCTTCTTGCGCAGGTCTTGCACAAGGTCAGGGAGGACAAGGAGCAAGTCCTTCTGGTTGCGCCGTACTGGCCCACCCGGACTTGGTTCTCCGAACTAGTGCTCCTCGCGACAGCACCTCCTTGGCCAATTCCTCTGAGGAAGGACCTCCTTTCTCAGGGACGGGGCACCCTGTGGCACCCTCGTCCCGATCTTTGGAACCTCCACGTGTGGCTCCTGGACGGGACGAGGCAGGTTTGAGTACCCTACCACCTGCGGTGGTGGCTACCATCACTTCCGCTAGAGCATCGTCCACGAGACATGCCTACGCGTTGAAGTGGAACCTCTTCGTCAATTGGTGCTCTTCTCGCCGAGAAGACCCCCGGAGGTGTTCGGTCAGTCTCGTGCTTTCCTTCCTTCAAGATGGGTTGGAGCGAAGGCTGTCTCCCTCCACCCACAAAGTTTATGTTGCCGCTATTGCCGCTCACCACGACTTAGTGTAAGGTAAGTCCATAGGGAAGCACGACCTGATCGTCAGGTTCCTGAGGGGGGCGAGGAGACTGAATCCTCCTCGCTCTCCTCTCGTTCCCTCTTGGGACCTCTCAGTGGTCTTAAGTGCCCTGCAGAGTGCTCCCTTTGAGCCTCTGCAATCAGTGGAGCTTAAGTTCCTGTCAATGAAGACAGCGCTCCTGGTTGCATTGGCCTCTCTCAAGAGGGTCGGGGACCTGCACGCATTCTCCGTTGACGAAGCGTGCCTGGAATTCGGGCCGGCCGGTTCTCACGTGATCCTGAGACCCCGGCTTGGATATGTGCCCAAGGTTCCTACCACTCCCTTCCGGGACCAGGTGGTGAACCTGCAAGCGCTGCCCTTGGAGGAGGCAGACCCAGCCTTGGCACTGCTCTGTCCAGTACGCGCTCTCCGCGCCTATGTAGACATGACGCAGTGTTTCAGGACCTCAGACCAGCTCTTTGTCTGTTATGGTGGGAAGCTGAAGGGAAAGGCTCTCTCAAAGCAGAGGTTGTCTCACTGGATTGTGGACACCATTGCTTTGGCTTACCAGCAGCAAGGTCGACCGTGCCCCCTTGGTGTGACCGCCCACTCCACCCGAAGTGTGGCATCCTCCTGGGCGCTGGCGCATGGCGCCTCGCTAGCAGACATCTGCAGAGCTGCAGGCTGGGCGACACCTAACACATTCGCCAGATTTTATAATCTCCGAGTGGAGCCAGTGTCCTCTCGTGTTCTCGCTTCAAACAGCTAGTTCCGGACCCGCTCAGGTGTCTTCGCTTGCTCGCCATTCCACTCCGCGGACTGGATACGTGCGATATTCTGCTCAGGTGAGCTTCTCCGAAAGCCCTGAGTTCCTCCAGCACCCCTGATGCTAGCGCCAGTGTCCATTGCCTGTGCGTCGGCTAGGTGCCTCCGTGTGCATGGTCCCTCCCATGAGCTACCCCCACACGTGTATTTCCACTGTAAGCCTCTCTGAGCATGTGTCTTTCCCTTGGCAAGCCACCTTGCCACCCCTGAGGTTGAAATATTCCACCTGCGGCTGGACACCTCAGAGTTTCCCCATATGTTTCCTTCGGGTCATATGTGTATTTTCAAATGCCCCCCCCCCCCCCACTGGGTTGGTGATATTTGCATATTTCCTTTAAAAGCTTGGGATATGTTTCCCAGTGTACCTTGGTATTCCTGTGCTAAATAGGAGTCCTTCGTCCTAAATATCTCGAGGGCTCAGATTTTCGCAGGGCGCTGGAAGACAGCTGTGAAGGTGGCGTGATTAGACTGGTAACCCCATTCGTCGTCATCCGACGTAACTCGGAGTGACAACGAAAGGGAACATCTCGGTTGAGTATGTAACCCTCGTTCCCTGAGTAGGGAACGGAGACGTTACGTCTTCCTGCCACTTCCGCTGTACCGCGGGGATCGCCTGAGTTCAGTCTTGGCTCCTCAGCGAAGAAACATAACTGCATGTTGCCGGCGTCCTCCTTTTATACCCACGAGGTGGGGCGGAGTTACGTCATGCAAATTCCGCAGACCCATGGCATTTCTTTGCCATTGGCTCGTTTTTAAATACTCGAAGCTGATAGGCTTTCTAAGCGAAACCCCATTCGTCGTCATCCGACGTAACGTCTCCGTTCCCTACTCAGGGAACGAGGGTTATATACGTAACCGAGACGTTTTCCTTTTAAGGGCATTATTGGAACAGATGCAGCTTCTACACAGGATGTGTTACGGTATATAACGGGGTGAAAGGGATCCGCCCTTTGCCCTTATGTAGATGCTGTCTGTATGAGAACTGCCAATTTTATTCCTTGCAAGAAATAAATACTTGATACTTTGACTTTTCAGAGGTTTCCGATTGTGTCCTTCCTCCTAACTTTTCGAATAGAATTATTTCCACAACAGATGGCGACGAGGATGGGATTGCATTAAACCGACGATCGGCGTGAGGAGGGGAACAATTGACTGATCATCCCGAGAGATCATACTCTGCGGCTCAAAATTCTCAATCTTGAGAGAGAATTGTTCTACTCATCACAACGACCAACATTGACGCAATCCTAGAATTGAACTCACAAGGTCATCAAAAGACGGTGAGAGAAAATTATTTACGTGGTAAATAAGGAAATTATTTGCATGTTGAATACTCCTACAAAGGGTCAGAGTTTTGGAATAAGACTGAAGGTATTTTCCAAACAGGGTTCGAGAATAAGCTCGAATGCCAAGTATTAAGTGTTTTCCCAGAAGGGCCAGAGTTTTGAGACTAAGCCGGATAGAATCTTCTCAAACCCCAGATAAGTGCAGTTTGAAATAAGCCTGATAGTAATTTTCAAACATTTACGAGGCATTTGTTGGGAAAGACCTGCATTGACGGATGCAGGCAGGTTGAAAAGTCCTATATTGACGAATATAGGCAGGGGCGTGGTGGCCACGCTGGGGAAAATAATTAATACAGTATAGGGCGTGGTGTCCACGCGGGAGGAAGATTTAAATACGCAAATATAAATTCGGTTGAGAAAATAAAATAGACATAAGAGAAATGGGTAATGAAGATTCGAAAAGAGAGGAGGAACAGGTTGATTTTTCTAAGGGCTCATATGTAGCCATGGATAAAATAATGGGAACTTGGTATCATGCTTATGTGCCGTTTTTAATAAAACAATATAGGTTTAATGGGGGTTTAAGTGTGTCACATTTGACGCAAACCAAAGTGAATTGGGTGACTCATATTGTCAAGAAAAAAGACAAAGATCATTATAATAAATGTGGTGAAATCATAGTAAAATGGTTAGAAGAGGCAACACGTAGACAACAAAGACAAGTCTGTCGTGCCATCGCACCATTATACTCTGATAAAGAAAACACGTATGCACGAGACCACAGGGACGTAACAATGTCTATAGAACTTAAATTTATATGATAAGGATTGAAGTAGCAAGCAGCAATAAGGCTGTCTGTGTGAAATAGAGTGATAGAGTGATAGAAATAGAGTGGAACTGTAAGTGAGAAACTTGATGGAAGAAGGAAGTGAAGGGAAAACAACAAGGTTGGTGTGTGAGATATGTGTGTGGGGATTGTAAGCAAGCAATCATGTACTGGTTAGATAATGAAGGAACTGGCATGTAGGGAAAGATTGAGAAGACATATAGTGGAAACCTATATGTGATGAAAATAAAATGTCTGACAGAATTTATGGAAATTATAGTTTTATAAAAAACTAATGCATATAGCCTGGTATTTATGATAGTAGAGGATGTCTGTATTTAATATCTGAGGAGTGACTGAGGGTCCAGCTATGCTGGGAGAACAACAACAGTGTTTGCTTATTCAGCCCGGCTTCTGGACGTTAAATATATACTTTTCTTGTAATCAGTGTTGTTGCTGATAATACCAAATTAGTAAAATGTAAAGACAACTTTGACCAAAGATTCTGGAAATCAATAATGTATAATGTCGGATATTTGTTGATATTAAGTAATTGACGCAAAAGATGTCTGTTTTATAATGGAAATTTCTAATGTCTAAATTCCATGAGATATGGGCAAAAGACAACTATAAAATGTTTATTTGGAAACACATGTAATTTCTGGCAAATATGCTAAAGTTAAAGCTAAAGTTAAAAGATGGTAGATAGAGTTTGATGTTAGAAGTTTACGAGAGTACAGTGTGCCAGTCCTGAAAGTCTCAGAGTCTCTCTCAATCATGTCAGCTAAAAGCTGTTATTTGAGCCTGTGTCATAAGTAATAAGCTATTTATAGTAAAAGCACAGTGTTTCGGTTGAAAATCAGACACAGAGATGTTAAAATAAATCATTGCCATTAAGTGGGCAATTTGTATTTGAGAATGTTTTAAATATAAAACTGAATGACTTTAAAGAAGTCTTTAAAATAATGATGCAGATCTTAAACGATAGAGGACCAGTAACTTCTTTAAGTTTCCACCATGAAACAGGGCCGAAGGCTACGGCTACAGATGTACAGTAACAGTACACTGAATGTATGGCTGTGATCTAAATTCACTGAGTATAATCTAAGTAGCTAGGTTGATGATTAAGATGGTTAATGGATTTAAGTGATTAAATACTGCTGTTATTAACCTGTCTCCCTGTGTGAACACTATTAGGCAATCGGAATGGCTCTGGTGACTCTTGTACGTGCCTTTCCTAAGCTCCAGAACAGCTGAGTTCTGTTGAAGAAAACGGATTGTGTGATGGGAAAGAGCGGTCACCAGTGTGTACGAGTAGCTACTCAATGACGGGATGATCTTCCTGCCCAGGGGACAGCCCAACGCAGGGGGTCACGAACACTGGGCACCTCCGGATGGAGGTGTTATACGTGAGAAAGGTATGAGAGTTGAGGGCTGATTACTGGAGGCCACTGGGGTCAGCAGAGCATTGAGAGGTGAGATGCGCTGTGAGGAGTCACGGCAGTCTGACCCAGAAAATGTGAGTTTCCTCTATACCACTCGCCGGAAGAAACCGCATTGGTTGTATGGCTTGTTTTTCATTATGACAAGTGTCTGCAACTATACCAGGGGGACAACACCCTGAGGAGAAGAAAATTATAGATAAAGAGCGAATGGGCTTTCAAAAGCCAGCTGAGACCAGGAGGGGATTGCCATTATTTGATGTGGAGACAGTAGCAAACTTGTATGTATTGGTTGCCTTATAGGCAAGAAAATGTATAGAAGTGTTGATTTTTAAACTAATATGTCTATAACGTAGTCTTAACTCCTGAAGGTCAGTAGATATGGTGGTGACTAAAGATGAAGACAGCTTTCGTAGATTTAAGAAAGGTCTGCATAACAAAGATGAATGGTCAAAGGTTATTGTAATGAATTTAAATTTTGTCTAAGTTACAGTCTTAGAAGGCTGTGGAAAATACTATTTGTTAGTAGTAAGAGAGACTGCCTGAGTTGGAGGAAGGGATGGTAACTGTGTCTTTCTTTCTTTCTTCCTTTCTTGTATCGGCCTGCTAGAGCAAGCTGAAGAAAAATAATGATAAGAAACCAAAACAACCCAGCTGCCTTTTCTAAAAATCAAATGAATAATGAACAGACAAGATTTGAAACTGGTCAAGATACCATGTAAAATTAGGTAAACCTAGAGGAAAATGTGAATTTTAAAATTGAAATCTTTTTAGAGACGATATATTGAAAAGGAGCAGTTGACATGCGTGTCTAATATGAGTGTATGTGATGGTGACAGCACTTTGTCTTGTATGTGACTATGTGTTAGTTTGGGGTACTAATACTAAGTCTGAATGGGGTGTATATTGTGTCATTACCCACTAGGATGGCTTTTGGCAAATGACAAATTTTAAAGGAAGCTGCTAATTCTGTTAGGTGAAAAGATGATACAGAACATAGGACGAGCTTTAAACTGATTGGTCATCAAGCTCTGTCTGGTATTAATTACTTTTGTCTTTATGATGTTGATTTGAATTATGTTCTGGATCAGTTTAAGAATTTGATGTAAATTGGAATTGCGGAGTTGTAGATTAGTAGGATGAAAACGTTACAGATTTGATGGCAACAACACAGTGACATATTGGCTAAGTCAACATGAAATTAGCAAGAGAGCCCCTCACATTTATGAGTATTGTGATGAAAAGGGGGAAAAATGATTGACTGACATTGACCAAGTCTGTACGGCACGACATGACCTGATAGAAACAATTGATGACTTTGGAAATGTTTGTAGATGACTGACTTGAGAGACCAAACAACAGGCCTGAAATGCAGGACTGTTTCAACAGGAGACGCCAGGGCAGATGCAGCAGCGACCGCTGCGGCAGCACAGCAGACAAAAGAAACTACGTGTACTTTACTATCTGAAAATAACCTCGACATTTGTTTTTCTCTACAGATCATGCAGACTTTTGATACAGGGCAGAAGGTGCCCAATAAAATGATGGCTATGGATGAATTTGGCTATTTTGGCTAATTTTCCTTTTGCAGAATGTCAGGATGGATTGCAGCAAACAGAACTGATTCTGTTCCAAATATATAAATATTGTGTTGTGGACATGAGCAAAGTGGGTTGAGTGTTTTTCAGGGGAAAAGGACCCAGAGTGCTATTAAATGAGCAAGAAATTATCCGGTGATAATATGTTTCAGGCTGTTGATTCCACAGGTCACACCAAAAGGGACGAGCGGCTAGGCAAGCATCACTAACAAAATAGTTAAGGTCAGGCAATGAGACAGGTGGGGCATCCCATCCCGCAAAGACCATTCTCACACGTAATGCTTGATTATATTGAATTGACACAATCTGACAAAAAGAAATACTGCATAGTTGCAGTAGACATGTTTTCAAAATGGGTAGAAGCAATGCCAACAGCAAAGGCAGATGCAAAAGGGGTGGCAAAACTACTCCTACAGGAAATTGTCCCACGATGGGGTATTCCTGAAAAATTATCAAGTGACAATGGCTCACATTTTGTAAACAGCGCAATCTCTGCAGTCGAAACATTTCTGGGTACCTCCTGGAAGTACCACTGCTCCTATTGGCCACAAGCAGGGGGTGCTGTTGAACGCGAGAACGAAACCATTAAGAATAAACTGGTAAAAATTTGTGATGAAACATGGCTTTCATGGCCAAAGGCCCTGCCCATTGCATTGACTTATATGAGAATGAAAAAGAGGGGACGCGCACAGCTCTCTCCATTTGAGATTCTGTTTGCTCGTCCACCTCACATGGGCTGGGAACCACATAACCCTAGACCACTGCCTGACAACTCTCTTTGTGAACATGACATGTTGCAATATTGTGTTGAACTGGATAAGGTGTTTGCTGATATTTCTAAACAGGTCAAAGCAGCAGCTCCAGAGCCAGCGGAGACGGCCCTGCACAACATCAGGCCACGTGATTTCGTGCTGATCAAAGATCTGAGGCGGAAACACTGGAAAGCGAAGAGGTGGCAGGGGCCATTCCAGGTTTTGCTGACAACTCACACTGCGGTGAAAGTCGCGGAGAGGGCTCCGTGGATCCATGGGACGCACTATCGAAAAGTGCCAGCTCATGCGGTAGCTGCAACGGAAGAAGATCCCAATCCAGAAGTGCCAGCTCACGCGGTAGCTGCAACGGAAGAAGAATCCCCATCACAGCTAACGAGTACCAAACAGGTGTCAGACTAAACAGAGTTGCTTGTCTGCCTGTAGGTTACTCACTGGAAGACCATCGTCACTGGAGAAAAGACGAATCTATAGTACGGGACGATTCTGCAATTTTAGGGGTAGTCCGTACTAAGTCAAGAACTCTGTGGGGTTTTGATGGAGTGGGCATTGCAGTTCACTGTCTAATAATATCTACTAGACCTGCCCTGAGACCAACCATACATAGGGAAACAGGACTTGTATCATTTTCACAAGAACATGAGTTTGACTAAGAAATGAAGTAACCATGGGAAAAATTTACTTGTGGTAAATTACTATGATTATGGATGAGTAAATGTCAAATTTGTATGTATGTTCTTTGAATGAACATGGGGTGGAATGTAATGGAAATTTTACATTTAGATGTGTTTTCTACTTTTAGACATGTTCTTTTATCTTTTAGATGTGTGCAACTTTTATTAACATTGAGGATTTATGTACTAATAAGCATTTAAAGGAAGATGTTCTTATAAGCTGAGGGACATTATTAAAAATATAACCAAGCTGTTAGAAATGCATAAGTTAGAATAAGCTTTCTGGAACAAGATGTTCTGGGTCACAGAGGACCAAGTAACAAAAAAGGAACAACGTGTACTTCAAGTGACCTATGATCTGCTTCAAGTGAAAAATGTATATGTGTGTGTGCAGTTTTTCTTTCAATCAAACCAGAAATATGAAGTTGAGTAGTAGCTAAAAAAATTAGGAATTGAGCAGTATTTCAAAAACAGGAAATCTGGACGAAGATGTCATAGTGCTGTCTAGGCGGATTTATGTGAGACCAAGAGCTTGAACAAATTTCTGTGAGACCAAGGGGTTTGCAAAACCTGGTTTTCCTTTTAAGGGCATTATTGGAACAGATGCAGCTTCTACACAGGATGTGTTAGGGTATATAACGGGGTGAAAGGGATCGCCCTTTGCCCTTCTCATGTAGATGCTGTCTGTATGAGAACTGCCAATTTTATTCCTTGCAAGAAATAAATACTTGATACTTTGACTTTTCAGAGGTTTCCACTTGTGTCCTTCCTCCTAACTTTTCGAATAGAATTATTTCCACAACAGTGTGTGTGTGTGTGTTTGTTTGTGTGTGCATAAAGCGATTTCTTAATTAATTTATAAATAATATATTTTATTATAGTTTTTGTTTATTTTTTTGGTTGCTGATAAATAAATAAAATCAGATCGACAATATTAGCACTGTCTGTCGTGCAGTTTGCTAGCTGGCTATGAACAAACGATCTAAAAAAAGGTATTAAACTCGACGAAGGAAATGTGGTTAAATAACTGTGTTAGGTTAAACTGAAAAAAGGAACGTGGTGTATAATTGTGTGAAATGTATGATAAAAATGGGCACTGACAAAAACTGTTCAAAGCAGGCCAATAGAAGTCAATGGACGCTGGGCTTCAACAGGGAAATGCACTGTGACGCTACAGGAATCTATGAGAAGGAAATCGAGTCAGCCGACCTGCTATATGTAGCTGATTTTGTTAACAATATACTTTTTGTTTAAAGCAATTTAAACTAATGAAGATTAATTAGGTTGCTGATGCACTGAGATGTGTAGAAAATCAGGCCACATTTGTTTACCACCACACAGGGAAGACAAGAGCAAATGGTTTATTTCGAAAGACAATCTTTTCCCCCAGGGAGGGATTATTGCATTTTTTACTCTCTTTCTCTAAGGAATAGATCCTCTCTCTCTCTCTCTCTCTCTCTCTCTCTCTCTCTCTCTCTCTCTCTCTCTCTCTCTCTCTCTCTCTCTCTCTCTCTCTCTCTCTCTCTCTCTCTCTCTCTCTCTCTCTCTGCGTGGGCGTGGGCGTGGGCGTTTGTGGAGCGTGTGTGAGAGCGTGAGTTTTTGAGCGCGTGTATTTCTTTCTTTCTTTTGTGTTTTTCTTTATATTTTCTTTTCTTTTTCTTCTGAATTTGTTTGTTTGATTTGGTTTTTGTCTTGTGTGGAGTTTGTTTGGGCTGCCTGGAAGGCATGGCATCTCAGGCTGGGACTGGGCTCGATGTTTTAACACGCCGTCACGGAGTTAAGATTGTTGGTCACCAAAACATTCTCTCCGCATCCAGAATGAATGATGCGACCGTGATCTTTTTTTAAACTCGGTAGAAAGAGCAAATTAGGTAGTTGCAAGAGGCATAATCATTGATGAAACACTTACACCTGTTTTACCGCTGTTGTTACCATAAAAAAAAAATCACAATATCAAATATCCCTCCGTTTCTCAGTGATGATATTTTGAAACAAGCACTATCACGGTATGGGAAGTTGGTTTCACCGATTAAAAAGATCACGATCGGGTGCGAGTCTCCTTTATTGAAACACATAGTTTCATTCAGGAGATTTGCGTTCATGATCATCCAAGATGACGCAGAATTGGACTTGGCTCTAAATTTTCGTATGAATGATTTTGAATATGTTTTGTTTGTAACCACTGATAAAATGAAGTGTTTTGGATGTGGTAAATCGGGCCATTTAATACGTTCATGTCCTGATAAGAGTGCAGCTGGAAGTAGTACTTCAACTAAAGGTAAGCCTGCGTTTAAACCGGCTGAGGTCGGTCTGGCTGAAGCAGTGCCGACTGTGGATGTACCTGTTGGGGAAGGAATATCTGTTGAGGGGCCTGTGGAAGCCTGATCAACTTCGTGGAATCATTAAATGAAGGTAGGGACACCTCAGAAACTGTTACTGCAAAAACTGGTTTGTTGAACAGTGATGTTGAAAACATGGGCGATGTGTCTGATATAGAAGCAGAGAGTAGGTTGTTCAAAGTGCCAACAAAACGGAAATATGTGGAAAAGATCAGTCATAGTAAGTGTTTTAAAAAAGGTGAAGTGGTTGAGGATCAGAAAGAGTCAGAAAGTGGAAGTGAAATGTCTGACTCGAGTACAGTATTGTCACAGAGTGAAGCTGCTATAAGCAGAAGCTATGATGTTGATGACATAAAACGTTTCCTTAATAACACAAAAAATAAAAGGGGTGTGGTTGTAAAGGAATATTTTCCTGACCTAACTCAGTTCTATGACAAAGCCAAAGGTTTACTAGCAGATGGGTGCCTTTCGAACAGGGAGGTGTATCGTTTGAAAAAGATTGTGAGAAAAGTTGGCATGGATTTAAATGAAAATGAAGACTAAGAACATTAGTAATTTGGTTTTGCTTGTGTTTTTTTGTTTGTTTATTTATTTTAGTATGGCTGAAGTGCGGATTGCTTCCTTGAATGTCAATGGTGCTAGAGATTATAGAAAAAGAGCTGAGCTGTATGAAATTATCAAGCAGAAAAAGTTAGATGTCACTTTGATTCAGGAAACACATAGTGACGTGAATAAGGTTAATGATTGGATGAAGGAATGGGAAGGCTTATCTTTTTCCAGTCACAATACCACTTTAAGTGGAGGAGTAGCAATATTATTTGCAAAAATATCAAGTTAAAGAATTTTTGAAGGGTAGACTTTTAAAAGTGAGAAGTTTATTTGAGTGTCCCCAACTCAACAATTGATAGGATGTTGTTTTTAGATACATTATGCTCTGTTTTACAAGATGTTTCTAATGATGATTAGTTATTTCTGGGAGGAGATTTTAATTGTACAGTGAGTAATTGTGACAGAAATCATATTGAACCCCATATGCCGTCAAGAAAGCGTCTCTTTCAAATAATAAATAAGCATGAATTAAGTGATGTGTGGAGGTTTTATCATGAGGATAAAAGGCAATATACTTGAGCGCATACACATGATAATGTTTTATCTCAGGCAAGATTGGACAGATTTGATGTGTTTAAACATCATACGGGTATTTTTAAAAATTGTTGTATTTTTCCTGTTGGTTATTCAGATCATTGCATGGTGCAGTGTTCTTTTATTTTGAATTCTGTCAAGCCAAAAAGTGCGTAATGGCATTTTAATCTAACGTTGTTAGATAATAATGATTTTTTTATACACACGTTTAAGTTGTTTTGGGCTGATTATAGAACAACAAAAGATTCTTTTCAATCAGTTCAGAAATGGTGGGATTTTGGTAAAGTACAAATTAAACAGTATTGTCAGCAGTATGCACAACAGCACCAAAGTTTTAAATCAGTCAATGACAGACTTAGAGAATGACATAATTAAGATACAGGAATTGGCAGATTTAACGAAACAACAAAGTTATCTGAAGATTCTTTCTAAGAAAAAAAAATCAATTGGCAGAATTATTAGGGGTTAAAAAGCAGGGGGCTTTGGTCCGGTCAAGATTTATAAGTCTTGATCAGATAGATGCACCTTCAAAGTATTTTTTTTAACCTTGAAAGGAAAAATGGGCAAAGAAGAATCATTCACGCTTTGCGATCTGAGGAAGGAATTCTGTTTTCCAATCCTGTAGTGATTAGAAGGAGGGAAATTGGTTTTTATGAGAAACTGTACAGAAGTGAAGTAGGATCAGACAATATCAGTAAAAGTGTCTTTTTTGAGGATTTACCAAAGGTGTCTGATGAAGGTAATGCAGAGATTTCAGGTACGCTCAGTCTGGGAGAACTGCATAAGGCCGTTCAGAGCATGGAATCCAGAAGGGTGCCTGGAGTTGATGGCATACCCATAGACTTTTACAAATGTTTTTTGGGAAGTTTTAGGAGAGGATCTCTTAGAAGTCCTCAATGGTAGTTTGGATGGAGGTCTTCTACCTTTGAGTTGCCGGAGAGCAGTCCTGACCCTTCTTCCCAAGAAAGGAGATCTCACTGAGATCAAAAACTGGAGACCTGTTTCACTTCTGTGTAGCGACAATAAACTTCTTTCAAAGATTTTAGCAAACAGATTATCAAAAATTACGGGTAAGGTGATCCATCCGGACCAAACTTACTGTGTCCCCAAAAGGTCAATTTTTGATAATATTTCCCTTATTAGGGATATTTATTATGTCCTGTAAGTTGTCAAATAGTGACATTGGTTTGATTTCGCTTGACCAAGAGAGGGCATTTGATAGAGTTGAGCATGCATACTTATGGGAAACGTTAAAAGCATTTGGTTTTAGTAAGGGTTTTATTGATAAAATCAAAGTTTTGTATAGTGATGTTGAGAGCATACTCAAAATTAATGGTGGCTTATGCACTCCTTTTAAAGTGTTTAGAGGAGTGAGGCAGGGATGCTCGCTCTCTGGAATGTTATATTCACTAGCAATAGAACCTCTGCTGAAGCAATTGAGGAAGAATGTACAAGGTTTTAAATTGCCTAATGTTGAAAATATAAGAGTCTCTGCGTATACTGATGATGTATTAGTGTTTGTTAGCCAACAGAGTTATGTAAATGTTTTAATGCGTGTACTTGATTATTTTAAAAAACTGTCCTCTGCTAAAATTAACTTGGAAAAGAGTGAAGCAATATTAATAGGGGATTGGAAAAATGGTTATTTTTCCCTTCCTCCTGGCTTAGTATGGAAGAAAGGAGGCTTTAATTATTTAGGGGTTTTTTTTAGGGGATGAAGTGACTGTACAAAAAAATGGGAAGGAACTCTTGAAAAAGTTAAAGGTAGACTTGAAAAATGGAAATGGTTAATCCCAAATATGCCATATAGAGGTCGAGCTTTAGTTATAAATAATTTAGTAGCTTCCTCTTTAAGGCATAAGTTAAACTGTATTGATCCTCCTTTGCGTCTCTTAGCAGAGATTTAAGCAAATTTAGTTGATTTTTTTGGGGGGATAAGTTACATTGGGTTCCTCAGAGCGTATTGTTTTTACCTAAAGAAGAAGGAGGACAAGGATTGGTTCATATTCAAAGTAGAGCAGCAGCTTTTCGTTTAGTTTTTACAAAGACGTCTTAATAGTTCGGTAACTTCAAGCTGGAAAGCAGTTGCATGTAAAATATTACAAAATGTTGGTAATTTGAAAATAGACAGGAATCTTTTCTTTATGGACTTGTACAAGTTGAACTTTAACGGGATGCCTATTTTTTTATCTTAATGTTTTTAAAGTGTGGAACATGTTCAGAGTGCAAAGAGAAGGACATTTTTAATCTCTTTACTGGCTCCTTGAAGAAACATTGATATATGGAGCACGTTTCAATTTAAAACACAATGACTGTTCAATTCCTGGACTTACGGAAACACTTGTGGCATCCAAAATATGTACTATGGGGAGTCTAGTACACTTGACAGGACCTGACTTTGGGAATACGGAAGGAGTTGCTTTGAGTTTGAAAATTAAGTCAGTACGATCTGTTTTTCATTTATTACAAAAATGGAAACAAAAACTCACTTCTGATGAACTGAAACTTTTATCAGAATACTGTGAATACAAAAATGTTCCTAATGAAGAATATGTATTATCTGAGTTTTTTATTTTTCCTATGTTAGATGATGTTTCAGGAATGTTTTTACATTTACAAAAAAGCGCTTAATGAGAGGGTTGATACACCATGGCGTAATGTTTTACAACTTGATGATGATGATAAACCAGAGTGGAATTCATTATGTAAGCCACCATTAGGTAAAAGAGTTAGGGACATACAATGGAGACTTTTACATGGTGCGATAGCAGTTAATGCTTTTATTTCAGTTTTAAATCCTGAAAGAATGCCCTTTTTGTTCTAGCAGGGAGAGTGTTTTTCAAGCTTATATGGATTGTTTTAGACTACAACGGTTGTTTAGTTTATTACATAATTTATTTTATAGTTTTAATGAATATTTTTCTATAGACGTATTTAATACTGGTTTTAAATATGTTAGAAGAAATAGGTTTATTTGTTAGTGTTTAAGTTTTCTTATAGGTCAAGCAAAGTTGGCAATCTATATGAGCAGAAAAAACAAGATAGAAGGGGGTACTGATCAAGATATTAATATTATGTTTTTAGCCACTGTTAAATCCAGAATACTTGTTGATTTTCGGTGTTATACTTCCATGGATGATGTTATTACATTTGAAATGAAATGGTGCAAGAATGAGGCTTTGTGTTCAGTTATTGATGGACAAATCTTTTTTTCTCTTCTACTAATGTAGAAAAAGTTTTTTGTGTGGTGTAAAAGGTAAATGAAAAATAGTAAATGGTGAAAAATGTTTTTGTGAAAAATTGTAAATAAAGTATTTTTTTTCAAAATTCAAAATTCTCTCTCTCTCTCTTGAGATACTGCCTCACTCAACAGAAAGAAGTGCTCTGACTTCCTGGGCTGCTGTTATCAATCCATGAGGGGCAGGAATGTATTTTGGGTGTTATTTGTTGCAATGACATCCATTAGATTTCTGTTGGGGAGCTCAGGTTTCTGTGTGTGTGTTCATTTGGCTGGTGGAGGTCAGTGAGACAGGCAGTTCTCTGGAGGCTGTATCTACAATATAAAGTGTAACAAAATGCTGCAGAGGAATGAAAGTGAGAGAGATAGAGAGAGAGAAGAGAGATGCTGACTCAGTGTGAGCTATAATGCCCTTCTCAGAGTGAGGATAATGGGCAGTCAATCTATGTTAAGGATGTGGACTATGGGTGTAAGCAGAGACTGTTTAAGACAGAGGTGGTCGCTCATGCAATATGGGGACAGTAGGAATGGAATGGTGTTATAAACATATTTGTTGCGAAAACAGATCTGTCCTTTATATGTATCAGTAAAAGTTTGGACTCTCTTGATATAATTCATATTTTTCATGATCTTAAAAAACTATTGATCTTAAGGTCTGTTTAAATGCTTAAAAATTGTTTTGCTTTACAAAGCTTAATTTTTATTTCATTATTTATTTATTTACTCATTCATTTACTTATCTATTTTAGCAGACATTGAAGGACAATTTGCCAACTCAAGTGTCCAGCATAAGTGGCAAGTCTTGTACATTGACACATTATTGTTGAAAAAGCATCCCAACTAAATACTTCATGAAGTTGGTTGAGAACATGCCCAGAATGTGCAGAGCTGTAACCTAGGCAAAGACTGACCCCTTTAAATAGGCTAAAGTATAAAATAATAAGATATAATTTGTTCACCATTTTATTGGGCACTGCATAGTTGGTTTGAATGAGTTTATTATTATTCTAAAAATGTGTGAAATAATAAAACAAAAAAGATGTAGACAACGATTCTGAAATGCTGTGCTAAATGTAATAACATAAAATACAAATATTTTACATAATAGTTGATACAAACAAAAACAGAACATATTCACTCCAGGGTTTTGTTAATCAGGGAAAATGCTAAATAACGGCAGATTAAAAGGCCTGGATTAATAATGGACATGCGCATGGGAAAAGGGGTGGACAAAATATATAATTAAGCGATTCCTCACAGTGAGTCTCATAAACTAAGCGTGCATACGCTCAAATTTGTGTGTGAAATCTGCATATGAACATTTTCTCAAACAAATCTTGATCCACCAATATGTTTTTGGAACAACTGGAACCACAAATATCACATATCGATATTATGAGAATGATGAAAGTCTGTGAAGAAATGGATTTGCAAAAAAGTGTGTGTGTGTGTGTGTGTGTGTGTGTGTGTGTGTGTGTGTGTGTGTGTGTGTGTGTGTGTGTGTGTGTTGGTGTGTGTGTGTGTGTGTGTGTGTGTACCTGCTGGGACAGCGCCTGCACAGAAACAGTCTGAGGTTGAGAGAACAACTGAGGATCTGCTGCCCTCAACATGAACTGCCCACTTCTGAAAAACAAGTCGACATTACACTGCTGTGAGCAGACTCAAGGATATAAATAATATGGGTGAGTCAGTGATTGCTTACATTTTGCTACAAAACCAAAAATCATCTATATTGTAGGGACCAGCTGTATTGTGGAAGAGTCCACACAAGAAAACAGCTTGGTAAACATATTAAATAATGTCATACTGTTGAGAGACGAAAATGAGAAAAAGACTGAGTAGCTTTTAAAGAAAAATGATAAAGACTGAAAAAGAGATACATTGTGAAAAGAGGGATGAGGAATAAAATAGACGTGAAAATGTGAGGGCACACAGATCACTTGTTAATTGAATCACAGAGCTGAAGGGAATGAGAGGAGCCATTGAAGATATAAACTGAGAGAAAGTTGAGAGAAAATTGAAGGTCAGCAGTCAATCTGACTTCCACACGTGATCAACACAAATGCTGCGGCTTATGGTCACTGTGGGGTGTGTGTGTGTGTGTACTGTCAAATGCCTCAGCAACTTCACCGAGGTAATTAAAGGTAATGACTGCGCACTTAGTCCATCCCCCAAAACACACACACTCGACACCCGCTCGCCTTAATACAACGTTGTTTTACTCCTGTACAGCATCTCTCTGGGTATTTTGGTGTATAAAGATCAACAAATATCTAAAATATGTCTATCTAAACAGAAATGGGCCACATCCCGCAGAAATGAAGAACAGAATCGTCACCTAAAGTGATATTTCAGGAGAAGAGATATGTAATCTTTTACCTGAACTATAAACAGTAAGTAAACAATATGAAAATATCATCTAGTTGATAAATAATAATTATGTTTCTAATGACTTCTCAAACAAATATCCTGGGGAAATGACCCAGGATTAATTCTGCCACTCCATGTTACACACACACTCACTTGGTCTGCTCTTTATGATGAATGAAGCGCACAGCTCTACGTTTGAGCTGAGTAAAGGTGAAAATATCATCTCTGCCCAGTGCTCTGTCTCTGTCATTCTCCAGGACCACGAGGTGGCCGTTACTAGGCGGTTGAAGGAGCTGGAGCAGCATGCTCTCTGATTGGCTATCTGCATCCTTAATTGACAGGAGAGCTGGATCCAGAGGCTTAACTCCACCAATAGGAACCAGCAGAGAGCCATTGATATAAAGAGATGGAGCGCGGCTGTTTGCTGTAGAAACAAAAGTGGATGGGATGGTCAAATACTCTTACAGTCATAAAACCATACAGAATTTCAATAACTCAAAAAAATGAAATATATTTAAAATATTAAAATAGACAAATGTAAAATGTAATATAAGGAAATATAATATTTACTCTTACTCTCAGAAAAAAGGTTCAATGGTGTTCTATATAGAATCCTAGGTCTCTATCGTTCACCATATCGGTATCAGCCAATATATGTTCATTTTTAATGTTATCATTATCGGCCCAATAAAAGCCGATAAATAATGGATTATTGCCTTGAAAATTCTTGAAATATGATTGGAATCACTTAAAAAAAGAAAATACAGTTAAGTATTTAACTGTCTAAGTACAGTTAACATGCGCAGTGTCGCAAGTCTGTCATATAGGCTACATAAAATTATAATGAGAACTTCATTATAATTGTGTGCTTGGGACATGGATTTTAAAGGTGAGACTTTAGTTTTTTGTAATCAGACTTTCAAAAATAATATAAAAACTCTTATTTAGATTTATTGGCCAATATATCGGTTATCGCATTTTATATAAAGAATTATCGGTCTCGGCCAAAAATTTCATATCGGTGCATCCCTAAAAAAAAAAAATATATGTTCTATATATAAAGTTCTATATATGAAGTGACTGTCAGAACCCTTTAAGGCTCTCTATAGAACCTTTTATTTTACATACTAACATACTAAAATACATACTAGTGTACATACTAAAAGCACTGCACCGATTATGCTGGCCAAGTATAAATATTTCTTTTGGTCTGTAGAAATCTTATTTTGTATCAGATACGTGAGGCAGAAATTCCAGGTTACCATGGCAGGCTCTTGCTTTTCGGTCAGCGTAGTATCCATGACCACAATCCGGGATGCATCGACCACCCTTCAGGAAGGAGCTCTCAGCACAGACGTGACACTCACCTGCACTCACGCACTCCAAGCAACCAGCTGAGCATGCTGGGAAATAACAGTAAACAATCTGTCATTAGACTCAGGTAGGACACGAGAGGGAACTGCGTCACACTATACTGAGCTTCTCTAAAATTAGCAGGTTGGTAAGCATGCCAAAATGAACAATGTAGGCAGTCACGATCACTCTCTCAGACCAGATTTACAGCACTCACCGGTGCACTGACGGGTCGAGTCTTCTAAAAAGTGGCGCTTTCCGCATTCCAGTACACACTGTCCATTCAACACAGCATACGGCAACTGGCACCGCTGGCATCGGCCATGGGTCTGGCACTGATCACAGTGCTCATCACAGCCTGTTCAGAGAAAGAAGAAGGAAGACAAAGACTGAAGACATTTCATTTATATTTTATATGAAATCCAAGTTGTCTATCATTTTACATACTAAAATGATTTAAAAAAAATTCCTTTCAAAAGATGGTAACATTTTCGAAAGTTTTATGCTCACCAAGGCTGCATTTATTAAAAAATTGAAAACAGTACAAATAGCAATGTTGTGAAATAATACTACAATTTGAAATAACTTTTCTATTTCAATATATTTTAAAATGCAATTAATTGTGAGGGCATCAAAAATTTATCAATGTTGAAAACATTTGTTTTGATTCATATTTTTGTGTAAACAGCAATATTTTTTTCAATAATTTTTATTTTTATTTTTTTTTGCCAGGATTCTTTGAAGACTAGAAAGTTCAACAGAACAGAACAGCATTTATATTACTTTACTACATTACTGTCACTTTTGATCAATTTAATATATCCTTGCTAAATGAAAGCATTCATTCATTTAAAAAAAAAAATCTGACTGACCCTAAACTTTTAAATGGTAGTGTAAATGTATTATTAAAATATAATAATATTATAACAATTATTAATTTATAATAAATTTAAAAGAGATTAAAATATAATAAATTATAGATGCAAAATAAATTCCAGTTCCTCTGCTGAAATGTTTCAGTGTCAGTGAGTTAATATGCTACAATAACTTGATAATGCTGGATAATATCAATCTTTCAAAATCACAGAAGAAAGTGAATTTTAAGTAATGTGCTTCTTCAATCTGGTCTATAGCTACAGCACCGCTGATAGACTTTCAGTCTAATTTGAAATCAATCCATTAAAGTGCCATTAAACCTTGGCTCTAGCACAGCGGCTGATGTTGGCACTATACAGCTGAAAAGAGTGGCCCGCCCTCCCTCACTCCCCGACCGTGACAACTGACTGAGAGATTGAAATGTCAACGTTTATTGAGCTGGAAAATTAATTGGTTGGAGTCATAATGAAGGTTGTTAGTTTTGTTGATGACTGACTCAGACATCTCTCGGCATCCTGGTAGAATCCTGGCGAGCATCCCGGCACACAAATGCCATCCTGCAGGACGTATCCCTCCATGCACTGCAGACAGTCACTACGCAGGGGTCCGCGGCACGCGTTACAGCTCCAGTCGCACTCTGAGAGAAACAGAGCGAAAGATAGAGTGGGTGGGAGGAATATGAGAAGAAAAATGATTAATGAGGAGTGTGATTGAAGAAAAGCAACTTGAAACTAGAAAGAAAAAGGCCAAGAGACAGTGATGAGAGAGCATGAAAGATTAGCATTAGATTTGCATTTATTGAAGGAAAAAAATAGCGAATGATAAAGACCAATCACTTTTAATTCAGTATGCAAATTCTGACAACATTATTGCCTAAAGGAATGGAGAACTTTCTAGAAATGTTCATTAATAAAGCAATAAGCCAAGAGAGACTGTATGTTACAGTGGGGTGTTTAAACACCCTTTGAAGTTGTGATGTAGCAGAAACAGTGACATCTTTTCTTTCATTTATTCTGTACAATGAATAAACAATTTGCCCGCCAAGTAATATAGTTTGTTAGTTTATCTGTGGAGAGGTAGCAACTTATATAGAAAATGCAATCACAGCTGTGCATCAACTACCATTTAACAACAGCTTTAACACAGCTCATCCAATCAGAATCGACCATCTTTATATAAGCATTTCATAAGGCAGGTTTTATTTAAATTTAAAGTTCAATTATCTGCAAAACCAAGCTTGAATAGTATCTGTACAAAGAAGAAATATGAAGGATTTCAATACACCGCTTGACTTACAATGAGAAAGATAAGAGACAATATTTCAGTTCTCAAATCCTCCATTAAAGAGAGCGCTAGCCGACCATTTGATAACTCACAACCAGACCTCCGCTCTCTAAATCAGCAAAGCTCATTAAAAAGCCCCATCACGCTCTTTCTGTCATCGCTCTATATAATCTCATCATCTCTCCCCTCATTCAATGAAACCATCCTACCAGCTAAAACATTTCAAACATTCAACTGAAAAGAAGTGGCTAACTTCATTCACTACATCCAAATCAAATGTCAGTGATGTCCATATTTACTGCTTCAACTCAAAAGCAGCTCATTTGTCCATATGTCATGTGGACTGTGATCTTCTTTCACATATCTATCCATAAAGACACACACAACAATAAACAGAAATTCCAATAGGGTCCTCACACCATTGGTGCTCGGGCACTAATGATGTCAAGCATTATTGATGTGCTCCCTCCAAATATAGTCAAGGTAACCTTTCTTCACTGCACTGCAGGGGTACACAGCATCACATATCTGTAACACATTCATACCCCCTCTGTCATTGTCCCTCTTTCTGATTCACTCTCACTCATTCAAAAACACACATATTCAAGGGACAAAAAAATATTCTGTCTCCTGTTGATCTTCTCTGTAAATCCCATCAAAACAAAGGTCTCATGGTATGGGTATCTATGTTCCACACCCAAACCACATCGTATTAGGATTTGAACACACTCACAAATATTAACAAATATCTTCTCTGAAATTAATTTAATTCGACTAGTGTCTTCTTGAAATTTACTTGACCTTAAAAATGCATTCTCTTTAGCCCAACTGTTCTGTGCATTTTAAGGATGCATGTTAGTTAAAATAGACTGATAGAGTATGTAGGATATTTCTTCAAGGCTGGAATACACTACACAACTTTCTACGTCTGAAAAGTTTTTAAAACAATGGGCATCATACACTTTCCGACTTTGTACATGGTCTCATAAAAAAAACTGGGCACCATACACTAAATGACTGAGGATCACATATTACTACACTTTCATGTTGTTCCAAACACAACAAACTCACACAGAAACATGGTCCTTGTTGCTAGAAGATGCATGAAAAATTCTGAAATCTGCTCAAAATATCAAACATGTTTGATTTCCTCTAGCTGGATGGAATCAAAGTCTGAAGCAAAGAAATCTCGAATCCAACTTTCTGAGAAAACATTGTGAAGTGGATTCCAGCCTTTATGAGATTAATGTTCAATACCTACAAAAGAAGAAACAGGAACTTAACAGTTTTGGAGCAGCAAGGCAAAAATAACGGGTGATACAACAAACATACAAATCAAAGAATAATATCCAGACACCTGTCTCATGGACAAGTAAAACTAATAGTTTTGTTTAACACTACAGGATCAGCAATTTAAAATAACTCAATTTTAAAATGGCTGGATATATCAGGATGTAAAAGTGTCTAGTCTAAATGAATATTTCTCTGCGATTATTTCACGTATGGCTCACCTCTGCATGTGCGTGTGGTGGTGTTCAGGTAGTACTGATGAGCACAGCTCTCATACTGACACTCCCCAAACAGAAGCACTTTAGCAGGATCTCTACAGGATGTACACACACCCGCCATCTCACAGCTCAGACACTGAGTGTCACACACTGAAACACACACAATAATCATTTTATCAATGTACACATCCTGTATCATATGTGATATGTCTCTAAATTATCAACATAATTAAAACTTTGCTGAAAAACCTATTGTACACAATCTCCTACATACCTTCTGTCATATGAGTGATAGTTTCTACTGTTTTAGCATGTAAAAGGCTTTTTAGATTATATTTTATTTTTTGTATCTTACTGATACAGTTGCCTTACTGAATTTTATACAATTAAATGCAAGAATAACTTTCATTTTTTTCGTAATATTACTGGAAAAAAACAACTTGATTTTCCATGCATCATTTTTTTTTAGCAAAATCATGTTAAAATGTATGTAAATACATTGTATGCAAATATGACACATCAGGCTTTTGAGGAATGTTTACTTGTACATTTCTCAATCATAGTTGTATTGCATTATATGTTTGGCCCCCACAACAAAAACTACAAAATCATAAAACTAAGCATTTATTTATTATCTTGCTAAGACAATACAATTATTGGGAGATATGGCGTGACAACTGTTATTTATTTACATTTTATCTAAGCAGTCTGCTGTATGGTTATGAATTGATTTACATCACCAGCTATCAGAATTTAATCTTACTTTTTGGCCATATAAAATATCAGCAACTGGACCAAATTGCATACTTTTGCTTAGTTTGAGCCGTTGAATAAAATCAAAAAAGTTTTTCCTCCTCGAGACGAGATTCAATCATACTTTATCATACTATATGAGATGTACTAAATATCATAATCAAACACATATGCACACTTTTTATTATGGATGGATAATGGACGCACTATAAAAAACTATAAGTACAAATGAACTTACTTTGGCACACACTGTTTTCATCAGCGTAATATCCGGTTGGACAGCGATGGCTGCAGAGACCCGATGGGGCCAAAACATCAGGCGCCAAACAGGAAGTACAGGTGAGAGGACCGTCCCCACTGCACTCCTTACAGGAAGAGTGACATTCTGCAGAACACAGGCACAGGACAATAAGAACGATGAGCAAACAATTAGCATAGTAAATATGAAGACAAGATAAATATATCAAATATCTTTTAGCTTTGGAAATAAGGGTCTCTAGAGAGGAATGGGATGAAAAAGCCTTCCATTGTGTAAATTAATTATAACTTACTGTTAATAACATATAACACTATATATACATTGTAAAGTGCTGTCATGTAGATGCATACGAATGATTGAGAAAAGACTATGCAGATACTGTCTGTACAAACTCTTAGAATCTTAGAAAATAGTGCAACACTTGTATCAGATAACCTTGACATTTTAATGAGCGCTGTTGCCAAGGACATTCACATTCAACAACAGTATTATAAAAACAGTAGATATTTAAAAGCAATACTGTTGACATCCAGCAGAAATATCCATTCAAATATGACATTCAGTCTGCTGTCAACTTGACATATCACCTTCAAAGAGGGCAGAGACTTGCTAATGCTAAGTGCAAGTCATTTCCATTAATGGTCTTTTGCCTTTAATGCACATAGAGCCAATTCAGACACACACACACACACACACACACACACGTATAAACACGCTTGTGCACATGCATGCTCCCTTTGTATCACGCGAAAGCCAGGCAATTAAAAAAGGTCATAATGGTTTATAGATCACATCAGCATCTTAAAAGATTTTGCATTAAAGCCGAGGACTACATCACACTCCCTAATAAAAACAAATGCACCGTCTCATCTACACTGTCAGCAGAGGAGCCACTTTCAAAGCATCACAGGTAATTGCATCAGGGTTATGAAAACAGAGGCTGTGGCTATATTACATTGAAAGATCACGTAGAATGACAAACTTGTGCATAAAGAGGATGCTGGCATTGAGATTAGACACTGTGTGTGTGACTAATGATGCTCATTCTACATAATGAAACTCATGCTGGAAATAAAGCAGCACACGGTTTTCTCAGAGGAAGACAGATGATGTTAAAAGATGTGATGAATTATCGTTGCAGATGCAGATTAGGGTTCAACATAACCATATTGTGACAATCTTATCACCATGGTTGCAATATTACAATCATAGTTATGTAAAAATAGGAAAAGATGTGTATAATCAATTAATAAAAAAAGGGTAGTGAAGCTCCATTCTCCCTATTATTTATTCATATAGATGTACTAGATGTCAATTCACACAAGTAATTTGTTAATTTAACAAATAACTAGAAATGATTTGATACTGTACATTAATCTTAGGTTTTTGGCACCACATCTCGCACATTTGGCATTACAAATTCATTGCAAATTACGTTTTCCCTATACATTATTAGTAGAATTGTATACAAAAACATTGTTTTCAATTAAATTATAATATAATATAAATTTAATAGAAGACCTTACAATAAGTCTTACTAACAAAAATGATGCATGTTTATTGCTCGATCTGATATTGTTTTGCATAGAAATGCAGTGAATCATGTGCAGCCTCACAAGGGTAAAAACTCAATTCTATCTCTATGCATCTACTTCTGGGAATGTACTTTATTTTTTGCTCTAAATTCACTTTCTTTCTCCTTTTAACTTACTTTTGCAGGCTCCGTGCCACCGATAGTATTTGAGTGGGCACTGTGGTACACAGCGATCTCCCAGAAGCAGCATCCTGGGAACCTTACACCACAAACACACAGTGCCAGAGCCTGGCTGCTGGTCTGCCACACACCGCTGGCACCCCTCCTCACACTCTGACAGAGAAACAAAGAGACAGACGGCGTATTTTATCATGATGCATATCCAGTAGAGCATCCCAAACTGAGGAGAGGAAGCGGAGGAAAAAAATATCTCATCTTAACAATGTTCCAAAGGTGTAAAAGTAAACACTCTTTTATCTGTATATCCTCTCTCACTCCTCATCAGCTGTGGGAGTTGACTGGCTTCATTGCCATGAGGGCACTGATAATAAAGAGATGCATATCAGCCAATGAAATCCTCTGTTGGCTTATTTCTCAGCCTGACTGATAATATCAGTACAAATTCTTTAAATTATACACATAGAGTTCAGGCTTTACTGATTCATGCAGCAAAATCTAATCAGAGTTTGCGCAAAGTTTCTGAGGAAAGGCAATTACTCAATCATTAAAAGCACTGGTCTAAAATTATCCACATAAAAATATGAGATATGACAAACTGAAATAAAAAAAAATAAAAAACAGGTAATAAAATAATATATCAAGGCCTGGTTTCACAGACAGGGCTTAGATTAAGCCAGGATTAGGCCTTAGTTCAATTTGGACATTTAAGTATTTTTTATAAACATGCCTTAGAAAAAAAAACATTACTGGTGTGCATATTGAGACAAAACAATGTCACTGACATATTTTAAGATAATTTAGTGCAAGTTGCTTTCAGTTAAACCAGCTCAAACATGCATTTTAGTCTGGCACTAGGCTTAAGTCTTGTCTTTTTTTTTACTGTCCACTGTCCTCTCTTGAGCTTGAGAGAATTGGGAATTGCTTGTTTTCAAGTCTGAACAGAATAAAAATATTTACTTCATACTTTTTACTGTTTACTTTTTTATAGCAACAAAATCCAGTACACAGAGTAAGAAGTAACTGCTCTCAGCCCTAAAGTCAAATGTAATCCAATTAAATAATTTCAAATGTATTGATAAATACTCTATATCAAAATCTGTTCTTTCTACAGTATTTTCCAACTGTGTTTGTGCCTATTTTGACTGAGAGACACATTTATCTTTTAGTGAAGACGGACTTTCTAAAACACTTTCACTGCTTACAGCTTTCTATTTGTTTTCTCATGTTTACTGCACAAAACCTCTTCTCTTTATTAGACACAGAATGGTACTTCAATCACATTGTATTAAGTTCCAAATAACAGGGTAACAGAATTGACTAGTTTCATGAATCAAACTGGCTCAGAGCACATTTGCCCATTTCTATGGTCTTGGCATTGACTTTACAACAATACCTGAGGTGCCCTTTGAACAACAAATCCTCCCTTGAAGGCAAAATGTGCTCATTTGACACCTTAAACCAGGGCAGGTGCAATGACTTGAGATCAAAGGTGTCACTTGGAAGCATGTTTTGGTGATGGTCTGGGAAGATTGATTTTCACTCACCAATGCAGTTGCCCACAACATTCGGGTATTGGCCCTCAGGGCAGCTGGTTCGGCAGTATCCGTTATGAAGACTGGCGTGGGCTGGACAGGCAGAACAGTCAGCCTGAGACGGGCCCATACACTCCTTACATGATGGATGACAGGCTGAAGGGAGAGAAAATAATGAGCACAACTTAAGATTCATAAAAGAATCCATTGAACATATTAATCCACAGGGAAATGGGTTTCTTTTGTGTGAAGGAACAGAACAACATCCATAATCACCTTGGCAAGAACGGTCCTGAACATGGAAACCATGAGAACATTTATCGAGACACTGCTCCTGGTGAAGGATACTGGGTCGTACACAGGAAGTACAATTCTGGAAACTTCCACCAGTGCAGCCTGAACACGAGGTGTGACATTCTGAAAGAGAAAAGGAGGGATAAAGTGATTGTTTTACATGAAATATTGGTGTTATAAACTCATGAACACACTGAAACTACAGATCGGACCTTAAATAATAATAATAATAAATAATTTTGGGCAGTCGTCCGTGAGGGGCTGTCGCTTTACTCTCGTCATTTTATTTGTTTATTTTGTGTGTTTAACTTTAAGTTGAAGGTTCGCCGGTTCCCGCCTCCTTCTTCCCTGAACTGCCATCAGAGGAATAAATAACATTTTAAAATATATTAATAGAGAAATAGCTATTTTACATTGTAATAATACTTCATAATATTGCTGTTCCCTATCGGTCAGTCACTACAACGTAGGTCATGACTGACCAATAGGAATCTCGCTGGAGAGGCCAATCTACTTCGAGTGAAACTAAAACAGGCCAATGCACATTGGCGTGCAATCATTTGCATCAGCTGCGCGGCCTCGCAGCGCGGGTATTTAACGAGCAGCTGAGCGATTGTTAGCTTTTTGCTTCGGAGCCAAACACTTCGATGCCTCTACAGCAACGGTGGGAAACTTCGACAGGCTTTTTTTTTTTTGGACCTCTTTCTTTTTCGGTGCTGGGCGTGACAGCACGGCAGCGTGAGCAGCCTCCTCTTATTAAGAGCAAACAAAAAGAGCTGTTTTAACGGCTGGTAAGATCTCCCAGCGCACAGTCGGGTGCACATTCCCCTGTGATCGCTGAGGCTGCTCCCCTGTGTGCTTCAGCACCAGTGAGAGTAGTCCCTAAAAGAGCAAACACAGATAGTTTGCGTCTTTTTCAAGATGACGTTCTATCTGTGTGTTTCTGGATGCGGTCGTTACCTGGGGTCGCGGGATGGTCACGATCGCTGCCTTGTGTGTCTGGGCCTAGAACACGCACGTTCGTGGATGAGTCATGTACCCATTGTGGGAAGATGTCCATCTCGGAGCTGAGGTCGAGACTCTCGTTCCTGCAAAGGGGTTCCTCCTAGGAACCCTCACTCCTCTCATGCTCCGCAGCCAGTTCAGCTGCCAACGGAACGTGCCGGACCATCCTCGAGATGTGTACCGGTCGTTTTGTTCGGCGCTCTCTGCGACGACCAGATGTCGATCGCTGCATCGGAGGGTGGGTCAGACCGCTCCGCCGACGACGGCTCGGAGCCGCTGCCTCCTTCGGGTGTGCCAGCTGTGCCCGAGTCGGACCCGGAGATGATGGCCATGCTTTCCCGGGCCGCCAACAGGATCGGGCTCGTGTGGAACCCTCCACCGTGTCCCAAGCCCTCGGGGCTGGATGATTGGTATCTCGGGGTGGCGCGCGCTGGTTCTCAGCAACCCACCCCAGTGCCTTTCTTCTCGGATGTGCATGAGGAACTCACAGGGACGTGGACGGCACCTTTCACTGCCAGAAACCGTTCCGGTGGCTCCTCTTCCCTCACCACCCTTGATGGCGGGGCAGCTAAGGGATACATGCGTATCCCGCCAGTGGAACGGGCCGTTGCTATGCAACTGTGCCCTAACTCCACTTGGCGTGGAGAACCGTGTCTTCCTTAGCGGGCCTGTAAGTACTCGTCGGACTCAACCGGCAAGGCTTACAAGGCCTGTGGGGAAGCTGCCTCTGCCATACACGCTATGGCGTTGTTGCAGGTTCATCAGGCTAAAGCACTGAAGGACCTGCACGAGGGTGGTCACGATCCACAAGTTCTCCAAGAACTTCGCGCCGCGACGGACCTCGCGCTTCGTGCGACGAAGGTTACCGCGTGGTCTGTGGGTCGTGCGATGTCCACACTAGTGGTCCAGGAACGCCATCTCTGGCTGTGTCTGGCCGACATGCGGGAGACCGACAAGCTCAGGTTTCTTAACTCCCCGTGTCCCAGACCGGCCTCTTCGGCGACGCGGTCGAGAACTTTGCCCAGCTGTTCTCGGCTGTACAGAAGCAAACTGGGGCCATCAGACACATCCTGCCGCGGCGGTCAGCTGCTGCCTCCACCCCACCGCCTGCGGCTCCTCAGTCTGCTCGTCGCCGAGGGCGTCCTCCTGCGTCTGACCCTGCTCCCGCGCCGCAGCAGCAGCCTCCATCTAAGCGGCGCCGTGGAGCCAGTCGCAGGCAGGGCGCCCCGCCCGTCCAGGCCCCCGCCAAGAAGGGCGGCAAAGCCAAGGGTAAGCGGCCCTAGGACGGGCGACCCGGAGATGGAAGGGACTGCTCTCCAGGAGATGATGACTGCATCGCTCCCTCCCCCGGAAGAGGGCCGGGTGGAAAATCTTTTGTTTCCTTTTGTTTGTGTTCCGCCGCTGGCCTTAAAACCAGCGGTACCCAAATTTTCAATAAAAGAGCAGTTTCTACCATCTCTGGGTCCGAAGGGGACCCGGAGAGCAGTGGGGGGACAGAATCCTCACCACTCTCATCCGCCTCCTCTATCGTCAGTGAGCAGAGCCGGTCCCTCCAGCCGATATGAGGTCAGGTCACTACAGTCCCTACTTCACCAAGAAAGGTGGTGGGTTACGACCGTTCTTGGATCTGCGAGTTTTGAATCGGAGCCTTCACAAGCTACCGTTCAAAATGCTCACGCAGAGATGCATTTTCGAATGCATCCGTCCCCAAGATTGGTTTGCAGCGATCGACCTGAAGGACGCGTGCTTTCATGTCTCGATTCTTCCTCGACACAGGCCGTTCCTGCGCTTTGCGCTCGAGGGTCGAGCATATCAGTACAAAGTCCTACCCTTCGGGCTGTCCCTGTCCCCCCGTGTCTTCACGAAAGTCACGGAGGGGGCCCTTGTTCCCATGAGAGAACAGGGTGTTCGCATCCTCAACTATCTCGACGACTGGCTCATACTAGCACACTCTCGAGATCAGCTATGCAAACACAGGGACCTCGTGCTCAGGCACCTCAGCCAGTTGGGTCTTCAGGTCAACTGGGAAAAGAGCAAACTCTTCCCTGTGCAGAGGATCTCTTTTCTTGGTATGGAGTTGGATTCGGTCGCTCAGACAGCGCGCCTCACAGAGCAGCGTGCTCAGTCAGTGCTGAACTGCTTGAACACGTTCAAAGGCAGGACGGCGGTCCCACTGAATTTTTTTCAGTGGCTCCTGGGGCATATGGCAGCGGCAGCAGCGGTAACCCCACTCGGCTTGCTTCATATGAGACCGCTTCAGCACTGGCTTCACAGCCGAGTCCCGAGATGGGCGTGGCATCACGGCACTCACCGGGTGGCAATCACACCGGCCTGCCGTCAGACCTTCAGCCCGTGGTCAGACCTTTCGTTCCTTCGGGCAGGAGTCCCCTTGGAACAGGTCTCCAGGCATGCTGTGGTATTCACAGATGCCTCTGCCACCGGCTGGGGTGCCACGTACAACGGGCATGCAGTGTCAGGGGTGTGGACGGCTCCCCAACTGCATTGGCACATCAATTGCCTCGAGTTGCTAGCAGTACATCTCGCTCTGAGCCACTTGAAAAGGCCGCTACGAGGCAGGGACGTACTGGTCCGCACGGACAACACTGCGACCGTTGCGTACATCAACCGACAAGGTGGTCTACGCTCCCGTCGCATGTCGCAACTCGCCTGCCATCTCCTCCTCTGGAGTCAGAAGCATCTGAGGTCGCTTCGAGGTGTGCTCCCGCTTCGAGGTGTGGCCCCGGTATGCTCAACCGTGTGGCCGACGAGCTATCACGAGCTTTGCTTCCGGGAGAGTGGCGACTCTGGAAACTCCATGTCTGGTCCCTCGGGACGCGGAGGTTCTAGGTGACTTACCCCCAGAGGTACTTAATACCATCACTTCAGCACGGGCGCCGTCCACGAGACGTGTTTACGCCCAGAAGTGGAACCCGTTCGTCGAGTGGTGTTCTTCTCGCCGAGAAGACCCCCGAAGATGTTCGATAGGGTCTGTGCTTTCCTTCTTGCAGCAGGGGTTGGAGCGTAGACTGTCCCCTTCCACCCTCAAAGTACATGCTGCCGCTATTTCTGCTTATCACGACCACATAGATGGCAAAACAGTTGGAAAGCACGACCTGGTCGTCAGGTTTCTTAGGGGGGCGAGACGATTAAATCATCCTCGACTCCCCTCCATACCCTCTTGGGATCTTTCCCTGGTGCTTCGAGCACTTCAGGATGTTCCCTTTGAGCCTCTGCAGTCAGTAGACTTAAAGCTTCTTTCCATGAAGACTTTGCTGCTGGTTGCACTGGCCTCTGTCAAGAGGGTAGGAGACCTGCATGCATTTTCGGTCGACGAATCGTGCCTAGAGTTCGGGCCGGGTGACGGCCACGTAGTATTAAGACCCCGGCCTGGCTATGAGCCCAAGGTTCCTACCACTCCCTTCAAAGACCAGGTAGTGATCCTGCAAGCGCTGCCTTTGGAGGAGGCAGACCCAGCCCTGGCTTTGCTCTGTCCCGTTCGCGCTCTGCGTATGTACGTGGACAGAACTCAAAGCATCAGGACCTCGGACCAGCTCTTTGTCTGTTACGGAGGCCAGCAGAAGGGAAAGGCTGTCTCCAAGCAGAGGTTGGCCCACTGGATAGTGGATGCCATCGCCTTGGCTTACCAAGCTCAAGGCGTGCCCTGCCCGCTCAGGTTACATGCACACTCCACGAGAGTTGTTGCATCCTCCTGGGCGCTGGCACGTGGCTCCTCGCTAACAGATATCTGTAGAGCTGCGGGCTGGGCGACACCTAACACGTTCGCTAGATATTATAGCCTACGTGTAGAGCTGGTCTCCTCCCGTGTTCTCACCCTAAACGGGTAGAAGCACTGAGAGGTCTGGCTCTGTCGGCTTGCTGTACCCTACTGTGCACCCTTATTGCTCCAGAGTAAAAACCTGTAGAGTCCTTCAAAACCCCTCGTCCCGGACTTGGCGGAGCGTTCGGCGCCAGGCCCTTATCCGCTGAATCCTTGAGAAGCGGATCTGGGCTGGGTTCCATATGTGTGACCCTACGGGGATCCCGTATGTGTTTATATTCCACGGCTGCTCCTATCGGAAGCCTGTGTCTTTCCCTTGGGCTAAGTAACCCATTATTCATATGCAGTACAGCCTTCGGGCTAGTCCATATGTATTTCCACATAACTCTTTGAAGAAGTGGCTTCCGCAGCGTTCCTTCCTAAACAGAAAGGGCACGCTTTCCCAGTGTTATCCAATATCTCACTGTATGGATTATCACGGAACAACAGTGTCAAACTCACTCTGTGTAGGCCTCCTCCTATCGTCCTTCCAGGCAAGAAGGTGTAGAGGCTTGCACGGGGGCGCTGGATGGGGTGCAGCAGCTGTGGCGCTTTGGTAGGGATTCCTATTGGTCAGTCATGACCTACGTTGTAGTGACTGACCGATAGGGAACGTCTCGGTTACATATGGTAACCCTCGTTCCCTGAGGGAGGGAATGGAGACGTAGGTCCCGTCGCCACATCTGCTGCCGCCCGCCGGGGCTGCCAGCTTCTCAGGCTTGGCTCCTCAGCAAAAAACTAACTGTGCAATCGCTCAGCTGCTCGTTAAATACCCGCGCTGCGAGGCTGCGCAGCTGATGCAAATGATTGCACGCCAATGTGCATTGGCCTGTTTTAGTTTCACTCGAAGTAGATTGGCCTCTCTAGCGAGATTCCTATTGGTCAGTCATGACCTACGTCTCTGTTCCCTCCCTCAGGGAACGAGGGTTACCATATGTAACCAAGACGTTTTTCCTGTTTGTAATCAATTAAATGCAGATTTGGTGAGCATAACATTTTACATGTAAAATATTGACATACATAAAACATTTACCGGTGTGCATTCCCACATCTACTTATTAACTTAGGTTATCAATAATTTAGAGAGCCAACTTCATCACAGGGCTCAGGACTACTGTTTTGTAGACACAATGCTCAATCTGCCTTTAAGCTACATATGTAGAGAAAAGGCATTTCCTCTAAAAAGGCTGTCAGTCAGAGAGCTGAGCCATGTGCACACGGCTGAATGAAAGCAGTGGGCTCTAAAAAGAAAGCCTGTCACAGGTGTGAAGTCTGGACTCGTCTCCACAACTCTACCAGATTCAATGTGAGAGACGTTTGGAAGACGCATACAGACAACACACACACAAACATACATAATAATTGAAAAATACAGAGGCCCATGACAATCTTCTAGCTTTGGAGTAAAGCCCTTAGGACACATGTGTCAACAGCCATGCTCCAATGAGACCAAAGTTGTCTGCTTGTCTTTAAATGATTTGTCCGTTCAGCCAGGTTTCATTGTCAATCCGAACAAAGGGGTTTATCTACCCCCGTAATTCAGTACGTTCCCCAAAGAAGAATAGTAGGTGTGCTAAATACTAACCCAGGTCATTTGTATTCTATTGAGTGAATTGGAGACAGGGCTAAGCTTTCTGTTAATGCAATTCAGACACACAATAAACATGCCTAAAGGCTTCATATATTGATCATTTTTTCTTTTGAATCACATTTCAGCCCATGGGGTGTGTTTTGAAATGAAGCCAGAAAGATGGGAATGGTGCATCAGTTTTGGAGGTTAGTGTTCACATGGTCTGAATACTTTAATGCACTCTTAATCGATTTTTAAACACACACCATAGTTTAAAAGTTTGAGACCGGATACTGTTTAATATGTGCTTGAATGTTGACCTTTACTTACACTTGCATACAATTGCATGAACTATTTCTACTTTAATTAACGTGACATTAACAAACTATTGTATGAATAAACAGTGGCACCAACAAATTAAATTCAAATCATATGACAGCAATATCCATTGATTTTACTTATAATCAAAATACCTATTGGATATTTTTGAATAGTGTGTTTGTATTTCTTATTAAATAAATGCAACTTGATTTAATATTTTAATGCAAAAACATTGACACATTTTTAATTGAAACTTAAGCGTCCAATTACTTTTTGAGTTTGCAGTGTATGAAAATGTATTAATCAACATTTCATGATATTTCTAAATATTTCAATGCATGGATCTGTAAAACACCATAATGAGTGCTATTAATAAAGGTATAATGATTGCCCACACTAAATTGAATTTAAGATTGCGCACGCACGCACGCACGCACACACGCGCACACGCGCACGCGCACGCGCACACGCACACACACACGCACACACACACACTTGTCATGTTTTATGGGGACTTTCCATAGACATAATGATTTTTATACTGTACAGACTGTATATTCTATTCCCTTACACTAACCCTATCCCTAAACCTACCCATCACAGGAAACATTTTTACATTTTCAAACATTTTCACTTAGTATGATTTATAAGCTGATTTCCTCATGGGGATCAAAAATTGTCCTCACACAAACAAGGATTTCGGATATTGCCATCCTTGTGGGGACATTTTGTCCCCATAACATAGGGTTTACCCGGCCACACACACACACACACACACACACACACACACACACACACACACACACACACACACACACACACACACACACACACACACACACACACACAGAAGGTCTGCAGGGAGACTGACTTTAAAGGGATTTACAGATTGGAATTTCCTCTGCATGATATCTGATCCATCAGCACATCCACACACACACATTCACACACACTCCAGACAAGTAGCCCTGCGGAAGCTCAACATTTGTCTGAGCATGCTGGCTCAACACAAAGGTCTTCATTGAAGAAAGAGGCACTTGTCATTATTATAGTATTGAGCTTCATGACAGTGGACCCATTGAATGAACACCCCGCTGGCCACTTTTACACTACCTTCAGTGACGTGCTTTAAAGCCAACTAAAAATCTGAATTTTTTATTCAATTGGTAAGCTTTTTTTTTTTACAGCGCTGTTTATTAATCTTGGTTAATGTTCATTTCTACATATATTAATATATTGCTAACATTTCAAGTTGTATAAATATTAAAGTATTCTGAACAAAAATGGATTAGCAATGAATAACAGTATATTTATAGAGTAATATTAACCTAGATTAATAAATGCTTAAATGATATGCTTCATGATACCAAATTCATTAAACAATTGAACCTCATAGTAAAGTGTTACCAATGAATTTCATTTAATATTTCATTATAAGCAATTTCATTCAGATACAACTGCAAAAGTTATTTGATCATATTCAGACAAATAAAAACTGCAGAACATTTCAGTTATGCACCATGTTTGACACATACTGGAAAACTTCATCCCTGTGAAGCTCTCAGCATGAGGGAACATCATAAATACAGAAATGATTCACTGAGCAAAATTCAGACACCATTCAACGTGACTGTAAAAGCAACTGTAAATGTTATTCAGTGCTATGGAAGTGAGGTATTGGTGGTACTAAGCATGCAGTTCTTGATGAACATACAAAAATATAAATGTTAACATTCTGTTTATACCGGTATGTACATTTTGTGTTCCTGTATTACGGCTCACAACAGAATGTCATTCGTAATCCTTTTTGGCAGGATTTGGTCAGGATTTGAATTTGAAATGAAAATCGTTCTACAGAGGGTGTTTAACATCCTGTACAGCAGCCCTGGTGTATCTAGAATAAACTACAGATCTTCAGTCATCAAGGATAAAGACACTGGGAATAGCTAGTGCAAACAACCTGCAGAATGTCACTCAACACAACAGCGTTTATCATGCCATCACTTCATAATCAGGGAGCTACTGAGAATCAAATAGCGTATGTGTCTTCATATTTAGAGAAAAATAGAAGGAAATGTCTTCTTTTTTTGCTCACCTCTGCAAGTCTGATCTGTGTCAAGGTAATGCTGTGGCCTGCAGGTAGACGTACAGGACCCGTGAGAGACATGTCCATTCTGAGGCTGCAGAACCTCTTCCTGTTTGACACACTTCATGCAGTCTGAGGAGTCCGGACCCACACAGACCCTACAGGATACATGACACCCTGCATAGAGAAGGAAATTAGTTGAAAATAAAGTTCATATACACATGTGACACACTGTCTTTGACTTTAACTGGCCTTAATTTATGCTAATTATATTTACTTTAGACTAAATCTAAACATTAGCCATTTAATGTTATACCTCATAAATATAATTAGACAATTTACACTTAATAGCTGCTTTTTCGAGGGGATCATGAGGTACACCCACTCAATTTATGATTTCATACAAGCATCAACACACATTTGTTTTTCTACCATGGTGGGGACTTTGTACATCTTCTATAGTTTATATCCTAAGCTAATGATATTATCTATTTATCAGTTTTCATTAAAGCATTTTTAGTACACTACCATTCAAAAGTTTGGGATCAGTAACAACAACAACAACAAAACTCAGTAAAACAATAATAATACAAAATAGTAAAAATAGAAAAATTGTGAAATGTTCAATGTTCAATTCAAAATGACTGGTTTTTATTTTATTTTTTTAACTGTGATGACAAAGCTGAATATTTAGCAGTCAGTGTCACATGATCCTTCAGAAATCATTTTAATATGCTGATTTACTGCCCAATAAACATTTTTAATCATTATCACAGTTGAAAAACGTTATGGAATCCGTGAAACAGTGGGGTTTTTTCCAGACTCTTTGTTAAACAAAGTTTAGAGAACAGCCTTTTGAAATAGAAATATTTTGTAACTTTATAAATTACTTAAATTTTTCATCACTTTAATGCATATTTGCTGAATAAAAATGTCAATTTCTTTTAAAAAATCTTACTAGCCCCAAACTTTTGAAAAGTATATATGTATATTTTTTATACTCTCTACAGCCTCACCAGCCTAAATATATATGTACATATATCCAGTCTATAACAAATACACTTCTATGAACAAGCAGTTTGAATCTCCACACAGAGCCAGAGCAGGTTATCTGTATTCAGGACACACACACACACCCGCAATGCAGTACTGATTGACACACCAGGGCAGGGGACAACTATCCCATCCCATCCCATCCATCCATCCATGCATCCATCCATCCATCCATCCATCCATCCATCCATCCATCCATGCATCCATCCATCCATCCATCCATCTTCAATTACATGCAACTTGTCTCTCCATTTAGTTGCGTGTCTTTTTAAAATTCGAATTTAATGATGCATTGCATAATTTAGTGAGAGGTCAAATCAAATCATTGTATAGTAATAACCTCAAACTCTTTAGGACAGCGCATCTATGATCTATCCTGTTTTATCATGACCCAGTTTCCACAACATCATGATGTTATCAGAGTTGTATAAATGCAGTCGTACTGTGACAGTGTCCCTCTCTGGAGAACAGACCCTCTCCACAGGACTCCACACACTGGCCTTGGTTAAGGATGAGAGACTTTGAGCAGGAGGTGCAGTGAGACGCAGCTGGCCCTGAGCAGGACGCACACAAGCTGTGGCAGGCTGGAAGAACATCAGAGGCATAGTTCAAGACGGGGGATTTAGTAGACATCTCATGAGATGAGAGCAAAAATGACAAACCTGGACCTCTTGTAACCTATTACCTTTCAGGAGCAATTTTATCAAGTCGGTTAATAAAAATGTAGCTTTAAATACTTTAAATAACATATCTGTGGTTGTTTTGCTACTTCAGATTGTCCTTTCAGCACTCATCTGCAATCATTAGCTACCACAATCTATGCACTTTCTTATGAGCTGATTAGGTAGAAAGGCCTACCAAAAAAGATACATGCTAATGGATTGTACACCACAGGATTATGATTGACAAGCTATTAATATATCATTTTAAAACTCATCATGCATAAAACTAACATCAAGACATGACAATGTTCTAACCCATGTGGCTTTGCTGAGTAAACTTAGGGAATACATTTCACGGGATTGACTCTAAATGACAGGGAAACTTTCCAAAGAAGAAAATGGGTTTCCGAATGAATGTTTTTTCAATTAGCTAAAAACAAGATTCATGAGTTTTTGGTTGCCAGTAAACCTACAGTACGTGGAGGTGTTGAACAATATATATAAAACAGATAAATGTTCACCTTGGCAACTGCCATGGTCATCCTTGTAATACTGTGGTGGACATTGTGGTACACATTTCCCACGATGCAGTGCATGTTCAGGCGGGCAGCTCATGCAGCTGGGGTTGTCAGGTTGACAGGTTGCACAGGAGGGGTCACAAGCTACAACAGGATAAAATAGATTGAAAATATCAGATATATAGATATTTGAAGTATTTTTGCAAGAAGTGTCATGTTTAATGTGTTACTTGCTGTGTTTTTGTAAGTATTTCTGAGAGAAAATTATTTGAAAAGACATCTTACACCAAATTTTTCTCAGTGTAACATTTTGTTTAAAGATCTAGTACAACCCCATATAACTAAAATATCCCAATCAAAATGAGAAACAACATTCATAATAGAACACATGAATGCAGAAAAGCCTTGCAAGATATAAAGTGCTCAAACCACAAGCTATTTTTACCCATAGTCAGAACCCAAAAAAACTCACATCAACACAATTCTTTCTTATAATAAAACAGACAAGCTGAATATGTGACAGCTTAAGTTCTCCTACCGCAAAACAGACATTTAGATTGTCATTCTGCATTTGCTGTAGTTTTGTCAGGGTGAAGCTTGAATGTTTTTGAGGTGACATTTGTGAAGCAGGCTTTTGTCTCTATGTAGCAGGATATTATCATCAGCAGTGATAAGACAACGAATAGGGCCATTAAAGTCACGACAATGTGACTAGTAAATGTTACATCAACCAAATACAAAATCAAAACACTTCATATTTATAATTAAATAAAAATGAAATTCAAATATATAAAAATTACTGAGTGCACTGTAAGGCTGGAATACATTACACTTTTTTAAACTAGGCATCAAACTTTACTCAATCGTTTAACTTAAACATATATTAAAATGTTTCATTCCATTACTGACCAACACCCAAACAAACCCACATAGAGTAACTAAGATATAAATTCTGCCCATCATACCATAACAGTTGCCTTGACTAGCATAAAAGCCTACGCCACAGTCCAAAACACATAATCCATCCTTCAGTAAGTGGGAGGAGTCTGAGCAGGTCAAACAATCCTGAGGCCCCGCCCCCTGGCACGATGAACAGGAGTCATGGCAACCTAAAGGAGAAAAAGTCAATAACGTGTTCAAATCAAAGTGAGTGAAGAAAACTAAACAAGACACACACACAAAAACAAACAGCATAAGCTGGATTTACAAGGTCACTTTATGTTTGGGTCTTGTGTTGGCTTTTCTGTGAGGAATAAAAGTGACTTTACTGTGAGAGAAAACACGTCAGTCAGACAAGAACAAAAGATGACCTTTCTAAGGGATCTCTGTACAAAAAAGACAAGAACACACTTGCATATATAAACAAAGTTTCAAGATTTGAAGGACAAACAGAAGCATACAGAAGATGTCACATATTTGCATTCAAAATGTAAACAAATAAAACAAGTGTAATTTCACAACAGCCTTCTTTTATAATCATCCTTTCAGTAAGATGTGTGTCCCTCAAGCATGCAATCTACTACTAAATATAAAGCCTTAATAATTATATCTTTATTTATTTTTGACACTGGCCATGAATTTCCAAACTCAATTTGGAAAGGGGCTTTGGGTAAATATGGAAGGAGGGTGTTCTATTAGTTTTTCAGTAATGTATAAGACAAAGATATTTGCTTGGTAGAATAAGTAACCTGAATTTGAATAGTCAGGGCACCAGCTCAATCTGTCAAGCAAATTTACTGAACTGAAGTCTTGAAATCTCATCAATCTCCCCTTCAGACAGGGAGAGATGTTGGACAAAGCATCACATTGTAAAAAATACAACTTGCAAAACGTCCTTCTATGTTAAAAAGTAGCTTGAATAAAGATTATTTAGCAGGATGTTACCGTTTGTTATCTTGAATGAACTTAACAAGAATAATATAAACATGTTGGGTCAAAGGTTGGGTCAGACGTTAGATTAGGGTTCAATTCTTACTATTAACTAACTATTAACAACAACTTTTGCCTCGATAAACTCCTAATTACTGCTTATTTCTAGTTAGTAAGGTAGTTGTTAAGTTTAGGTATTGGATAGGATTAGGAATATAGAATAAGGTCATGCAGAATAAGGCATTAATATATACTTTATACATACTAATAAACAGCCAATATCCTAGTAATATGCATGCTAATAAGCAACTAGTTAATAGTGAGAATTAGACCCTAAACTAGTTACCTTGAAAATATGTTTTAAGTTCAAAAGACTACCTGTTACTAGTTAAGTAATAAGTAATTAAGTTAACTTCAATTGAAGTGAATTAGTTGAGTTAACTTGTAATAGGTTGCCTTATTTTTTCTGTTAACTTTTTTTTTACAGTGCAGCCGAGCACCCCCTCTAAATCACCTAATTATGAATTATTCAAAAAAAATTATGAACACCACAGAAACTGTGAAAACAGTCTCTAATTATGTTGTGCAGCAATAAGGTCACAAGACACCTTTTCTGATTCTTTGTGTGAGTCTAGTGATCAGGATTAAACTACGGGTCTGGGCACGGCGCCCAGTGTGAAACATTCATGGTTTTGCATGGCACCTCTCCACAGACTCACACATTGGCACCAAACTGGCCCAGAACCCTGAGAAGCTGGAACGGGACCAAAATATTTTGACAGCCAACAACAGAGTGTGAACAAGAGATGTAGCTAACCAGTAGGTTTGGAAAAGCTTGGCATGCTAGAAAAATTTGTGACAGCACACTTGGGTTTGTCTATCAGCACAACTCTTTAAGGTTTTACATTAATCCTTGAAACGCTGCAGATGCGAAAGTAGCAATTTGAAGATATCCAAGTGGTGGCATCATGTGAAACATGTTTGGTCATGTCTGTTTGTGGTTTGTTTCACAATAACTATGTGTTACCTGAGATATAATTAAAAATTGAAACTACATTATAACATCATTTAAAACGAGAAAGAGAAAGTGAGAAAGGCACATACAGAGAGAGAGAGAGAGAGAGAGAGAGAGAGAGAGAGAGAGAGAGAGAGAGAGAGAAGGGAAATGAAGATGAAGGAACATCTGAGGGCTTCCTTGAGATTCCCTCTTTTTTTTGCATAACTAATTAACTTCTTACCCATTGCATTTGCACTCAGTCAGAGTGTAAAACAAGAAAATGAATCCTTATCACTTGACCAAAATGAATTAATCCCTCAGTAAGATTCATTCTCGCTAAATCCACCATAATAGGCTCAACCAAAGCTGGGTATTTCTTCTCCATCTTGTCCCTTGTAGAACAATACGGTCTAATCTTAAGGAGAGGCTTATTAAAGTGTGAAATTGAAAGAGAGTGGGGACTGGGGTAATTGCTGTACAGTCTAGTGCTCCCAGTCACAGACCAGTTAGCAGGTCACTAATGCACGATTCCCTCCTGAATGGATTGCTATAGACAGGTATCTTGACAAGACCAGGTACCTACTTCTTGAGGTTGATTTTTATGCAAGGAGTGAATGCACTGCAGGTGCAGTAATGCTCCATCTGGCTTTAACAGCAAAGAAGAAATTGACCTTTTAGAGCTAACATTATGCAAAATGCTGTTCAATAAGAATTTCAAATCTAAATATAATCTGGGGGCACTTTTGATGATTGGAATGAAGTAAATGCAACTTATTTAATAATGAACTGCTGTAAGAAAATGTTCTAGAGGCAAATCATTTGAGATAAATAAATGACAGATGACATTTGCACCCTACTGTAACTGTAATATAATTAAAAAAAACTATTTTCTATTTTAACATATTTAAAATGTAATTTAAATAAACCTGTTTTACCTGTGATGGCAAAGCTTAATTTTCAGCAGTCACTATCCCAGTTTTCAGTGTTACATGATCCTTTAGAAATCATTATATTGTGCTGATTTATATAACAGTATAATGTCTTGCAGAGATTAGTTGAGTCTTGAGGTCAGAAAGCCTTAAAAAAAACAAGTGCATCACCACATGTTATTTGGGAGGGTTTCAAGAAACTCAAACTCCAGGACATTCAGTAGTCAGACATGACTGGAACTGCAAAAGGGACCAGATTCTACGGTCAGATGAAACAAAAAAGAGCTTTTTGGCAGCAAACAGGGATAAAAAGTACCCTATGCCCACGGTTAAATATACTGCTGGATCTTTAATGTTGTGGGCCTATTTTTCTGCTGGAGGTCCTGGATATCTTGTTAGGATACATGGTATCATGGTAGCAAATACCTACAGATAAAAAAATCTAAACCTGACAGCCTAGAAATCTTATAATGGTCCATGGTTGGATGTTCCATCAGGACAACCATCCAAAACAAACATCAAAATCAACACAAAATTGTGTCAATGAGCACAAATTATTATTTTTTTAACGAAAGATCAAAAGGATAAACAATGCGGATTTATTTTTACAGACATCTTTGATCATATTTACCAGGGGTGCTAATAATTCTGACCACAACTGTGTAATTTACTATATATATATATATTATATAAATTAAAAATACATACATTCATATATTTTATATTTATATAAATATGTTTAAATATAAATGTAACATTTTAAATGCATGACATGATTTTGGACAACATTTATATGATAGCTCCACAAATGCATCAATACTGTGTTTACTTTTCAGCTACCTGCTTAGGTTTGCACATTACAATATATGCACTTTCTTTAACGTTTATAAAAAAGCCTCTTAAAAGAAGTAAACATCGTAACAGAAAGTCAAGACAATAAAAGTGAATGAAATGTAAACTGCAGTTGACTTACTGAGACAGCGTGTGTGGTCCTGGAACAGACCTCTTTCACAGGTGGTCACACATTGCCTGCCACTGAGGAGAAAGGACCCACCACATGCTGTGCATTCAAAGTCATTCTCACAGGTGGCACATGACTGCTGGCAGGCTGGCAGAAAGAGAATAAGACGTGTGATAGGGGTTGGGGGATACAATTTGAGGCTGAAATAGTAAAACACTATGCAAAAGCAGAGCAAAAACACTGAGATTGTTATTGTAATTGTGCGTGTGAGAGTTTGTACATCAGCCTTTAAAGGGGTGGTTGATTATGATTTCACTTTTTTAACTTTAGTTAGTGTGTGATGTTGCTGTTTGAGCATGAACAACATCTGCGAACTTACGACGCTTAAAGTTCAAAGCAAAGGGAGATATTTTCTTTTAAAGAAATTGCTTTTTAAGGACTACAACAAACAGCTGGTAGGGACTACACAACATTCCTCCTGTGTTAGTGACATCACTAACCCTGAAATTTACACAAACTTCGCCCCCGGGAACGTGATTTATACATAAAATATATACATTTGTACATAAAAGGCAAAAAGTTTTTGAAATTTTCAGTGCATGTCTGAGTGGAGGAGGTAATTGAAGCTCCGCCCTCTGTGCTGGGTGCAGCAGTTAATTTGCATTTAAAGGGACACACACAAAAACGGTGCATTTTGCTCACCCTCAAAAAGGGAAGATTTTAAAATGAGCTAAAACTTCACATACACACTCTTGGGACATCAAATACTTATTTTTCATCTTGTGAAAAGGGCATTATACCACCCCTTTAAAGTGTGACTGCAGGAAATTTGTCAAATGATGCTATAGCCCTCCAAAATTAGGGGAAATTCCAGTGTTGGATCCGGTCTGTGTTTTGACTTGTCAAAATGAGTGTGATAAACATGACTCATGTGCATGTACATGCACATCCATACACACACACACACACACACACACACACACACACACACACACACACACACACACACACACACACACACACACACACACACACACACACACACACACACACACACACACACACACACACACACACACACACACACACACACACACACACACACCAACAAAGCTATAGGATTAGCTATTAATGGGTGTCACCCAAAGCAAAGGGCATTTTGAGGATTTAAAATAACACTGAGTAAAAATATGTTAAGGCCAGAAGTGTGTGAATGTTGGTGGTAAAATAGGAGGAGGAGGAGAATAAAGTGAGAAAGGATGCGAGAGGAAGCAGCAACAGCAATGCATGCAACAAAACAAGCATAGGCTGCAGAAGTACAATGGTAAAACACAATAAAAAAAAAGTTTGTTTATACCTGCGCAAAATTTGCCCTGAGCAAAAAATCCTTCAGGACATGACTGCAGACAGCGTCCATTCATTAACAGGGAGGAAGGATCCCGACAGCTGCTACAGTGATCTGGTGTGCCAGAGCATGTCAAACAGTCCTCCTGACACTGCACTCCTGCAGGCACACACACAAAACAGTCAAACCCCTCAGAGGACAGATGAAGTTACTGTTTACAAACACTTATTTCAACAAATTATGATCATTCACAGACTTCGGACAGCATTAACATCACCTCTGTTCTAATAAGAAAGACCCGATTGGCCTGCAGCTATGAAAATAAATTTGTGTTTCACCAAGAAATCACAAAAACCCAAATGTCATGAATGGCTACATTTATTGTGAATGCTTTAAATTAAGAAAAGTATTTAAAATAGATATATTTATGGTGGTAAAAAGGGCATTTAAGCAAACAATTTTAAATAACAGAATTGTATTTCAATACATTTAAAATGTAGTATATTCCTGTGATGAAAGCTGTATTTTCAGCATCATTACTCCAGTCTTCAGTGTCACAAGATCCTTCAGAAATCATTCTATATGATGCTTCATAATACTTTTGTGGTCTAATATTTTTAATCTTACTAATCCCAAACTTTTGAATGGTAGTGTTCGTTTTTCTTCTCTCTAAACCATATATAATTTTAACATTAACAATTATTATTTCATTATACATTGCTTAACAAACCATTACAACTGTTGCTTGCATTAAGCACCTGAAATCACAGTTGCCTGTTGTGTGACGTCATGGTAATTTCATCTATATTCATGCAAATACACCCACAAATCTCCAACCCAGACTTTGGTGTTCCAATAAGGCAGTCATAACTTCTCCACATGGTCCAAAGAAAACTCGAGCCTCCAACAATAGTTCCCTTTGGTACCATTACATGGCACAATAATTAATTACGCAATCTCTAATGAGCTTGTAAATCCCTTGCTAAAAAAGGACTTTGGGTTGCAGGTTTCTGGCTCTGTCCATGAGGCCAGAGGAAGAGGGCAATGTAGGACATTTAAGGTGCATTGGTGATTATTTGATGGTCATTCACAATTTTTGGAGCGGACTTCAATAACAATGCCAGACTCAAATTCAGAGGAAGAAAATTAAAGTCTTATTATTTTCTGACATTCCCCTATAAATCACATTTATTTAAATACTTTGGTATGTGTGAATAAATTAATCTTGGTGGAAAAAACTATCCTACTCTCCATTTTCCGGATGAAGTAAGCATTTTTTGCCAGAATGACCTTTGAGACTTTCCATCGATTTGAAAAATCTACTTGTTTTGAGTGCAAATGTATTGTAACACGGTCACTAGCAAGTAAATCCTTCTGAATCACAGCTTTTTTCACAGTAACACTCCAAGTAATTATGGCTCAGACAATCTATCTGATAAAATACTGATGCTGGGCTCCTTCTGTTCCTCACAACAGGCAGTCAAGTTAACAAATCGTTATGTGGCTATAAATGCATACACATTGCCTTTGCCGTAATGATAAAATCTGGACATTAACTAGCTAACAAACTCTCTCAGCATGCAAGCTGATACTTACCATATGTGAATAATAATATAGTGCTGTTAAATATAGAAGCAAAAAGAGTGTTTAAAAAAAAACAAATGGGACAACTGAATTCCTGCCAAAATGTAAGAGAAGATGTACTATATAAATGGTGTGTTTATAGAGGCTACATTAGTATAATCTTATAAGCATACCCACACACATTCACTGAACAAAATTATAAACGGAACACTTTTGTTTTTGCCCCCATTTTTCATGAGCTGAACTCAAAGATCTAAGAATTTGTCTATGTACACAAAAGGCTTATTTCTCTCAAATATTGTTCACAAATCTGTCTAAATCTGTGTTAGAGCACTTCTCCTTTGCCGAGCTAATTTATCCACCTCACAGGTGTGGCATATCAAGATGCTGATTAGACAACATGATTATTGCACAGGTGTGCCTTAGGCTGGCCACAATAAAAGACCAATCTAAAATGTGCAGTTTTAATACACAGCACAATGCCACAGATGTCGCAAGTTTTGAGGGAGTGTGCAATTGGCATGCTGACTGCAGGAAAGTCCACTAGAGCTGTTGCCCGTGTATTGAATGTTCATTTATCTACCATAAGCCATGTCCAAAGGCGTTTCAGAGAATTTGGCAGTACATTCAACCGGCCTCACAACCGCAGACCACGTGTAACCACACCAGACCAGGACCTCCACATCCAACATCTTCACCTCCAAGATCGTCTGAGACCAGCCACCCGGACAGCTGCTGCAACAATTGGTTTGCATAAGCTAAGAATTTCTGCACAAACTGTCAGAAACCGTCTCTGTATGCTCGTCGTCCTCATAGGGGTCTCGACCTGACTGCAGTTCGTCGACGTAACCGACTTGAGTGGGCAAATGCTCACATTCGATGGCGTCTGGCACTTTTGGAGAGGTGTGAATTCACGGATGAATCCCGGTTTTCACTGTACAGGGCAGATGGCAGACAGAGTGTATGGCGTTGTGTGGGTGAGCGGTTTGCTGATGTTAACGTTGTGGATCGAGTGGCAGGCTTATGTTATGGACAACGAACACAGGTGCATTTTATTTATGGCATTTTGAATGCACAGAGATACCGTGACGGGATCCTGAGGCCCATTATTGTGCCATTCATCCACGACCATCACCTCATGTTGCAGCATGATAATGCACGGCCCCATGTTGCAAGGATCTGTACACAATTCCTGGAAGCTGAAAACATCCCAGTTCGTGCATGGCCAGCATACTCACCGGACATGCCACCCATTGAGCATGTTTGGGATGCTCTGGATCGGCATATACAACAGCGTGTTCCAGGTCCTGCCAATATCCAGCAACTTCACACAGCCATTGAAGAAGAGTGGACCAACATTCTACAGCCCACAATCAACAACCTGATCAACTCTATGCGAAGGAGATGTGTTGCACCGCGTGAGGCAAATGGTGGTCACACCAGATACTGACTGTTTTTCGGTACAGTACACTGGTTTCCCAATACAGTAAAACTGCACATTTTAGAGTGACCTTTTATTGTGGCCAGCCTAAGGCACACCTGTGCAATAATCATGCTGTCTAATCAGCATCTTGATATGCCACACCTGTGAGGTGGATGGATTATCTCGGCAAAGGAGAAGTGCTCACTAACACAGATTTAGACAGAATTGTGAATGATATTTGAGAGAAATAGGCTTTTTGTGCACATAGAAAAAGTCTTAGATCTTTGAGTTCAGCTCAAAATGGGGGCAAAAACAAAAGTGTTGCGTTTATAACTCTGTTCAGTGTATAAACATCCAAACAATTTCCCCTGTCTCCTCAGATAATCTCTATATATATAAGCAAAATGTAAACACAAATACCTTCTGTTTTCTTTCTCTCTGTGGTCTTTTCCAAGAGAAAGAGAGAGAGAAAGATGTATGTTCCTTCCTGCAGCCTCTCTGGAAGTCACCAGGGAAATTTAGTATATAGAGCAGACGCGAGTCTCGTGGGTGACGCAGAGCTAAATAACCATGTTATCTAACCAGAATATAATCTAATACTATAGCTCTCATCTCTCTCCCACTGAGATCAACTATTTTTTATTTTATGACCAAGGAATTGTTCCTGGGAGGCCTAATAAAGAAAGATTTTTAGAGAAATCTAAATGAAATCAAAAATTATTTTAATTATATTACTTTTAAAGAAATATTGTTAAACCTGGGAATATAATAATGTAATGTTCTTTAGATGTAAATAACTTAGATTTCCTTACTCTAATTCATAGTATAACCCCAATTTTACTGATTTTATTGGAACATTTTCATAAGAGAGCATTGTAATTAACTACAGTAGCTTGTAATTCATCATTGCTGTAAGGCAATACATAGATGCAGGTCTCACCTGGATTGCAATCCGGACAGCACTGGTCACGGTGCGGTATAGTTAGGGTTCCCAATGGACAGGTGGGACAGGACTGCTGATAACAGGTCACATGACCCTCTTGACACTGGCACTCACGACATGGCCCCTCTCTGACACTCTCCAGATTCTGAGACACAAAAGATACAGTAAACATTTATTTGCATTTATTAATCTTGCAAACCATAAATCAAGTTCTCATGTTTACTTACAGTGAGGCGTCTAAAACTCTTGACATTGGCTTTCCGCCCCTAAACGGACAAAGATTTACTTGTTATCAAATGCTCATTGTACACTATTGTACACTAAAAAACAGTTTAAAGAAATATATACTTTTATTCAGAAAGGATATTAATTGTTCAAAAGTAAAAGTAAAGTAAAAAATTATATTTCAATCAAATGCTCTTCATTTGAACATTCAATAAATCAAAGAATCGGATTCTTCAAATATATTAAACAGCACAACTGTTTTCAACAATGGTAATAATAATTTTAAAACATTAAAACAGAAAAGAGGGATTTTAAATTGTAAAAAAAATAGTCCACAATGTTACTGTTTTTTACCATATTTTTAACGATAGTGCATGTATTTTATATGTGAACATGTATATAAGAGCTATGAATGTGATTTCAAGGCGCCAGCAGATAAAGCTTCATACCCTTTGGTCTGGCTGTGAATATGTACAGGAACTGGTTGTTGTCTTGCACTCTGGGCAGCACTTCCCAGGCAAATGGACCAGTTTTTCTCCCTGGCACAAGGTGTGAAATATTAGCTCATTTAATTTCAGCATGAAACACCCCCAGGGGAATGATTAGCTGTCTCACACAGAGCCACAAATCTCTAATTACATCACATTTCTAATTCTACCTCTGAGGTTCTTTATAGGGGGCTGTTATCAATAGTCATTTACATTCATGAGAGAATCTTTAGTTGTTTCTGCGTAACACAGTTTGATCACCAAAGTCATGGTGGTCTTACGGGGAGATCAGCAGATGTCAGTGAAATATGGAGATACAGATGGGAAAGACAGATTGATCAATGTTTTCAAAAAGATAGATGAGCATATGTTGTTTCTGTGTTGTTTAATCAGAGGCTCTATTATTATGACTTCAAAGAACAGGACCTTCACATCACTGCACCGAAAAAAAGTTTAACCTAATAATGTGCTTCATGTGAGAACATCTAAATTTACAAGCTGTTGTTCAACCAAAAATGTAAATGAAAAATACTGTCATTATTTACTCAACCACGTCATTCATCTTCACAACACAAATGAAGATATAGGAAATATTCTTTCATCATTTTTGTCCATCAATTGAAAGTCCACGCAACCAAAACTTTCAAACATCAAAAAGACATGATTCGAGCAGTTTAATCCAAGTCTTTTGAAGAAACATGATCGCTTTATATGATGAACATATTTAATTTAAGCTTTATTCACAATAAAAATATCTTCTTTTGTGTTACAAAGATAAACAAAAGTCTTATGGGATTGGATTGGCATGAGGGTGAGTAAATGATGTGTGTGGGGGGTAATCATCCCTATAAGTGTAGAAACTGCTCCAAATAATGGAATGTTACCAATTTTTACAGTGTGTATAATACTTTTACGCACCAGAATGTGTCGTATTTTAAATATATAGAAGTAATTTCTGTGATACTCCAATACACATCTATTATGAACTCTACAATGACCCTAGAGAAGTTCACAAGACTTCAAAAGTATTTTTAAGTCACAGTTTCCTTTCTAAAGGATAACCTTTAAATGGACTGTCCTGGATTTGGGCCAATAGTACAATTAAAAAGTGAAGAATCTTCCCAGTGCTCAACCTTTCACAGCTCCTTATGATTAATGGAGAATATATCGGAAAATATATTGATTGAATACTGTTATATTTCATAACCAGGACAAATGACCACAGATATAATGTGCCCCAGGTTTTAAACTCTTTTAGTATATTTTGCCCTAATAATTTTTAATGGTGGTATATAGGGCATCCCCCAGCTGAGCTTGTTAATTGTTTCTTTTAATGAATAGGGCAAGCATGTGTTCCTGCTGATGGCTCTGCATCGAAATTTGGACACATACCCGTGGGCACTCCGATCTGGCACACTCGACCCGTTGGCACAGCACCTGACCCCGTTCACACATGCAGAACTCACAACCCGTGCCGTTCCACATATCGCCATGGTAATGTATAATGCCCTCATAGAGGCAGCTGCCTTTAGACAGGACACAATCTTCACAGCACTGGCCAGCTCGCTTGACCTTCATCTGACCCTGAGAAGAACACATGTTAGTACATACTGTATTATAAACACACTTGCTCATTCACATCAAATAATTTTGTCTTGTGCCTAAGTTTGTAAAAACAAAAGAAAATCCATAGTCAAAAATTATATCTTTTAAATAGAGCATACGTTTTATCTAACCCAGAGTATTTATTTAAAGAGCCCATGATATTGTTTTACAAGTGTGATGACGTATTTGGAAGTTTGGGAAGTTTGGGCGAGAGTAACTGAAGGGCTCATCCCTATTTAGGAAAATTGCCAGTATGAGAAAAACAATTATTTTAAAATCTGTATAACTGCTAAAAAATTAATTTAGCCAACTTTTAGCATATAAATGGACTAAAAGTTTATAGATATGAACGAAAAAGCCATTAAATTCTCATTTTGGTCTCATGGGGTGATTTCACGCTCTTTAAGGTTTTACACTTATTAAGGTAAGACATAAAAAGTATTGTTCTAAAGCACAGCACATACAGACAATATGCTAAATATATAGCGCAAACAATCATAGATGATGAAAAATCCTAACTATCACTTTCAGGCTAAAAAAGCATAAACCACAAGAATCAAATTGAGATTCTATTACTATTTATAAAATATACTAGTCAGTTGGCCAGCAGCTTCTCTTTCGTGATATTCGAAGTAAGTTTACTAGTCAAGTAACTGTCTTTGACATGAAGTGTTGGGGTGTAATGGATTTCTGCTGACCTTATCACAGTGGAGAGGAGGGCACTTCTCCGTTTGACAGCGGGACTGACCGCGATCACACACACATGTGGTACAGCTGCCCCTCTGCCACTGCTCACCATGCTAAAAAAACACACAGACATACACAAAAAAATCAGTGTCAATGGAACATATACACTGCAGAGCCAAACCATTATGACCTGTCATTTAAACATTTAGCAGACGCTTTTATTCAAAGCGACTTACAAAGTTAACTCCTAACTTATCTTATCTCCTAACAAGCTCACATGTCAATGTCTGGGTTGATTAGATGGTAAGCGAACAATCAGTTCTTGTAATCATGATGCTGGATGCGGGGGAAAAGGGCAGGAGCAAGGACCTGAGAGACTTTGACAAGGGCCAAATTGTTACAGCAAGACGACTGGCTCAGAGCATCTCTGAAACGGCAAGGCTTGTGAGTTGCTCCTGGTCAGCAGTGGTGATAATTTACAAACAGACAAACCACAAACCGGCGACAGGGTGTTAGTCATCCAAGGCTCATCGATGTATGAGGGCAAATAAAGCTATCCCATCTGATCTGAACTGACTGAAGGTCTACTGTCGCACAAGTCACAAAAAAGTTTAATGATGGTTACGGGAGGAATGTGTCACAACACACATTGCATTGCTCCCTGCATCGTATGGGGCTGCATAGCCGCAGAACAGTCAGAGAGCCCATGATGACCCCTCCACTGTCGAAAGCACCTACAATGGGCACACAAGTGTCGGAACTGGACCTTGGAGCAGTGGAAGAAGGTAGCCTGGTTTGATCAGTTCTGTTTTCCTTTGGCTGTGTAAGTGTGCGCCATTTACCTAGGGAAGCAATGCCACCACGAAGCACTGTGAGAACACTGTGCTCTGGGCAATGTTCTGCTGGGAAACCCAGGGTCTGGACATTCATGTGGACGTTAAGTTGACACCTGTCACCTACCTAAATGTTGCAAACTAGGTACATCCCTTCAGTATTTCCTGACGTCAGTGACCTCTTTCAACAGGAAAATGCGCCCTGCCACAATGCACACATTGTTCAAGAATGGTTTGAGAAACATGATGAAGAGTTCATGGTGTTGCCCTGGCCTCCAGGTTCCCCAGATCTCAATCTGATTGAGCATCTCTAGGATGTGCTGGACCAACAAGTCCAATCCCCTGTAGCTCCACCTCACAACCTACAGGACTTGAAGGATCTGCTGCTAAAGTCTTGGTGCCAGATACCAGAGGACACCTTCAGGGGTCTTATAAGCCCCTTTCACACAGTGCGTTGATCCCAGGAAATTGCCAGAGTGCCTTCTGTGTGAATGCAAACACGTCCCGGGATTGATGATTGATTGGGGACCTAGTAACAATGGCAGTATCATTCCCGGAACGCGCTCTGTGTGTACAAAAGCCACAATCAATGCCGTAAGGTGCGTGTCGTAGTGATGACGCTGAAGCTGGGATCGTTCGCCAGCTAGTGAAACGGTACGTAATGCGCTAGTTTATGATCGAATCAGGGGAAAAAAAGCACTAGCGAGAGAGAAATCGCAGCTCATAAGCAAACTTAAGACGCTGGAGACATTACATGTCACATCGATGTTATGTGTCTTTAGGGGATCTTTACGGGTTGTGTGTGAACGCACGCACAGATTCCGGAAAATTACTGGCAGTGTGAATGAACCAAAATCAAACAATCCCCGGGACACATTATCCGTTTATTTTCCGGAATCTCTGTGTGAAAGGGGCTATAGAGTCGAAGCCTCTGAGGGTCTGCTCTGATTTGTCGGCACACGGAGGACCAACAGCATATTAAGCAGGTGGTCAGGTAGCATTATTTTGGATCATCGTTGTATGTCATCAATACTATATACTGTATATAGTTTCAGTGTTTTTAGATCTATGTAAAATACAAATATCATAGTAAAACAATAAAGCCCATGTGAGCTATAGCATCAACGGCTCTATTCAATTTCAAAATTCAGATAGCATCTCAAAGTTGTTCAAAGATTTAGCACATAATTCATTTAAAATAAATGACAATTTCAGCCACTGCTGTAGTGAACAAGACAAGTACTACAAGGAGATGAAAAGACTGGTGAATGTTATCCTCCCTGAATCCTTGCTTTGCTTTCGCACAATCCACTGCGATCAAAAGAGCTGAATTTCACTGAGTGGGACATGTTCGCTGAGAACACGATGAAGAGAGAAACAGCCGTAAATGGCAAGCTGATGAGAGATTTTGGAGACAGTTGTGTGTCTAATGTGTTGTGTGAACCGTATATTCAGAGCTGAGGGGATCAACTGGAATAATTTAAGAATTAATCACAAAAAAAAAAAAAAACATATGATTCAACAATTGTCTGAATATTCTCTGTCTATCATAAAATTGGCTCTGGTGGTTTGACAATTGTATTAAAGAGGACATGAATGCGTGTGTCCATCACTAAACTGTTGCTCATTAGCGATATTTTTTATCACATTTAATCATATTTTTTCATTTATCTATCGTAAATACACTTAAAGTCAATTAATAAAAATGTATATAAGTTATGTATTAATATAAACTTGATTAGCTTTAAGTTGTGCTATTATTTTACATTATTAATTTTTTTTTCTGGTAATATTTTATTTTATTTACTACTAGATTTGTTTATTCACATATTATTTTTTATTTTACATTGCACAAGTTATTGTTTGTATGCAGCTATGCTATAAATGCTTTGGCAATACAAATGTAGTTTATTATGTTAATAAAGCAAACTAAAATGGCAGATTTAGAGAGACCTAGCAAACAGATGAAAAGTCATTTGAGGGAATAATGTGTATTATATGTGAACAAAGAAGGTAGATACAAAAGATGATATAAGGTAGAGAGAGAAATGTGTTGATGAATGAGTGAAACAGGCACATCACACACACAGGACTCTACCCTCAACCCATCTGCCACAATATGAATGATGAACACACTTTAACACTTAACATCCCCTCCCTGAAAAGGTCTTCCATAATACAGACACGCACTTTATCACATCTGTCATTCTCAATCTATCTCTGCCTTTAGATCTCTATGTATATTTTACCTTTCTCTAATCTGCTTTCTGGCTTACCTTGTACTCATTCCCAGCCTCCATGCAGGGATTCTGCTCACATTGTGGACAGCACTGCCCTGCCAGGACCACCAGGTTCTCATTCTGCAAATTAAAGTACATCAACATGCTGCTTTTAATAGATTGAACAACTCTTTCAGTACGTGATACCATTTAAACAGGGTTAATTTAACTAGTTTGAGAAATAATGTGGAAGATAACAGTAGTTTACACATCTAGACACACAGCACTGTGTTTTGCCTTGACTGTTACCAACAGATCGAAACACAAAGCACAACTGACAGTTCAGGGATGTTACTGACCGCTTTGCATGTAACAGGCTGACACTCCGCAACCAGGCATTCAACACGGCCATTTCTGCATCTACACTTTGTACAGGGGCTGGATGTCCAATCCATCCCATCTCTGAACTCACGGCCTTCCCAGGTGCATGAAGCTATGGAGTGGGAGAGAGCTTTTTAGAATTGCAAAAAATGTACTAAGATCTCTGAAGGAAAAAAAACAACAAAAAACATCATTGGACTAAGACAGCAGAATAAACCCTCTTGGGACCAATATGGCTAAGAAAAGAAAGCCTTTTAAAAAATAATCAGCAAAACATTCAACAAAGAGAAGAGGATATGAGGCAAACAGATGATTGCTACTAACTTCATGACTCACATATATAAAAAAACGTAAATCCGCTACATCTGTGCCACTAGTGACACCAAACAGAAATGCAAAACTAATGGCTGTTTTAAGTTTTAAACACTACATAAGTAATTGTTGGGGAAATTCATTGGTCCCAATGCTGCTATATCCACTCAAACAGATCACAAATGCATTTGAGGCCACTAGAAACTACACACATCATCTTTAAAATATCAATGTAACGGGAGTAACGTCAGATCAGTTAATTTGTATTGTGACATACATCTCAGTGGAAAAAAAAGTAAGACGGGGACTTGATTATGACCACTGATTTTTGAATGGATGGAGGCAGATCTGAATGTGAGCTTGCAGTCGATTGAAAAAATTTAAGCAGACTTAATTATTGAAGATTAAAAATTACTAGGTCAACAAATAAAAATAACAAATTAAAAATATGCATGGATAAATTGATCACAATGAGTTCATTGAGACTTTCATTTCATACTGACTTTAACATGTACATTTATAAATGAGCAGATATAATTAAATAAGTAAATAAATAAATATAGATATAAATAATAATATCCAGTGTATTTGGCCTACTAAAATGTATTTGAAATACATTTATATTACGTATATATTAAGTATATTACAAATACATTTACATATTTATGTACTTAATATAAATACCATACAATTGTACTTTTGGTATAGTAAATTGGTATACTTAAAGTCTGCTAAACTGGAACAATTAATTTTGTACTTAATTCACTTTAGCTATCCGGATATAGTGCTGAGGTCCAACTAAAGATATACTTGATTGTGCTAAATTGGTTGTGGATATTTGATTGTGCTAAAGTGGAACTATTTCAAGTACACAATTTTCGGAACACTTTAAATATCTTGCATTTAAAGACTGTTAAATGCTAATTTTATACAGAGATCTTACTATCATTACTAATTATGATATTGAAACACATTTTAGGGTAATATTAAGAAATGTGCATTGTGCAGTAAAGTACTCCAAATACATTTGTATTATTAAATTTATATCAGTAAGTTTCAAACTATTTATCTGTAAAGATTTTAATGGATTTGGAGTATACTTAGTATCAAGTACACTACATACTATAAAAATATTTTGGTTTTTCACTAGGGACACTAAATAAAACGGAAAGTGAACAATTAAATTAAACAATTAAATAAAAGGAAACTAAAAAGAAAATACTATTAATTTTCATTCAATAAATAGTAAAAAAAAAAAAAGAAAAAAGAGGTAAAGATATGTGATGTCATGAGTTCTACAGGAAAGTAAATTCTTAAATACAATAGCACAATTTTTTCCATAATGTGAACAAACCGCCAGACCAAAACTTGAAACGATGGGAGAAAAGTAGTCACTTTCACAAGCAACATAGTATACCATCAAGTAAAAAAAGTTGTAGCTTACTGTACCTCCATTATGAGTGCATACAGGACAGCAGTCTCCCTCTGGGATGAAAGGACTCTGGTCTTTCCCACAACTAAGAGGAGGACAATCACGTGGCCTGCAGGTCACCTTCCCATGAGAACATGTACACACCGAACATTTGGAATTACTCCATTGACTGTCATGCTGAGAGAGTGAGAGAGTGAGCGAGAGAGCGGTGGATCAGGACATGGTTGAAGAGACATGTTGATATTATTCCATAAAAACATGAAAAAGACTTTAAATTTGTGCAAACATGAAAAAAAAACTGTTAACTTTAAATTTGTGCAAACATGCCAAACATCACTACTTGTTTTGAGCCCCCACTGCCAACACAGCTTGCACCCCAAAATAAATGCTACTTGACTTGGAAGCTACACTGCTTGAATCCTAAACAGAGCACCACGTGGCTCTTTAGCAGGGGAGACTGGGACAAAAAAGAAGCTTGCTCTGTCAGGGAAGAGTGGAACACAAACAAGAATGCCTTTGTGCACAAAACGAAGCAATCAACGAGCCGGGTGCTCAACCAGAAGTGGGAAGATTGGCAAAGGGACAGGATGAGGCTTAGAGCATCTTTCATTGGAGTTGTGTCATAAGAAGTGTCACTTACCCCATAAACCATTCCTTCATGGTGACAGATGCCGGGCAACTGCACGGAACATTCTGGACAGCACTTGTTGGGTGGGATTCTCAAGTGTTCTCCCTTGGAAAACATCCAAAGAAACATTTCCAGAGATGCATCTTTATCAGGACTCAGGAGCAATGAGACATCATAAGGGATCAAAATATTTGTCTTTGCAACCAATGCTATTTTAGGATTATTTTAGTATTATTGATATATTGTAAGTTGTGAATGATTCAGTGAGTAACTCATAAACTAGCATAGTGATGTCACCAGCAACAACACCACTTTTGAAGACCAATACTAACTGTTGTAGAAATCCTTTGAGAACCAGGTAAAATTGAGTTCTCTTGTAAATGGTTCTTGGTAGAACCCTCATCATTCTAACCATTTATAACAGCGTTTTTAGTATTGGTTTTAATTGGACCAAAAGCATTAATGTTTAATCGTTGTTTTTTTTTTTTTTAAGTAAACCGCGTTCATTCCTAGCTAATTTTGCACTCATCTACTCAGGTACTGTTATTGCCCGTTTTTAATGGCCTATGAGAAATTACTTTATTCTTACCCTCTGAAAGTCACATTGGGGATTTCGGCAGCGAGTGGGTTTGCAGATGACAATATCATTATAGCAGATGCAGTCTTGACAGGTGTCTGGTTTCCATGATGTATTGTTCTATAACAGGATAAAAAGTACAAAGACATAAATCCATGCACACCAAATGCTATCAACTCTCAGATGATCAACATTAAAAAGTAAGTCCCTGACATCTGGAGATGAAAACATAAAAACAAGTGAAATAGATCAGAGTCCACTCTGAAATAGATCAGAGTCCTCTAATAATGATTCCAAGAACAGTAATCTCCCTACCCACTAAACATTCCAAATCATCAATTTTCAAAAAAGTGTCAGAATATTTTTGTAAGATTTGTTAGAAAGTCTTAACTGAAACCATTAAACATGGCCATTAGAAATATTAAAGCTATCTTGCATTTAACCCCACACATCCCCATTTCCAACAATAGATGTTAGAGCATCAACAGATAAGACTAAAAGATGTTGCTTTAGTATTTTAAGATCTATTAACAGTCTTGCCTGAGGGATCTCCTGCTTTAAAGATATCAGATGAACAGGGAGGTAAAACAGAGGAGGAGCCTCCTTTATGTCAAGCTATCCTTTTCCCTGAACTAATCCAAGCAGACCCAAACAGACAGAGAACCATGCTGGAGTTTGGATTGCTCCTCAAGCAGGTTTTTTTTCTTTTTTCTTTTTCAAACAGGGTTTTTTCAAAAAACTTCAAGAAAGGTGAGGGTGAATGAAACATTAAACAAGTTCATGAACAAGTTCCGACAGGGAACTCAGGCAAAACCGAACATAGCAATGACTGAAAACTAAACCAAAACAAAATATACACAAAACTTTGATTAGCTCTTTCTGATCATACATTCTGTACAGGTGTATTATAAATCACACACAGTGACAGCTATCCTGAGGAGGCATCTTGTCACACTGACATCTTGAGCAAATGTTGATGGGTTGGGCATTTCAGCACAGCACCTAGCCTCTGAAGTGACACTCTGCACAGATGTCTTAATGGGGAATGGCCCCAGTGTGGCTTTGAATGGCTAGCTAAGGGAGATCTGAGGACAGTCAATATCTCAGCAAACTGCCCGTGGTATCCAGAGGCCCAGGGTGGTGATAGAATCTTGGTTGTTAGTGTTCTAGATGTGTGGCATGCAGTACATTCAGCTAAAATTGTGAAAATGTAACATTGCACAAATTTAGCCATGTCATGGGGGAAATAAGCTTTGAATATGAAAATATGTATTATTCCAAGAACATGTGACATTCTTTGTTCTATGAAACACAAAGGTAATTTTTTGAAGAATATTATGGCCACTCCTGTCCATGAAAAGAAAGTAAACGAGAACTGAGGCTTTCAAGCTTCAAATGAAAGATTATTAGAAATTTTTAGAAATTATTTTAGATTTTAATTTTTTGGTTGAACACTAACCAAGAACATTAATAAGGGCAGCAGAATTAAAAGAAAAAGTGTGCTGTGATTTCTTACCTTAATCATAATTTGATCAAAATCCTCAATGGGACTTAACTCACAAAACTCCTGACATTTCATAAAATTATAATTTTATCAAGCCAATCAAACTTTAATTACTCTGAGCTAGTCTGAATCAACAGTATGCACCTGAGGTAGAACTAAGAATCAAAACATCTGCTTCTTGTTTACTCACATTATGTTCCTATTGCATAGTCAGTTACATAAGCAAGGCCCTGAAGTTTTGAATTTTTAATTTCAGTAACGAATGAGAGATTGTTGTATTTCTCCAGCAGTGTTTGGTGAATTTCTGAGCAAACAACAGCTTTGAGATGATGAATTTTTGTCAGCTGGACAAATTAGGCCACAAAAATGAAATGACAACAGTCTATGATTGACACCTGTCTAATGAAATTATATATTTAAAGTGCCCCATTATGGTTTTTAGAATATTCCCTTTCATGCAGTGTGTAATATAGCTATTTGTGAATGTGAAAGTTCTAAAAAGCTGTATCGCTGATCACTGAGAAAGCCTTGTGAGCTGAAATTCAGTTATGGTAATGGGCGTTAGCTTCCGTCACGCACTGTAAGCGGTAAACCAATCACAACAGACTGGGCCGTCTGGCCAATCACAGCAAAGTAGCTCACAGAAATGAGGGATTTAGAGAGACTGATTCGAGAATCATTGAACAATGTGGTGATGTGCAGTGTATATTATGAGAAAATGAAAGTGTTATTTCGACTTTTGATGCATGTAAACTTCTTGTAGAAGACCTCCAAAACAAAATTAGTAAACTTTAAAATAGCATAATAGGGGCACTTTAAGCTAGTTGTGAGGAAAAAGCTCTGATATTTAAGATCTTTAAATTAAAAATGATTCACAAAACATGTCCATGAGGAGCAACACAGTTACTTAAGTTTCTAATCAGGTATATACTACATTCAAAATGTTATGACGCAATTAAACTGTTTTTATTCATCAAAATTTGCAATGTATATTTGCAATGACCAGTCACAAGATAATTGCTGGTTGATGTATAGCAAGTCTTTTCTCTCTAAGTTCACAAAGCTGTCCTAGCAGAGCAACTTCAGTGCAGCAGTTCAATGCAGTTACTATGAATATTTTCCACAAAGTTTTACATTCAGATAATACTTTTGACTTAAATTTAAAACCTTATATTACTACACACTAAAGTTGAGGTTTTTCTAAAGGTGGTTTTGGAGGCACGTACACACCTTCCCCAAAAAGAAGAGAGAATGGGTATCCCTGTCAAAAAAGCTATTTGGTTGATGTATTGGGTTGTCTAAAACACAAAGTAAGCTTGAATGAGCCCCGGCCCTGGCCCCGCTTGGAACAACGTATGAGCAGAATCGACAAATAAGGACACTTGTTGCTGAAGCTAAAGATAGGTCTGGATCTGGTCCAACTAGCTTGTTTAAGCTAACAGGAGCATACTGTGGGTAAGGTGTACCTGCACAATCTCCAAAGGCACACCAGAGTTTGTGTGACAGAACATATTTGCTAAATCAGCTGAGGAAGTAATGTGACATATTTGGTGGGCCACTCAGGTGCAATTCAGATACACACCATTACCCACAGACAAATGGTCTCTTGTGTGCACTGAATGATTTGAGTGATAGCGAAGAAAACAATTTATCTTCTGTTTCTGTGTCATTCTAAAGTATCACGTGACTTTCTACTCAAAGTAATAACAGCAGTGGCTATTTAAATGGAGTAAAAAAAACAATCTGGGTGAAAATATCACATTAAAACCCTCAAGGTCACATGTAAATGTTCCTATTTCAATTCTATAGGCTAAAGACTACTAGCCAAGCAAGCAGAAGGTAATTGAGTCCAAATTGAGCTGGCCTTGATTTAGGCAGTAAGAGATCAGCCAGAACCGAACCATTGCACAGACTAACTCAATTAGAGAATGTGCTAAATCGTGTCCCCCAGCCAATTCAGTCCACTAAAGCAGTGGCTGATGGCCAAAGTTACAACCAATGCAACCTAACCTACAGTTTGAGAGATCTTAAGATCAGCACATCCTACATCAATTATATGGATGGTATTAGTCATGTGGGATGACAAAGCAGCCAGAGATATTGTGGTCTTTTTTTTTTTTTTGCCCTGCAAACTTAAACGTTTGGTTTTCTGTGATGTATTCTACATTGTTGATGCACATTCTGCACAAAAACTTTCTCTTGAAAGCGTCAGTAAAAATGTGTTGCAATGTTTTGCATTGTTTTCATTGTATACCATTCAAAGCTGCCAATGCTGCATTTATTTAATAACAATATTTAGTAACAATACAGTAAAAACAGTAATATTGTGAAATATTATTTAAAAAAAAAACATTACTCCAGTCTTCATTGGAAAAGCAGGGTCGAAACTTTGCCTTTTTTATTAAATATGGGAGTTAAAAGCAGTTTTGTGGACATTACTTTTTTTTTTTTTTTCAATTTAAAAAAATTACCATTACTTCAGTCTCACTCTTCAGTGTCACACAAACCTTCCAAAATCATTAGAATGTCCTGATTTGGTGCTCATGAAACGTTTCTTATCAATGTTGAAAAGTTGTGCTGCTTAATATTTTTGTGAAAACTGTGATGAATTTTTGAAGAACGGAAAGTTCAAAAGACCAGCATTTATTTGAAATAGAAACCTATGTCTTCACCTTTGATCAATTGAATGCGTCCTTTCAGAGAGGAAAAAAAATAACCACAAACTTTGGAATGATAATTTATAACTTCCAACTTGCTGCCTATTTTATTTTTGTTAAATTAATTGATATATTAATAACTCACAGGAAATATGGTGCTCATAAAACAAAACATCATGGATCATGATCAAAAATCCCAGCAAGTTGTTCACAAGTCCAGTAAAAATAAAAATTGATTTGTTGGTGTTCTGTTACAAAACCTTGTAGGCTACTTTACTAACAACAGGCTAAACAAATGCATGAGGGACATCTGGCACCATGTTTTATGAAAGGATGGCATGTTAAAGACACAGAGCTATGTCTGCTGTTCCTTTGAATAAATATGGGCTTGAATACATTCAAATGTATTCAGTTTCTGCACTTCAATTGCCTTCTACACAACTTCTTTCTTATGCCAGCCAAGCATGATTATATGCAAATTTCTTGCAAGGCAAGCGGTGAGACTAAAAGGTGGCCAAAAAAGGATGTCTAAATCTATTTGTCACAGCACAAATATGCTCAAATGGTCACATCTTGTTTAGGGAAATTAAAGCAGGAAGAAACATCATAAAAGCTTTGAGGTGGAAACTTTTACTTTAACTATATAGCATCTAATTATGCTTCCTTTTTATATTAAAACTAATGTCCCAGAGTGGATTTATTCTCTTTGTTATTTTCAATAGCTTGTACAGTTCTTCCATTCAAAAGCAAATGTGATAATTACTGCGTTCTGAACTAACAGAGATGTCTCATATGGAAAACTCAATGTGTATCTTCCCTCGTCTCCACTACTCAGTGTGAATTCAATCTTCCATGTGCAGCTTAAAATCTTCTGGTCCCTCTTGTAAACACTGAAATTATGACTATAAAACGAAGGCTGTCAATACATGTACATAGTTTAGCTCCAACATAAAAAGAAACTAATAAATTATAGCTTCACCTTTATGTTGTGCTGCTCTATTCTCACTCACATCTCATCACTGCATTTAGAAATGTTCTATAGTAAATGACTTGGAAACCTCTTAAGCACAATAATTATCTCTGATAACAGTCCTGATGTCATAGATGCAGGAAAATAAGAAGAATTACTGTCATTAAATGACAACATTTCATCATCACTGTCATTCTTTTCATTGGGAAAAAAACAGGAATAAATGTGGCTGTAAGTTTCTTGGAACTAAGAGAAAGTTTCAAAAGCCCTTCAGAATTTGACAGCACTTTTAAAAGACTATATTTAAATTTACAGAGCAGATGTATCATGGACATTTTAGTTGATTGCACTCATATAATATGATACATTATTGAAGAAAGCAGCTTTCAGTTTGACTGGATGGAAGCTGAATAATGGAGCCATTGAAATACTTGGTGTGTATTAGGGTATACGTCAGTGGAGGCACTTAGTGTTAGAAGATTAAAAAAAACAAGGACGTAATGAAAGTGAAGAGGAAATTAAGGAGGAAAAGGAACATGATCAAGCTGGGGTTTTTTTTAGATAAACTTCTCTGGACGTGGTCAAACACCATAACCAGTGAAGACAGACTTTTCAATAATTCACAGTTTCTGTCTTACAGCTTGCTCTTTTTAATAATAAAAAAAAAAATATGAAAAAGTCAAGAGCTTTAACTTATGTTGAAAGCGTTAAAATATTAACTATATGCCCCTAATGAAGCTCAATCTGGCTTTATTCTGTCAGCAATGCTTTATTTACATTAACAGATGATTTCTACAAGGTTTTCACATTATGTGTACCTCGATGAGCACTTCTGCCCTGCACTTCTGTCTACTTGATGACAGGGAAAACAACAACACTGCACTCTAGCCAGGTAAATCTGTTCACCTGTGCACTATGCCTGTGTAAAACAAAAGGCTCTTTTTAAGGCTCAGGTAGTGAAAGAGTGATGGTAAATTATTTACAAAAACTGGCTTTGTGGAAAACCTGTTCTTGGGGCGGGATTGGTCAAACAATGTGGGAGATTTGCCATGAAAAAGGAACCACTTTGAGAGTGCTGTGTCCTACACTGAAGAATGCAGGCAGTGTGTTAATGGTTAACAGTTATGTGCTGGATGGTTGATCAAACAGATTTATACCAAAAGGGGAGTCAGTTCACTCTTGGTCAATAATTCTTCTTTCAAATCTAATATAAATTTTGTCTACATACACTACAATTCAAAATGTTTGTAGGAAAGATCTTTTTTTAAATGTTTTTAAAAAATAAGGTAAGATTGTGAAATATTATTATATTTAAAATACCTGTTTTCCATTTTACTATATTTTTAAATGTAATTTATTCCTGTGATGACAAAGCTGTATTTTCAGCAACATTACTCCAGTCTTCGGTGTCACATGATCCTTCAAAAATCATGCTAATGTGATGATTTGCTGCTCCTTAACCATTTCTTATCAATGTTGAAAACAGTTGTGCTACTTAATATTTTTATGGAAGCCATGATCATTTTTTCCAGGATTCTTTGATTATTGTATTTGAGATATAAATCCATTGTAACATTGTAAATATATCTACTGTCACTTACAGACCCCAAACTTTATCATTATTTTGTATGAATAAACTAAAACTAATTACATAAAAACAAAAAAGTGCATGTTGGGGACTTATCAATGCTGTTTAAAAAGCATTCTAAAGGGATACAAAATGTTGGACCTGCAGAGGTGTGTCATTGGAAAGAAATGACAATGATAAATTAAATTAAAGAAAAAAATTATTTTTAAAAAATAAAATGCCTGACAAAGCTCTGCAATGTTTTTTTTTTTTTTTTTTTTTTGCAAGCTATGACAGTGTGCAAAACTTTTATTAGTTAGGGGTGTTTATGTATTATTTATTAAAATAACATTTCTAAAATGAAAACAAAACCCTTAGCAAACACTGTTGGGGACCTCTGCTGCCCCAGACTATTGACTAAAATGCAGCCAGACTATGGTCTGTGTAAACAGTGGTATGTCGAGGAACACTGTGGATGGGTATCGATTTAGTTCTCATATGGCATACTGGCCTTTTTGCGTATCAAAACATTTCTTATTTTGACTCAATCAATATTTAACCTGGAACAGGTTGTTGTCACTCAATGCTTTACAGAGCTGCAGCCAAATATAAAAGTCTTAAGTGTTCATGCACGTACCGCTGAAACCCTATTGTAATTGTTAAATTTTCTCAAGATCAGCATTCTCCCCTTAAAGTAATCCGGCAGACAAAACCTTAAAGGGTTAGTTCACCCAAAAATGAAAATTCTGTCAGTATTTACTCACCCTCATGTTGTTCCAACCCCGTAAGACCTTCGTTCATCTTCGGAACACAAATTAAGATATTTTTGATTAAATCTGAGAGCTGGATCACTCCTCCATAGGCTTCTTAAGGGATCGAAACTGGCCGGCCCAAAAGTTATGAAAGACATCGTTAAAATAGTCCAAGTGACTACAGTGGCTCAATCTTAAGTTTATCAAGAGACGAGAATACTTTTTGTGCGCAAAGAACAAACAAAAATAACGACTTTATTCAACTACTCATTTCCTTCCCTGTGAGCCTTGAGATTTCACGTAGTGGAACTGCGCAAAGCTTCTGTGTTGTACGTTTGTTGTAAGCTTTGTGCTTCGAAGATGAACGAAGGTCTTACGGGGTTGGAATAACATAGGGGTGAGTAATTACTGACAGAATTTTCATTTTTGGGTGAACTATCCCTTTAAGTCGTAGAGACTTAGAACTTTGAGGGCTGCTCCAAAGCTCACCTTGATCGGATTCGGACCCCAAAATTTTGGGGTATTTTGGATTTTTTTGAAAAAAAAACAACTTTTGTAAACTACTCCTAGGTTTTTGGCCCGATCGGAACCAAACCAGCACAGCAAGATTATCTGGGTTCTGATTGTAAATAACTATCACAAAAAAAGGTTTAAATTTCGATGCCAAAACGTTCAGAATGGGAGCCACTTTTCCTAAAATGGCTTTTACATAGTGAAGAGAATGAGATATTTTCACCAAACTCAATGCACATGTATAAGAGCTCATTCTGTGGTCATGTGAAAAATAATGTGGTGGCCGGCCACTTGGTGGCGCTATAACATGGAAAAAACACAAAAATGGCTATAACTACTATGTAACCCTAAGTATGATTGGCAAATTGTCATGCGGTGTCTTTGTCCAAGGTGCCAAGAATGCCTTTGAGGACATTCGCGTATCACGAAAAACGTTGCTGGAGCAGCCAATGAAGTATGAGCAGCTATCAGACAAGGTTAACGAAGGCCGATCAGAATGACAGTGGTATGTCAGTGGATGTATGTCAGCCCTCTTCAGCCTTATTTGCGTAGAACTTCAAGGAATTGGGTGTGCACATGTGTCACATGATTCTAAAGAAGCATGGAGACTTTTATGGACATCAGGTGCCATTTTAACTGTTAAAAGGGTAAAAAATGGCTTTAAAATCCATGCATTTCCTTAGGAAACTGCCTGTATTGGCTGTAAATTGTCTTTTCCATCTATGATCTATAAGTGATTACATGCTTGCTAAATAAAACATAATGCCTATTTACGTCTATGCTTAAAGGCCTTAAAACACTTGAACCCCGATAATCGTTGCTCGCAGCTACATTTTGAATTTGATGTTTGTATATCAATGCCACTATAATAACATTTGAGACTTTCACCTTTGCCAAACTAGACTGGAGTAGAAAATAATAATGTTGATACTGCAACCTGTATGAATTATCATTGGAACGGTATACCTGAGGGCAGACCGGGCAAGGAATGGGCCATTGGGTGGAAATGAGGATGTATGGATTACAAATTGCTCAGAGCTTTGACAGCTTGAGAGGCCAGCAGGAGCCTATCAGAGCAAACAGGTTGAATGTGAGGAAAAAACTGCAGTCAATCACAAAACTTTTTGAGCGACACTCAAACGGTTTGCGGGTGAGCCAACCCCCACTGAGGGCTGGAGAGCTGGAGAGCTGGAGACAGATGGATGTCAAATTTGGAGGACAACTGCTCCCCCCAGATTCAATATAAGGACTGGAAGGGGAGCTTGACATTTAACAAAAAAGGCCTGTACTAAGAGGATTATAAGCATATGTTTGGGATTAAAAAAGGGTACTCCAGGTCATTGGTACAATTCACTTTTTCACTGCTGAAATACAGGTTGTTCCAGAGAACACCAGCAAGAATAGATTGTTAATCAGTATTGCTCCAAGAAGCTAAGCCCTCATGTATAAAAGTTTGCATACTACAACAGAATCTGTGCAACAAAAAGATGTTACAGGCTGTCAGTGTGAACAAATTTGACTTTATGTCAGTCAAAAACAAAACAACAACAAAACTAAAGCAGAAACGAAACCAAGACACAAAATGAGAAATGAAATGAGAAACTAAATGAAAACCGAAACAATGAAATCAAATTAAATTAAATAACAAAATCCTCACCAATCCCTTTTGGGTGATCCTTTGCAGTTCAGTATCCAGGATTACAATGAGACAAATCTTTGTAGATGTCTCAGTTATGTTCAGTTTGTTTACACGACAATTCTGCTTAAAAATAAGTTTTCCGCGTAGAAACGACACCATTGTCAAAACGATCCCCTTCACACGGATCCTTGAAAAACGACTAAAAATGCTGTATTCTGCTACCAGGCCTTTAGATTGCAATGAAACACTATAGGTTGAACACGTAATACGCATGTGCATGACATCATCATTTTTAGAGATTTGCATTTTTTTGTTGTTTTAAACGGAGACCGTTTTCAAAAAGCGTTCCCTTTGAAACGGGTTTTCAAAAGTTTGCTTTTTCAGGCGCCCAAAACGCTGTTGTCGTCTAAATAAATGGCCAAAACACATACAATGTTTTTACGTTTTCTATTGAAAACGGTGTCGTGTAAACAGCCCCTTAGTTTTCATGAACTAAGTTTGTTTTCATTAATCACGTCTTCCTTTGTTTGATTTTTCCACCACTCCTTTGTTACCAAGGTCACCATCATCATGAGTCTGTTTCAGCTGTGTATCGTTAATAACCTTTAATTGTGTCAGTACTTAAGTTCCTCCTCTTCCTCTGTTTGTTGTCCTGTCACTCTTATATTTAGTGTGTTGCTTTCCCTATTTTTTGGATTCTTATGATTAAAACTTTGTCTGTTTGCCTGTATCCACCCGTGACAGTAGGACTGCACAGTAGTATTGTAACGTTCAACGAGTCCAAACATTGTCATTGAGCTTCGTTATGGCACTGGCCTGTTCTATCACCATATGTGGCAAGCAATTTCTTCTCTCTTGCTCTTTCTGGATGTGAGGAGCTGGAAACTGAGAGTTCAATGAATAAAAGATGATACGCACAGCTTGAGTTTGAAGTCAGTTACCAACACTACCATCTGATAAATTGTAGGAATCATAGCCCAGCATGCCTCAAAACCATGTTGTTCAAAGATGTTTGCACATTTCTTATTAACTATACGCAGATGAAATTAAAGTGATATCTATTGACACAAGTAAACATAGATTTAGCACTTTAGTTTACTTCTGTTGCAACATGAGTTCAGTGAATTTTGCTGACCACATTATTAATTGCTTTTTGATCGTGACCAGCATATTTCAGAGGCATTCGATTATTTCATTACTATCACGGCAAGCTAAAATACTGACAATAGTGAAAGTGTGCATGGTCAAATGTTTATGAAGAAATGCACATGCCCAAGAAAAGTTTTTGAAGGCCATTTTGTACTTATAAAACATTTATACAAAAGGCTCCTGAACTTGTGCCTCAGAGAAGTTCCATGTACTCTTGGAATTACTGCTATTTGCCCTGAAAAGCAAGCGTATAACAAATTTCATAAATAACTGAGTAGGTATTTACAAAGAGCTGGTGATTTTTCTGCTACAGTATTCCACAGTAATCAGTTTTCCCCTTCTCACTACACTCCTCCCTGGAGGTTTAAAATGATTGTGGCACCTTTTCTTTTGTGGATGCTGAACATAGACCATCCTGATTGTACGAGCATGGGAGTCTTAATGGGGTGTGCACATTTGCAGTGACAGGAGTATATGTGCATGTGACACAACAGCTGTGCTCTCAGGTCCTGAAGAATTCGGGTACGCAACTACAATGAAAGATTTCCGTAGGCTGTTCCTGAGTGAGCCATTTTAAATCTGTCCCAACATTCATAGACAGATGGATTAAGGAAAAAAAAAACATAAATTCATTGATGTGTGGCATCTTTAAAACTGCTTTCAGAAAATAAATTAGCCTTAGAAAAAAGATAGTGAATAAAATGTGTATATATATGATAAATCAGTTTTACATTCTTAAATATGAAACCCAAGCATCAAAAGTTTACATTGAGTATTTGCTGAAAAAATATATTATTCAGTTCTCAGGAATAATAATAATATACAATTTAATTAAACCTGAGAATGGAAAATAGCAGGTAAGTAAAACAAATCTTCCCACACTCTAAATCTTCCTGATTAGAGAAAGGCCCATACAGGGTAATGATGACCAAAGAACATGCTTGACTGGCACTGAATGGCACACTCATTTCCTTCCCATTACAATGCATTATCCTGCAGGAACAGAGCCTCGTGGACAGAGAAGTGTTTAGTTTCAATCAATTTGTCGGTCTGGAAATGTAAGAATGGACTGACTCAGGTATCTCCTGAGTGGTTTATAGCTTACTGCCCAGTTGGTCTCAACGTTTAGTCTGAGGGGTAGGTTGTTTAACAATTTAAGATGATGTTTTCAAAGATGGATTTGAGTCTCCACATTCTGAGCCAAACTCTATTTCAATCAGTCCTCTCCCCTCCCAGTCTTTAAAAGGTCAGGCCAAAATGAATACTGCCTAACACCCAAAACAAGTGAACAAAAAAAGAAAAGAAAAAAAGATGTAGCTGTCATATATTAACAGATTTCCAATTTCCATTCGGTCTGGTGTAATATTGACTTCTTATTATACATTAAAGCACAAGCTGAGCTCATGCACTTTTGCAGGAATGATGCTTAACCGACACCCTCCAGATTGCTAAAGCAGGTGTTCTGTTATATTTAATTCAGTCCCATCCGAATTTAGTAAACCCTATGATGCTCCTATTAATATCCGGAGATTATTTTAGCGTACTGGCTTTGAATGCATCAGAAAAACAGCTGACCCTGGCGCCACGGCAGGAAATAAGTTTCTATTTTAACTTTGTTGAAACTGTATATTGGGTGAAAATAATACAACATCAATATGAATGCTTTCTAAATCCCCAATCCTATGCTACATACATAAGTAATAGAGTACATTTAGTTAGATTACGTTTTATTGTTTTCTGTGCATACTGTATAAACTGCATTCCAGAAACACTCATGCCCTTTGAATAACAGCAGTGCATGTATAGCATTCCACTCATTGATTGTGAGGTGCCAGCAGACTAATGACTGTAGTGAAGTCGCCATGGATTGGCCTATATTTGAAAGGCAAATATGATACTGCCGGCCAGCTATTTGTGACTCCATAAAGAAAAAAGCTAACACTTATATACCTCAGATGCCTTGTATTCAGGGCCCAGTGCAACAGTAATACTGCATGCATGCTTCAAACAGCATTTCTAAATAAGAGATTGCGTACATGGAAAAGCTATAAAAAGAGCTTGTTCCAAAATACCAGCATACATTAGAACTTATCAAATTAAAAAATCCCTCTAGGTGTATGTCATTTTATAATCAATAACCCAACAGAGAGAGAGTTTTAAAAAATAAACTCATCTTAAAAATGCTAAGAGTACTATTCTTTCAGGGTGGAAAAGTCAAGGGACAACAGAGCTGGAGGAGCTGTTGATCTGGTGTAACACTGAAAGACAAGTTCTTGTCTACTTTGCACTGAGCGAAAACCTAAGAGATAGTCAGGTACTTAAGGGAATAGGAACTAGGAGCATTAGCAATGCTAAAGATATAAATAATGGGACTGTGTTGGTGGAGCTGAGCCAAAGGCTACAGTGCACTAACATCCAGTCTGAGCAACACTCACTATGATACTTCTAGCATTAATATCAAACAAACTATTCAAGTAATACCAAACAAATTCTCATTGCAAATGTCAGGTCATGCAGGTCATGCCCTCACACAGTGTAGCTCAGTGGGTGAAGGTGAAAATCCATACAGGAGACATTATAGCTTAACTATAAGCAAACATGCATAGCTTGAAGGAACAACAGCCCACACAAACAAGACAAACTCGGGTTGTCTTATTTAAGACTATACAAACAACCTCTCGGGAACATGACATTTCATCTCACTATAACTTTAAAGAGATAGTTCACCCAAAAATGAAAATTCTGTCAGTATTTACTCACCCTCATGTTGTTCCAACCCCGTAAGACCTTCGCTCATTTTCGGAACGCGAATTAAGATGTTTTTGATGAAATCTGAGAGCTGGATCACTCCTCCATACTAGTCCATAGGCTTCCTCAAGGATTGAAACTTGCCGGCCTCGAAAAGTTATTAAAAACATCGTTAAAATAGTCCAAGTGACTACAGTGGCTCAATCTTAAGTTTATCAAGCGGCGAGAATACTTTTTGTGCGCAAAAACAAACAAAAATAACGACTTTATTTCAACTATTCATTTCCTTCTGTGTGGGCCGAGTCAGTTAAACAGCGTAAGCTTCCGTTGTTGTACGTCACACGCGTCACACACATGACCAGCGTCGGCCAATAGTGAGCCTATGTGTGATGTAGCTCTACGCAATTACACTAAGTTAACTGACTAGAGGCCCAAAGAGAAGGAAATTAATAGTTGAAATAAAGTCGTTATTTTTGTTTGTTTTTGCGCACAAAAAGTATTCTCGTCGCTTGATAAACGTAAGATTGAGCCACTGTAGTCACTTGGACTATTTTAACAATGTTTTTAATAACTTTTCGAGGCCGGCAATTTTCAATCCTTGAAGCAGCCTATGGACTAGTATGGACGAGTGATCCAGCTCTCAGATTTCATCAAAAATATCTTAATTCATGTTCCGAAGATGAACGAAGGTTTTACGGGGTTGGAACAACATGAGGGTGAGTAAATACAGACAGAATTTTCATTTTTGGGTGAACTATCCCTTTAAAGGGAAAGATCCCCCTCAACTTTATGTTGTTTCAAACCTGTATGATTGTCTCTCTTCTGTGGAACAGAAGAGATGAAAAGCCATTTAGACAGGAAAAAATGCATCTGATTAACATGTACAGTACAGTTTAAGTCCACATGTCATGCTAACAAGAAACTGCTTACAATCACAGGTCAAAAGTGGTAGCTCCAACCACACTGAATTAAATGTTGGAAACTATGTCTTGAAAACAACGTATGCTTTTGGTAAACACACCCTGGATTAGAACTTACTATGTTGAGGAATTGCTTTCCAATTTTGTGTATAATTTGTATTAAACAGTCTAAGACTGAGACAATCATAACCTAAAACAGTGTGACACCTTCACTAAGACTAAAAAAGTCATTTAATTTCCAAGTATTTAGCAATAGGTGTGATATTCTCATAAAAATAATTATTAATTATTAAATTAGGAATTAATTTATTCATACATCAAACCCTGAAATGCATCGAATATTTATTGACAACTGCAGGAGTGAGAACATACAATAAACACTAATTAACACTCTTTATGGAAATGATCTGCAGTTCACCTATAGGTCAAGACCAGGTTTGAAGTCAACAAACAAACATTGGTGAAGGACCGAAGCTGACAATGAGGTTTTTGGTTTAATATGTCAAACTTTTCAATCTAGTCAGGCCTCAAGGGGAGGCTTTGAAGTTTTGTTTGAGATTAAAACATGAGACATGTGCTCTTGATCTAACAGCTCTATCAAGGAGTCGAGACTGTTTTCAAAGGCACTTGAACTTGTTACTATAGATAGAGACGTACTTTCAAAACGCAGCCTCTGTGAGCCAACCTACCCAAGCATTGTTCATCAAAGTGCACCTTAATTACTTTGTGTGCACAGTAAATCAAGATAGAGAACATCTGACCTTCCCATGCACTTCTTCAAGCTGAGTCCCTAGAGCCAGAAGTAAGCTTTTTACAACTAGGAGGTCCAAACAAATAGAAACCGAAAAAGCCCAAGGGTAGAGAACCTCAGGAAGTCAAAAGAGGAACGGACAGGCTCCAGACAATGTCTTTGCTTCTATGCTTATTCTGACAAGCAAACATTCACACAAAGCAGGTCTATCAGCCTCCTCTGAGAGAGACAACACTGAATGTAACACATGCGAGTGCATATCTCCCTGACCTGGTGTTCTATAAATAGCTCTGAACAGTTGTACTATAGATGCTATTGGGCACAAAGATAAAGACTGACAGCAGTTATAGACCTCTTCTTTCAAAAAAAAAAATATATATATATATATATATATACATATACATATATATACAGAAAAAAAGAGGGAAAGGTTACCAGAAGTGGCTGATGTCATGTTATGTACAGTAGATTAGAAGTAGAAACAATTAGCAGAACTAAAAGACTACTTGTCATTAAGAGACTTACAGTCTCTCACAAGCTATGTTTCCTTTCCAGTTGTTAAAAATCCAACATGGGCTCGTTGTAAAAACATGCTTCTATCTATATTTTTGCAAATCTCCTAAAACGTACCCATTCATCATAATTCACTTCAGTTTCCAGGTGAAATGAACACTAGCAGTGGCACAACTTTTGTTCCTTTTCCAACAAACTTCAGGGGCAGATTATCAATTAATAAAGACTAATTTTCATGTGGTTCCTTGAACAATATGATGTGTCGATCTCCAAACACATTTATGATAGTGCCTAATTTATAAACTACTACATTTTGACATTTGTTTTAACATATGACATTGACATAATAACCGCAAACACTCAGGTATGAGTCTTGTAAAAAAAAAACAAAAAAAACACACTAGTCACAAGAAATCAAAGATTTGAAGCTAAAATGGCATGGTTGCTTCAGCATATGTGTTTGCTTTTGTTAACACTATTGGTTAGGTTTATGGTTAGAGTTTAGTGTTTTCAAATGCAATTTAAATTCCTAAGGTACTCATTTTGTAATTATCTTTCTAATGTATTTAAATTTTCTTTTCTTTCTCTATTTGTTTCATTGTTTTATGTTTTTTTTATTGTATTATGTACAGCAGTTTTGAATTACATATGACCTAAGACTTTATTGTTCAAAATGACCGAAGAAAAAATTAAACTGACTAAATAGAGAATAGAGAATGAACCTTTCAGTGCCCCTAAAACACTTCATTTCACAACTGCAGCAATCCATACAACAATCAACGTAACAAACGTTGCCAGATCCGCATTCATCGAAAATGTTGTGAAATGTGCAAGAAGCAATATTTTGCAGAAATGTCACCACAGGCATGTTTAATAATGAGCTTAGGTTGTAAAAATCAAAATAATTTGCAAATAAAATAATTTGCAAGTGTTTCCATCCTGTGAGAACAAAATCACAGTTTCTGGGAAAACTGGTCCAGAATAGAAAATGAAATGGAAGTTTTAACCATTGGGGAAGCTACTGTGTGGTTTTTAAAAAAAAAAAAATGTATTCTTCCAAATTAAATGTTTATCCACCTCAAGTGAGAGGGCATGTTTTTATGTGCAAGTTTAAAGAGAGTTCAAGTGGGAAAAAAAAAAAAGAAAGGCAGTGAAGCGTAGCGCCAAGTGTCAGCACTAGCGCTGGTGCTACCTAGCATGTGCTGAACGTTGGACAAGTCTCCGGACACACATTGGATAAGTGGCTGCCCTCCAGAGAACTCCAGGCATCTTACCCAGACCAGGCACACAAAAGAGCACAGCAATCCACTGGCAACACATCAAAGCACAGCACTGTAGTTAGATAAAAAATCCTGCTAGTGTTTTTGTATACGATTTGGGGAGTTTTAGCACTGTGACCAAATACAGTGGACTACAACTGCATTCTACTTGAGAAATGGGTCTCACAAAGAGAAGCGTTGGGCCCAAAAACTATAACTCCTGAACCCTTGAGCCAAGTAGATTTTAAATGTGACTTTCAAAAACTCCATATTTACCCAGAGAACAAAAAGTCAAAACTGCTTTTTCATGACAATGAAAATACATGGTATATAATATAATGTATTACATGAAAATAACATGTATTTTATGTTAAGTCCCATCAGTAGTTTTTTCTCCCATCTCCCTAAGACAACAAGGATTACCACCAGCTCCCTGAAATATATTTTATTTTAAAATAAAATAAAAAGACGCATGTACTACAGCCCACTGTTATTTTCTATTTTTAATAATGATTTGTCTTTTATTTTGAGGAGTTCCACTATTGCCCTATATGCAGATGACTTGACTATTTTTGTTTCTGATTATGACTCTACCAGACTTAATACTGTATTAAAGAATGAACTAAAATTAATTGAAAATTGGAACAGAGTAAATAAGTTAATGATTAATGTTACGAAGAGTAAATGTATGATGTTGGGATCTAATCATCTTTTAAAAGATTCCCCTGCTCTGTATTTGTCAGTTGGTGGTTTGATAATTGAACAAGTGGAGGAGGCCAAATTGCTCGGCGTGATTGTGGACAGCAGGTTGACCTGGAACGCTCAGATAAAATTAATATTGAATAAAATGGGCAGGAGTATGGCTGCAGTTCGCCATTGCAGAAAATGCATACCGATTCGTACACAGAAAACTTTGGTGGAATCAATCATTTTGTGTCATCTGGACTGACTATTGATCATTTGGGCTTCAACTACAGAGAATAATTTAAACAGATTACAGATTGCACAAAATAAAGCATCTCGGCTTGTTCTAAATTGTTCTTTTAGAACAAGTATCAGGGACATGCACAATCAGTTAGCATGGCTTCATGTAAGAAGCAGAATTAATTATTCTCTTATTAAATTCTTAAAAAATATAATTATTACAAAAACACCTGAAATTATTTATAAAAGATTGACCTTCTTCAGTGACGTTCATACCTACTCTACTCGACAATCAAGTGAAGGGCGTTTCTTGTTACCTGCCTGTCGAACAAATCAACTTCAAAGAACATCGTGTTATAGAGCAATGGTGGCATGGAACTCGCTCCCGTTATTTTTGGTCTCAGAGTCACAATGTTAGTGTTTCCAGAAGATTGAGACTGTATTTATTTACTTTGGAATAACTGTAATCATGTAATTAATAATAACTGTATAATGAGCTATGGTAATCCCAGAGAGTACCCAGTGAGAGGTAATATTTTGTACAGAGAAGAGCTTATATTATGATATTATTATGTTGTTATGTTTAGTGTATATGTGTTGTGTTGTGTGTGCATGTGCGCGCTTGTGCGTGTGTATGTGTGTGTGTGTGTGTGTGTGTGTGTGTGTGTGTGTGTGTGTGTGTGTGTGTGTGTGTGTGTGTGTGTGTGTGTGAGTTAGATGACTTAGATGATGTTGTGTGCACTTCTGTATTTGTCTTCATTGTTGTACAGCTTTGATTTTAATATTTTGGTTAAAAAAAAAAGACCCCAGGAAGAATAGCTGCAGCTTAATGGAGTAGCTAAAGGGGATCTAAATAATAAACAAACAATAAACTTTTTATATATTGTTGTGAGGAATGTGCAAGAGAAGTACCGAAAAAAGAAGAAATAAAAATCAATTTTCATAGTAAGACAAACTGCTTGAATCTATAGGACAAGCATCATGCAATTGAGTGAGCGCTTGGAAACACTTTTTTTCCCCCTCACAGTAAGTCCTGGAGATCATGAATTGGTTTTATGGACAGACTTTGAGGACACAAGTAATGGGACTCTGGCATACGTGCCTGGCTAAAACATCTGAGAACGCCCTAACTCTTTGAACCTCGGCGAAAGGGAAGAAAAGCACAAATCTTTGGAAGACAAGCAGGGTGGATTGTGAGGATGATGGTTTTGGATCAAGGTCAGCTCCTTTAGAACACAATGAAGGGTTTCTAACAATGAAAGTATTCATGGTGACCAGTCGACTCACTGTAGCAGGATTTCGCACATAACTCAGTCTTGCCATCTCATTGTGGGGCGCATAGTAAGTTTACGGTGACAAAAGCATTTCCCTCTTTCTGCCCCCTGGGACCCCCATCTCTGGCACTCACATCCCTATTTAAATAATCTGAATGGAAGCAACAAAACGTGCCCTGGTTCACCACATTTGGTTAATTTGGAGGATGCACTCTTGTTGTTGTGATTATTTGAAAGATATGAACATGGCACTTGTAGCAATAATGGAATTTGGTATGCCAACTCATAAGGTGCTGCAAGGTCTTATTAAAAAAGGAAATGCACATTACAATGTTAAAGTTTAGGTCATTTTAAATACGCTCCAAACGCAGAATGAACATTTAACTTTAACGTTTTTTGGCCTGGTTTCACAAACAGGCTTAGATTAAGCCAGGAGTAGGCCTTAGTTTAATTAGGACATAAGTAGCTTTCATGAACGTGCCTTAGAAAAAAACATTACTGTGTGCATCTTGAGAAAAAACAATAGCAATGACATATTTCAAGATATGTCAGTGCAAGTTGTTCTCAGTTAAAACAGCACAAACATGCATTTTAGTCTGGGACTAATCTTAAACCTCATCTGTGAAACCGGGATACACATTTACACATTTGTCATATTATATTTTGCTCTCTTTGATCCATGTGGGAGTTTACCACTTTCTTTATTTTTAGAGAACAATATATGCTACATTTTCTGTGTACTGCTTGTTCAAGTTACACCACACCTCATCAGAGTAACAAAACTGGTACAAGACAATGTGCTGACCTGGACCTGACCCAAAGCAAAGGATGTGAAAAGCAAAGGATGTGAAAAGATACTGTTGTATTTGAGTCTTACAACCTCTTTCACCTCCTCTTTCCTGAAGTACCAGCCTGGTATTGCACACATTTAAAGTACCATTTCTTGTTCATCACAAAATATCTAAACAAAAATAATTTGCTGGTGAAGTAATATGCAGTGATATGCTACACTTTCTCCTGATGGGACACTAAAGCGATGTTTTTCAGTGATTCTTGCATACAGGCTGAAGTAGAGGGCTGGTGGAATCTCTCTACCCCCCTTCTCATTGTTTAGGTGGGGAAAAAACACTGATTACCAAACATTTAGTCTTGTCTTTCTCCTGGGGGGCCAAAAAGACAAGGCTTTTGTATATGGCTTAGCTTGAATACCTCTGGTGCTCATTAATATGGCTTTGTCATGGCATGACTCTAGGGCAGGGGTGGAATTGTTAAACCTGTTTGATTGTTAAACCTTGACTGAGCTCCTGATTGACCATGACTCCCGTGATGTCATGGGGGTATTTCTGATGTGGATATTCAAAAAGAAATAAAACATAAGAAAGAGATACAATATACAATAATCCATGAAATGCAAATATTCTTTGAATGCTAAAACGTTCTTAGTTGCCATTAATTGAATCCTAAAATGAAGAGAAAAACAAAATTCACTTTTAGTTAAAAGTTATTTTTTATTCATCTATTTGGTCCTATTTTCACAAGTAGATGGTCACTTCTCAAAACTCTTGGTACAAAACATCAGACTAGACAGTTGTGCCACAGCTAGTTAAAACCTAGTGTTTTCATTAGGGCTGTACAGTACATGTTTACTGTCATATAACCATAGTTTCAAAACACGTGACAACTGTGACCTGTTATGAGAACATTTGGTCTTATCAATAAAACTAAAATGATTTTCTTTCAATTTACAAATTTTAGTATAATTTCAACCTCAAACAATGCTAGATATGCTTTCCAAAGTTACCACTGAGGTTCTGAATTAAATGTGTTACAATAGTGTAGACTCTTACATGAATAGTAATTTATTCCTAAATTAAACAATTGGAACATGCTCAAACATACCAAAAACTTTTGATTGGTTTTTGATTATGTGTTTGGAGATGTGTTGACAACAATTTACAACAACTTAAAATAGTACCAAAGCTATTGAACGAAACTAGCTCATCATTTTTCTAATAAAAGAGGCGGGAAAAGCTAATTGAAGTGAACGTTTTACAGAGACAGCCCTCCTGGAACAACTTGTGGTTACATGCCTCGCTCAAAGATGCAGTACTGATGTTAGGAGATGTAACTTTCTGATTTATAAGTCACTCCATAACCTGTTCCACTGTTTTATCAATGCAATTTCATAAGAGTACAGAACCACTTTACCCTTTGACTCTAAGATCCTATATATAATATACCAATCCAAACCTTAAACAGCGCAGGAAAACAAGTGAATACTGCATGATTTGTGGATTTAGGTTGAGTACATATTTAGCATGGCAGTGGACATCTTATCTGTCTGTTAAAGTATTATGATCTCTTTAAACAAGTGTCAGTCAATGCAGTAAAACACTTGTATTCCAGAGGGAGTGTGCTCAATAAAACGTGCCTCTTGACTGCTTACACCTGTCACCTCCTGACCCATTCCTGAATGACTGGAAAAACAGCAACATGGCCCACTTAAAGGTCAATCTTCTATTCTCTGTGTAAAGTGTGTTTTCCTTCACAGACCTCAAGATCACATTATTCATTTTTCAATGTAAAAATCTCATATTCCAGCCTAATATCCAGAGATAACTAGTGATAAAAGTGTCCGTTTTGAGACCAAGAGCTCATTTAATCCACCCCATCTGTGGTCACTGACATGCCTTTTCTCACTGTCCAACAGCACGAAGTGAGACAGGTTCTTAAAGCAGTGAACCCCAGGAAGGCGGCTGGCCCTGGTGGGGTACCTGGGAAGGTACTTTTTGTAATGAACTCTCTGCTGTTTTTACCACCATTTTCAACTTATTTCTCGCTCAGGCCATTGTCCCCTCCTCTTTGAAATCAGCAACTATTATCCCAATCCCCAAGAAATCAGCATCAAACAGCCTTGCAGACTACAGACCCGTGGCCCTCACTACTCTCATAATGAAGTGCTTTGAGAAACTGATACTCAAACATGTGCAAGCCAGTCTACCTCACTCCTTGGAAAATCATCAGTTTGCATACAGGCCAACAGATCCACAGATGATGCTTTATCCATTACTCTCCATGCTGCCCAGAGCCGTCTCAAACAGAGAAACAGCTACGTCAGGATGCTTTTCATGGATTATAGCTCCGACATTTAACAATTATCCCCGACATCCTGATAAACAAACGGTTGACTCTCGGCCTTCCCCCATCTACCTGCAGTTGGATAGAGAACTTCTTGTCAAATCGCCCACAGACTCTCAGAATTGGCCCCCACCCCATGCTTCTATATGTCAAACCTCCAACGTGATCAGTGCAGTAATGTACAAGCATGGTTAATGGCAGAGACTCTGTGATCCTCACACATAATGTAGAATGAAGTAGAAGTGGGTGAAAGCTCTGCTCTCCCATTATCACTGCCTTTCCATGGAACAGTAGTAAAGAAACACTGGGTACCAAAAGCTAAATCTTACCTCAGGGGGGACAAAAAGAGGAGGCTTTTATATATGGCTTATCTTGAGTGCCTCTGGCGCTCATTAATTTGGCTTTGTTTTGGTATGACTTAAGGGCAGGGAGTGGAACGTCTAGGTTGTTAAAACCAATTTAGGCTCTGAACTACTGCTTGACCATGAATGGTGAATATTTAATGTTTCTTATGTGGGCACACAAAAAGAGACATTGAATAAGACATCTCTATGACACTGAGGTAAAGTTCAACAAATCCGCACTGAAATGAAACGTGTCAGTTTTCTTGCACCACTGCTGTTGAATCTACAGCACCACAGCAATATAAAGCATTATAATAATAATAAGTTGTGAATGAACTGCAAGTGATGTCCATTTCAAAAAGAAGAAAGTTTTGTGTAGCTATGCACTACCGTTCGCAAATCAGAGGTTGGTAAGATTTTTTTAGATTTTTAACACTTTCCCCGCCAGCATTTTTGATCATTTTCACAAAATTTTCATGGCCCCTAGAATATTTTGTTGCATGAATATCTGAACATACAATATATCAGAAAGAAGAGAAACATTTTATTCTAGCTTCATGCATTCTTTTTTTACACTTAAGTTTCATAAAAAAAAGCAACATTTTGAATTAAAAGTTAAGAAAATTGAGACAAAAATTTTATTTGTCAAATAATTTTTTTCAGAATGATGATCAAAAAATGGATAGAGTTGAGTCCATCAAAACCCCCAAAGCACATTGTTACCTCTTCGTGGGTTCAACATTTCATTTTGTTAGGCAGTTTTGATTTATATATGTTTAATGTTTATGAACACATTAGCTTACATGTGCATAAATAATGCTTCTTTTGCTTGTTTCTGCTTCTTCTTAACTTGTTTTTGGATCTGGAATTTCTGTACTATTTCAGAAGATGAGTAATAGTGGCCCCGACCGTGTAATAGTGAAAACAATGTCAGGGAAAGAGTTAAAAGAAGTCAAGGCTGCATTTATTTGATCCAAAATACAGTAAAAAAAAAAAAACACACAGGAATATTGTAAAATATTACATACAGTATAACTGTTTTCTAGTTTATTTTAAAATGTTATTTATTCCTGGGATAGAAAAGCTGAATTTCAGCAGCCATTACTCCAGTCAAGCTTAAAATAGCATTATATATTTGAAATCAAAATATACTGTAACATTATAAATGTCTTTGTCACTTTTGATCAATTTATGCATTCTTGATGTATCAGTCAGAATGATCCATTTCTTAAAAAAAAAAAAAAAAGCAAATGCACTGACCCCAAACTTTTGTATGTATGACATGACTCACTAAGCTGCTCCATGGAAGTATTTGAAAGGAATGACACACCTAGATCACACCTGGATCACACCTGGATCAAGCTTATCAAAATGAATGTGTTGTCAACTACCCAGGAGTAAAAGAGCACAGTAGTTATTCACGGCTCTGTCAAGCCTTGTTCTTCAGCACAGACCACAGAGAGAAAGCTTGAATGCTTTCACTGCATTGATCATTTCAGCAACATTTTACTTCAAACACCTCTTCAGCACAGAGAAACCAAGTATATCAAAGTAAAACATCTAACAAGGTTTTGAATCTTTGGTCCCCAACCATTATCCCTAAGATAAGATTTGAACTACTCTATGAAACCCTAAAGCAGGTAAAGGAACGGAAATGAAAATCTTCAATAAATGAATTACATTTCCCATAAATGTTATCAGCTTCCCTTAACCGCGTTGATCGTACAAAACTGTAATTTTCACCCATATGCCTGTAAAATGACAAAACAGTCCAAGCAAATGACAGATCAGCACTTCCCTCTGAAAATACCTTTTGAAGGATTTCCCTCCCCTTCTGTACTTCTCTTTTTTCACAATCTTTCCGCTGCAAATTACAGTTTTCCCCGTTAAGAGGCAAAGCAGACTCTATCCAGGTGTTTTGCACTGCTAACAATAACTGTCATGACACCTGAACAGAAAGAGGCTAATGGTAGTGTTCGTTTGATGTTAATATGGATGAAAGGAGAGGAAAAGAGGAAAAGACAGGTGGTGAGGCAAAGACAGCCGTGGGATAACCACAGGGAATGCAAAGAAATTGAGCATTAGCTGTCTCACAGCGATGTCTAACTGTAAATCATCCCGTAGCACAGAGACTGGCCATTAGCCAACCTTAGACCGGGGAGTAAAGACAGGCGACACAAAGAACAAGAACATTCCTTTCAACGCAGAGGCATCGTGAGAGAACTGTGCCAAAGAGAAAGTGAATATCAAAGGAAAGAGAATGAATCTTCTATTATAGGCAGTGGCAGTAAGTTGCCTGAACTAGACAACTCACCAGCCTTAAAGAAATATTTTATGATTATGATTACATTACAGACCTTGACGTTCACCTTGATGGAAAACAGTAAATTTGTCAAAGGAGACATGTTAAAGATGCATGTTTATACTAAACTGTAAGCTTTTTTGAGTACACTCAACTTAACATCTGGGAAAAAAAAACTATATCAGCTTAACAATTAAGGTTCGAATGTGCTTTCTTAAAACAATGTTCTATCAAATCTTACATTATTGTTTTAATTTGTGGATCTAAGTTCAATAAGCTTGTGTTTAAAGTTAAGCTGAGTATAAACATTATATAACAGAGATGTAACTTTCTTAGTTTGTTTAACCTGTTTGTTGAGAAAACTGAAACAGTTAGTTACTTCTGTACACCAAAATACGTAGATACTATTTGAAATGGAAGACACTTCCCTGAAAAGAACACTATCACTCTTGAAACATAACTTTAACAACAAATTATAATAAAAAACACAACATACATAGAGCTAAAACATCTATTAATTCTGAATGACAAATATTTGTCATCATTATATGCTTTGACCAAAAATTATTCAAGTGCAACATGAGTGGTCAAACTGAGCATGTTCAGCTGTCTGTTAGTTGAGCTCATGCCACCAAAATTTGACATTGTAAATTCATGCTGTTTAATATTTTAAGTTGCTCACTAAATGGCTTAAAATGTACCATATTATTTTTTTCATAATGTCAACTTTTTCTACAATCGATGCAGATAACCAATCCAATTATACATTTTTTGGTAGCAGATAAGCAATATATTGGCCGATATTAGATATTAATCTACATGAGATTGTCGATCACAAAAAGTGAAAATGACTTTGGTAACACTTTAGTTTAGGGTCCAATTCTCACAATGAACTAGTTGCTTATTAGCATGCATATTACTAGGATATTGGCTGTTTATAAGTACGTATAAAGCTTATTTGGCATGACCATTTTCTAGTAATTAGCCGATTATAGAGGCAAAAGTCTTAATTAATAATTAGTTAATGGTGAGAGTTGGACCCTAATCTAGAGAGTGACCACTACTTTTTCTTTACTATTCAACAATCATTTGGCCACTGAAATAAAGAAGAAGAAAAAAAAGTTTCTTTTAAAAAACAAATAGAATAAATTCCTGTGTGCCATGGATTAAAAAAATAAATAATAATAATTCTAATTTAATAATAATTTTTATTCAAAGAACTTACAATATTTGGCCAGACAGAAATAATCTCACATTTAGCAACCAATATCAATGTGACTGCTGATATACTGTAATTCCAGGTATTAGAGCAATTTCTCATGGCTGGCCACTTGTGATTTGATCACCTTATAAACTTCCAGGTGTAAACAATTCCAACTTGTCTAACTTTATCTAACCCTTTAGAAATGTGAAACCTGCGGAGGGGAAAAACACAGTTCCAGTGGGTTTGGCTGTTGAACTGAGCTTGCAGGTGATGAGCTTTGAACTGATGAGATTAATGATGTCTGTGGATGGAGGGCGGTGAACAATCAGAGGGGGTTGTTTACTTTGCCTGACTGCAACAAATGTAAGCACACTTTGCTGACTCGTTTCCGCATAAGAAAGAGGGTGAAGGCCGCCTGCTATTTGCAGCAGACAAGATAAAGAATGCCTGTGTCTAAAGGGAAGGCAAAAAGCACAACCCCGAGCACATGTAATGACCTTCTATTAATATACCCACAGGTTTGTTTGTGGCATCTAGACACGACTGAGAATCAGGGGCTTCAGGGATTAATGAGCAAACCGCTGCTAAAAAGACCCTCTGACTTCAACCCGAGCGAGACACAAATAGTTCAACTGAGGACAAGCTTTGATCTTAGTTCTTTTTTTTCTCCCCAAGACAGATTGTGTAGCTGAGCATTTAATATCCTAAACTTTGAAAAGTTTAATGGTAAAAGAAAAATGGAGGAATAAAAATGTGAATACTAAATACTTCCATACAATTAACTAGTAAGTGAGCCAAAGGCAGTTTACAAATCCAAGAGAATGATACTGGTTAATTCCCTAAAAAGTTCAACTCGTTTTTCTGCTACAGTAAGTCATTACACACATCCTGTCGAGGTTTGACCCTCACACTATAGTGTTGCTTACGAAAAGGCCCATGGTGTAAAGGTCAATAACCTTAGCCATCACTTAACCCGCCTACTCCATTGTGTTGATATGAACCCCCCACGTCTCTTTAATTCTCACCTAACTCTTAAAAAAAAACACCCTGGGAGTCTTTTTGATGGGGGAGGTGGTCTAACCGTTCCTTATGAGACAAAATGTGGAAATTAAAATGTATAAATATAGATTTAAAAACAAAGTGAAAATTTCTTGTGATATACTCAACCGTTCAAAGGTTTGGAGAACGTTTCTTTTTTTTAAAAGAAATGTATTCTTTTATTCAGCAGTATCATGGTTTCAACAAAAATATTAAGCTGCATTTTATAGATGTAATATGTAATAATGTTTCTTGAGCACCAAATCAGCATTTTAGAATGATTTCTGAAGGATTGTTTGTTTTTTTGGAAGGATTGGAAAAAATTCAGCTTTTCCATTACAAGAATAAATTGCATTTTAAAATATTTTAAAAAGGGAAAACAGCTACTTTAAATTGTAGCTTTCATAATATTACTTTAAATAAAACAAATAAACAAGTAAATGCCTGGATGAGCATAAGAACTTGTGAATGGTAGTATAAATTAATAATTGTGTATGCTAGAAAACTCAGATTCTTCTATCCAATTTCATAAAAAGCTTCTTACAAAATGACCAAAACACCCACGCTCCATTATATAACAGAAAAGACAAACTAACAAGTAAACAATGACAATGAATGAACCCTTTTAAAATCCTTCAGATGCTTAAGACAATGTCACAAGTACAGTATGGTACAACCAATCTAAAAGCTCAAAAGAATTTAACACATTTCTCATCTCAAGCATCAGCTTCACTTTGTAAAAGCCAATAAACCACCTTATCAGACCAGCAAAGAAATATATTATTACAATATATACACACACAATTCAACTCATTATACATATACACAATTATGCATCCGCTCAATGTTTTTACCACAACAAACTTTAAAGACAATGTCAATGTGAAAATTATTGACTCTGAAAGGTTTTATCTTTTGATTGCAGTGAATATGTTTTCCCTATTTATATTTAAAGACCAGTCCCGCTATTAAAGGAGTTAACGTTTAATTATGGAGCATTGAAAGAGTCTGTCGTGTGTTTGCTTTCTAATTCCCACCATTTAAAATGGGACCTGATGATAAGGAGCCATTCATGAGGTGGATTAATATTTCCACAACATACACCAGAGTTCTCCACTCAACACTCTGAAAAGAAGCTTTGTAATAAAATTCCACGACACAATCAAGATAAGAATCTCGCACCTTAATTTTATCACAAATCACGGCTAAACTACTCTCATAAATGCCAGCCTGGATTGAAATGATGCTGATTATAAGCTACTCATTTTGTTACATGAACCTGCCAGGGGCTTGCCTCAAGTTAGGTTCATTATCAAACGCTGCTAAAGAACGTAGAATTGGAAGATAGTTTTGTTGGCTGAGGCATGATGTTAGATCCCCTCTTATCAGTTGGGACTTTTGCCAAGACCTGTAGATTTGATGTGTGAAGATCTCTTTGTACCAGCATAACAAGTGCAAACTCAGTCCCGACGTCTTGTGCGGCAGGCCACACGTTGGAAGCTTTGTTTTGCCACTGAAGAGGAGAACCTGAGCAAAAAACAAAATTAGGCACTTGAGGGTGGAGAAGGCTGGAGCCAGAGACAGGCCCTGTCTGGCTGTCTTTCCCCAGGCTACCATCTTTCCGCACCTCAGTCGTTTCACCTCCGCTTGTCTCCATGGAATTCACAGAGGGAGCCATGTTTAAAAACACAACAGAAACAATAGCAAGATGAAGTCACAGATGTGCAGACAACCACACTGAGATCCTGAATAACCTCTGACGTGAGATTTTCCAAAAAGTTTCTCATCAAGACTTTGAGTCTTTTCAACCTCAAATTGACCTTTGAAATTTGCCCTGTCAGTTCATCTTGCACTACAGTATTCCTCCATTTCTGAAACCTCCAGCTTTTGGTGGATCAGCATGGGATGAAATTGTATTGCATGAAGTGTTGAATCCAAATGTCAAATTGAATCAAGTCTGAACATGAATTATTCTGACTGCCAGAGGCTGCACTTAAGGGAGAGCGCCAGGTAGCCAAACTCAAGAGTTATCATTGCAAGAGCTTTCTCATGACATCTCAAAGGAGTGAGATTGTAAAACGCAATCTCAGTTCAATTCTGAATAGAACTCACCCTTCAACCTTCATGTCTCCTATCTGGCAAATAATTCACTCAAAAATGAAACGTTTGTCATCATTCACTCACCATCAATCTGTTACAAAAATATATGAATGTCTTTCCTCTGTGGAACATGAAATATTTTTTTGTTTGTTTTTTTCATACAATGGAAGTCAATGGTCACCAAAACTGTTTGGTGACCAACATTCTTCAAAATATCTTCATTTGTGCAGAGGAAAGAAAGTCATGCAAGTTTGCAATAACGTCTGTTTGACCATCACGGCCATAAGTAAGGTAAAATATGCCTCTGTTTAACTTTTTAGGTGGCGAGAGAGAGATTGCTTGGAGAAAATGTTCTTGACCACATTTGTAACATAAACATTAGACAAAAGTTAGTTGTTCCTGTGAGGTCATGTTTAAGAATGCACACTATACCAATCTGTCCACAGCAATAGACAAGATGCAAACACGCTTCAACTTAGAAGCTGTAAGATAATCACTTGGAATGAACTGAGGAACAAAAGGCGATGACCTTCAGACAAACAACTCAGAAAAGGCACCATCAAGCAAGAACTAGCTGTTTGCAGAGGTTTTAGACAGTTCAGGCAGTTTGGAGTGCTTCTCTACTAGTCAAGCAGGGTGTTTGCTTTAAGCAAGTACCTATGTGTATGCTTGAAGAACAAGAACTATATTCCTGGATCCAGGAATTTAAAGACTGCTAAGCCACTTTTTAAAAACTCCCTTTGTGCTCTGTACCCAAATGGTTTGTCATATTGCTGTTTAGCTTGATAAGTAGGACAAAATCGTATGTGTTCAATGGGCCAGAAAGGGGATTAAAGCCAGTTTGTTACCTAAAGGCCTGCTGGATTACCCACAAAAGCCATGTGAAGTTATCCACAACAGGAAAGCTGTGGAACTACCTCACTCATTAATGTAACATGAACAAAATCAGGCCCTGCCTACTACAAATGATATACCGCCCTATTTGTGTGACTAAATAAAATCCAACAGTGAATAAAAAGGTTTGTGACTGCTACCAACAGAGAAGATCAGTTCTATGAAGTAGATACTTGTCATCTTCATGTTTGGATGCATGTTTCACAATCCCATGTAAAAGTCTGCAGGATTAGGGTTCATCTTCATTGAGAAGATTTAGTTGCATTGAGACATAATGAAACAGGTCAAGTATTAAGTGACCTGTATCGTTAAAACAGATTCTATGTGAAAATCAGAAAAACACAATAATGAGGCTTAAAATGGGGAGAACCTCCATGTGGCTTGAGGTCATGACACCTAGGGCTTTATCCTCTGAAAAATATGGCCACCACACTAAAAAACATCATGGGTGGCATGGGTGAACGTGACGCTCTCTCTATTTAATAACCCTGCACAATCGTATTTAATAAATAAGATAACTAAGGAGATATGGTTCAAATCTTTTTTACAAGATAAGTTAATTTCCAAATTCCTTAATCCCAAATAATCTTAAAATATTTTACTCCAATTAATTCCTAATTGATTTCTAAGTAAATAATATATGTTAAAATGAACTAAATACTTTATTTTAAAACAATCAAACAGCCAAAATCTGTAATTTTAGGGGTCTGTGTTTAGACAGTTGAATTCTTGAGTTGCTCTACATTTCGATTGCTTGGAAGCGTACTACTTGCAACTCAAGGAATTTGTGCTCCAGGGCACGAGTGATATGTTTAGATTTGGTGATGTACCTTATTTCAGAATGCGCTGCTGAATAGAAAGGGTGAGAGCTATTGCACTGGGTCTCATTAATCGTTATACTGTATTCATTGCAAGGACTCTTCACATCAAATATGCACAAAACAGCTGTTTTCTGCCATTGTTTGCTAAAACGAAATTAACACTCCTGAGAAGTCTGCATCTGTCATTTCACCTTCTGTTTTATTGAACAATCTCCGCTTTCGAAGGCTGAAGTAGCAGAGTTAAAAAATAATGAAAAACTTTAGACCAACTGCCAAATAACTCTTCAACAGGCTCTTCAGATACATGTTCACCTTCATGGCACTGCTACACACAACTGGTTAGTTTCTGACACCATAAAAAAATGAGAAAAAATTCATTTATACTAGGCCTACCATTCAAATGTTTGGAGTTGGTAAGATTTTGTTTTTTTTAAGAATTATCTTTTGCACCAAGATTGCATTTATTTGATAAAAATTATATAATTCTCCTGTGATGGCAAAGCTGAATTTTCAGCATCATTACTCCAGTCTTCAGTGTCACATGTTCCTTCAGAAATCATTCTAATATGATGATTTGGTGCTCAGAAAACATTGATTATTATTATTATTATCAATGTTGAAAACAGTTGTGTTGCTTAATATACTTGTGGAAGCCATAATACCTTTTTTAGCTCTTATGAATAAGAGAGTTAAAAGGAGCAGCATTTGTTTGAAATATAGATATATTTTTATAAATGTCTTAACATTGACTTTTGATCCATTTAAAGCAACCTTCCAGAATAAAAGTATTTGCCTTCAAACAAAGATTTTATTGACCCCAAACCTTTAAAAGGTAGTGTGTACCTTTACTTTCCATCGCTGTCATCAAATAAAGGGTTAAAAAGCTGACACAAAACACATAATTAGCTGAATTGAAGAAAGCTATACAAGTAAACCGAATTAAATATCTTAATATTATTTTTAATCCAACAAGAAACTAAATGAACCAAAAAGACCAATAAGCTATATACGTTTTGACAGGGTATAACCATTCACTTAACTGGTGCTTTGATTTGCTAACGACTTCTGAAATGAGTTCGGAGCCCTAATTGCTACTTAAATCTGGTCTTTTTTTATATCAGGACACTAGGGCTCCTTGTCCAGGTGTTTTGGCTGACTTTTCTTTTGAACTTCAAAGAGCCTCTTCCTGACTCCCTCCAGCATGTCTCCACTTGCCCACGTCTGTCTTTCCAACCCGCTCCCCATTTTCCCCACAAAGCCTCTTGAAACCCAGGAGGAGCAGAGTTTTAGGGAATAATGCGCATACCATTCACTTCCATTCCCAGTTCTCAGGGCAGTGAAGGAAGGAATCCTTTACACTGCTTTTAATTACTGTCATTACACAATAGCAGAGACCAAGATGTGTCATTTTTTCCCATTAAACCATGAAGAAAACCTGTTGTGCACCACAGTTCCATGTATGAAGCTTGTGTGAAGCAGATATTTTCTCTTGTAATGACAAGAAAGTGTCTGTGCACTCAAAATGTTACTATTCCTGCAAGTAATCATGAATGAAGTTTAAAATTACACACATACGTTAACATACAAACCATTAGTTCTCCAAAGGTAACAACAAAAGGGAAATCTCATCATTCACAACCGCAAAATGAATGGGAATCTGAGAGCTGTCTTACAATTTGCACTGAGCTGTAAAAGAGAGACCTGAATATAAGGTAGACAATCTAGATCATCTCCTTCTCAGCACCATTCACCAAGTCAGCGTTTATTATTTATAAGGCATTTCTCCTCAAATATATCTGTAGGGACTGTGAGAGCTATTCTTACTGATACTTTACCAGGCGACTCATTTCAATGCCAGTGCTGTGATAATGGGCAACTAAATAATTAAAGACACAATGTCTGACTTGCATAAATGGACCAGGAATATTGCTTAAAGCCCCAGATCTCAACACAAGTACATTAATGCTCAGAATAAAAGGGAGCGAAAACAAGAGGAGGAATGGATACGTACCGCAAACAATGCGCCTTGATGGACACATGCTCCTGTGGATGGAGAAAATGGGGTGAACAAGGGTGGAAGAGGATCAATACATCAGCTTTCACTAGCAGGCCAAATGCCAAGTTCATTATTACTTGTGGACAAATGTCACAGTCATGGCAATCATGTGTCCGACATTGTCTTGGACATTCATAAATGACCATTTCACCCAATGTGAGAGAACACAAAAGATTGTCACACAGTTCATTAATGAAATGTAACGTTTTACTCTCAAAAGCTGTAAAGAAAAAAGGATGTCAGTCAACATGTTATAATCATTTTTGATCCATTTTGAAAGTTTGACCATTTGCCATGTTAACAGATACAGCTGGGAACTTAAAAGACACTTAATGCATGACACTAACGTTACCTAAACTGTATTCATTTCAAGGCATCAGGCAAGGGAACAAATGTATTTAAAATTATAGAAACTGCATTAAATTGCATGCAGACAATAGTGAAAACATGGTCCAGAAACTTTTCTTAAAGATTAAGTTACTGTTAAGATGTCTATGTTAAAGTGTTACTTCTCAAACAAAGCCTAGGCTACTTCTGTCAGGATAGGCTACACTTTCATCTTGAAAACCAATCGCAATAATGTTGACTGGCAATCAACTTCTCAATAGTAATAATAGTGTTATAGTGAATTCACGTAAATGCATCTCAAGTTGATGTAGGAAGATTCAGATTGAGAGATACGTATAGGCTACAGGATGCGGACGCCGTTTCATAAACAGCATCACTAAGACATAGTCATTCAATTATTTAATAGTATAGGACTTTGTATCGCGCATTGCTATTTTATCGCATTTCCATGCACCTACAGGAGAACTGATTTATACACATAAATCTATTTTATTCAACTAACCGCGCTTATTTGCAGGTTTTACCGATAGCAGGCAACACATTTTCAACTGAATCCAGTAAAATCAAAATAACAGGAACACCAACCTTCTGCTCCGGGGGAGATGGTGATATATCCAATTAAAACGATTAGAAGGATCCAAATAGGACCCATATTCACTTTAGAAACTGTGTTAATCCAAAATGCTCAAAAATACAATCGCTTTAAGTTGAATGTGCATTAGAACGCATCATCGTTTCTTTCCCGAGGACTCGAATCAATCAGCAGCGCCTGAGCTTGAAGTCTTGCAGAGAGTCGGTCTCTTTACTGAAGCATCCAGTCCAGTGCGCTCTCCAGCCAAACTTCCTCACAGAAAACAGTTCCCACACGACAATCCTGCCTCTTAAAAGTACGGGTCCATAGCAAAGACAACTTGAACGGGAGTAATTACAGAGGAAAACGCACTAACGACCACTGAGCGTACGAGCTGCTCTTTAAAGTGAGTTATTGAAGACACGACCAGCTGCGTTCAAGAGTTGAGAAACCCCCTCCTCCGTCACCTCTACCACTGTGGGAACAAAACCTGTGGCCATCAAAGCTTTGACGTGGATTGGGTTTTGTGGTGGTCTTCTGTAAATGTTTTTATTAGGCCAATTAATTTATGTGTAAACATGGATTCTAAACTTAGAATAATGTAAATTATTCGTTATAATGCAAATGAATCATTAAACGTTTAAAAACATTTGAATACTTAAAATAGTAGTGCACTTTAGGGTCAGAGATTCCTGAGAGTCACGTGCAGCAGCGCAATCTGATCCTTGGTTGTGCTCATTCACGGGCAAAAACGGAAAACGACATTTGTAGAATTGAAGAAATTCTTTCTAACCATGCTATATTTTTTAAATGTCATTTTAAAATATATTAACATATCCTACAGTAAAATTGACTATAAAAAAGTAATATTTTTAAGAAGCAAAATATAAAAATTTAAATATAAAATATATATTGTAATTACATATGGTTTAATACATACTGTCTGCAACAAAACCTGCCTGTGTCTTATCTTAGCCATTAAAAAAATATATTTAGAAAATGCCAAAAATGAAGACATAAAAACTTAAATATGAGCTTAATTAGTTTAGGAAAAGTGTGTGAACGACTACTGCCACCTGCTGTTATTGATAGGAGATGTAAGGCCCAGCGGGAAAAAGAACCCACAAAGTTTTTTTTTTTTTTTCAGGTCCCAGAGTGCAGGAAGGTTTAAACATAGTATAAAAATATGTGAATTTAAAAAGTGACTTCTTCCCCTCAGAGGGAGGACTATAGTGGAGTTGAGGCAAAATTTGTCACATATGCAAATTGCAAGACTGATAATAATTTTCCAATAAAAAATTAAAATTAACCCCCACATCAAAATGTGAACAATTTTCTGTTAAATACACTATCTTGAGGCATTCCATATCATCACAAATTAATCTTAATTATGATAGGAAAGTCAATGTGAGCCGAAATCCTTCGCAACAGGGCATCCTTATTGACCATTCTGTCGTATCTCTCCCTAAAATATGCCTCTGCTGTAAAAACAGGCTGCAGAATAATCACACGGTTATCACATTTACCATTTTATTGAGGTCTAATTTTTTTGTACAATGCAAATATATACATATAAAGCTCATGCCTTTTTCTCTTCTTGTGGCAACCATTCATCGATTTTGATGTGCAAACCTTCACTCGACCTACTGCAGATAATTGCTCGGTCAATAAATGGACCTGGAAGAAAAGACATTTTATTCAAGTCAAAGAATATGAGAAGTTCCACCAATGTCAAATCTATTGTAGAGAGCATGGGCATGGTAACAAACATGTAGTCATCGTTATTCTGTAGTTTTTAAATGTTCAAAGGAATTCAGCCTTGGAATTTGCTCAGTTTTTGTGAGATGGTTGGAATAAATTAAACATATACTTAATACATAAATTACTTACCAAATTCTGCTGGTTTATGGCTTGCCACATCTTTTACAATGGCATGAATGTTTTCCAAAATACACTCCTTAGACATATCCAGCTGTTTAACAAACCAAACAGATTTAACAAATGTAAAAAAAAATTTTTTTTTTTTAAATCATAGATATGAAAATAAGCAGATATCACCCTGCTCACGCTTACTTTATTACATATAGAAAGAAATGTCTGTCACCCAAAGCAGTTCAATGTGACTTACTGTTGCAACTTGTGTGTTAATATAGATGTCCTCCACCATATATTCATGACCAGTCTTGAACAATGCAATCATTTTGGGTATATTTATTCCAACAGATCCTGAAGCAAGAAACACAACACAAGAATCCAATTTAACCACTATTTAGTTGTACATGAATATACCATGCCCGTTACATGACATGGGGAAACTCACTGACCTCTCTTGCTCTTGGGAAACTTCTTCCTCAGCTTGTTCTTCAAAGGAAGCAGCTTTTGTAGAATGTCTGGCTCAGCCAAGTAGAAATCTGCTGAGATCTCATCAGCTAAAATCTGTAATTAACATCAATTAAAAAGGCACACAAACTAAATGAGAAATTGCACACAAAAAAATCAACAATGCTCTTTTCAATACAGCATATGCATATGTACCTTCTCAGCCGATAAGTTCTAATGAGCTTTACCTTGTCAATCAGTTCTGCTCCACCAGCAACTGTTGCTCCATTCTCCATCGCTATTCTGGCTTGATCTGGATTCTGTAAAGCCATAACTCTAGAATGAATGCATGTAAACTGAACAGTCTCCTGAACTGAAGCTGTAAATTCTTATCTAATCGATTCAGTCAATGACACCTATAATGTTTAACGTAAACCAGTGATGCTCCCACCTCAGTGAAAACCACTATTCTGTTGTTGTCTGACTTGAAGGGATGTGGTAAGTGAATTGTGCTAACAAACAGATCCACCTTTTTCTGAAACAAAAAAATTGAATTTCATTAAGGTTTAACGTTCTGTTTAAATATAATTGTTTGTTACAGTTATAGTGCTGAAATGTTTCTGCAACCATGCAACCTGCAAGTATTTTTCATCCAGTTAACTCAAAATAACATTGTTTCTAGCTCATTGAACCCATTTAATTTAAAGTGAACCATCACAAGAAAAGAAAGACTTTTGTATCAGTCACATATTACGTATTTTAGCAGCAATTAAACTTTTTATACAAAATACAAGGTCAAAAACCTTCAAGAATCACCGTAATATGGTGAAGAACAGCACAACTTGATACATTTAAGCTTTCTTGAAGCAAGAACCGCTCCTGACAACTGCAACTAAAGCACGAGAAAGCTCTTTCCTGGACACATTTCCAGCAAACTAACAAAACTTTTAGCAGAATTAATTCAGGGTTAGTTACTCTAGTTGTGCAGATTAATTGCTGGTGGTTCGAGTGATTATGAATACACTACAGTTAAAAGTTTAGGGCCAGAAATAAAATTTTTTCAGCAGGTATGCATTACATTATCAAAAGTGACAGGCAAGACTTTAACATTACTACTAAAAAAAAGTCAAATAAATTTTGTTCTTTTGAACTTGCAAGTAGCACATAAATAAACACTGATAAGAAATGTTTAAAAATTGATTTTCTGATTTCTGAAGGATCATGTGATGCTGAAGACTGGAGTAATGATGCCAAAATTTCAGCTTTACCATCACAGAAAAACAATAACATTTTAAAACGTTACAATAGAAAATAGTTATTTTAAATTGCAATAACATTTCACAATATTACTATTTTTACTCTACTTTCATTAAATAAATGCAACTTTCAAAACATTTTACTGACCTAAAACTTTTCAACAGTAGTGTAATAGTTTTTGCAACCACTCAAATTCATTAATTTACAATCATTTTATAAATTCAATTAAAAATTGGAAAAGATTAGACATACAAACTAGAAATACAAATTTCAAAATACAACTTTTTTATTTTACATTTGCATCCTTGGTAAGCATAAGTTAATTTCATAAGCTAATTTCAAAATCATTTTTTTTTTTTTTTAAACGGTAGTTCAAAACTTTTCTCTTAAAGCAACACTTAAGAAGATTTTTTACCTTAAAATAATGTTTCCAAAATCGTTTCAGCAGTTTATCAAGTCGTAACAGGGTGAAAAGGCACGTCTGCCTTTGGTTAGCAGTCCTAAATCTGCTATAACCACACTATTACCTCGTTTCCACCAAAAAAGAACTGGTTCGGAACTGGTGCTGGTTCAAAGTTGGTTCAACTTGCGAACCTGTTTGTTTTTCCCCTGACTAGAGAGGCCAGCGAACGACGTCGTTATGTCACTGTGTACGTCGCCATACGCCTTAACTTTTCCCAGAAACGCTTGCACCAACTTCAAGCATAACAATTACAATGGCGGACTACATCGTCTTTCTCCACCGACCACTGTTTTGCTTTAGAATCCATCTTTCTTCAATCGTTGTATTATCTTCCTACTAGCGCTGTGTTTTTAGCAATGGTGGTCACAACCTTTCCCGTCGTGTTGATGGTCACAATAACCCTGCCCCCAGCCCCCGACGTAACCATGAAAAATGCATAAACCACGTAAAAGAACGGTTCTAGTACAGCAAAGAGTTGGTGCCACTTTAGAACCAATTTTCCTGGCAGAGAACCAGTTCTTTGGCTGTCGAAACAAAGAACTGGTTTGCGAGTAGGCACCGGCTCCGAACCGGCTCTCAAAATGCTTTGGTGGAAAAGGGGTACGTGTAAGTTTGCCAGATCGGGTCGCGTTTCTGTAGTTTGAATGGGACATAAGAAAACAACAAATCTGACTTGCTTTACAGTAAGCGTTACAATTGGACATCGTTCAAAAAAAGCCGATGCTGGATAAACAGCGAGCGTGCGTGCAACAGTAGGCTGTGGTAGGCTAAATTATTTACGACAGCGGTAATGGACAATTCCGCTTCCAACCTGTAGGGGGACCGCAGAGGAAAAGTTCTTTAGTGTTGCTTTAAAGGTGCTGTATGTAACTTTTTCACTCTACTAAAGCGTTAAAAAAAACATATGTTTGCATATATTGAGGAAACATGCTAAGTTCACATACTCGTTTCTCTGAAAAACACTTCTACAGCCAGTTATTTTACTTTGAAATGTGCGTTTCCAGGCTGGAATGTTTGTTTTTGTTTTGGTCTGTCATACTGCACGTTGCCAATTTTCATTGTGCTCGTTCCTGTTGCGTGTGCTCAAACTGGCAACCTGTGTGAGCGGCGTCCAGTCTGAAGAGCAGGTGGCGGGAGACACGATCTCCGATATTTTGAATTGGACTGCAGTACCCATTTTGACCACTAGTTATCACTCTTACAGACTGCACCTTTAATTTATCATTTTAAGCAAATATTACTTAAATCAAACTTAGCTTAATAAAACAATCAGGCAAGATGTACCTTTTTCTCCAGCTTCATGTCCAGACGTAGATTAATGTACATAGGCTGGTTTTCAGGACTGAAGTCCAGTTTCTGAAAGTTCTTCAGCATTTCAATGGCCACGGGTGTCTCATAGACAGGTTTTGGATAGTACCTCACCATGTACACATCATCTACTGGAGCCCAGTATGTGAGTCCATATGGTTTATGCCTGTCTTTGTCATCAACCTTTTTAGTCTCTTTCACAACCTTTTCTTGAACCTTCTCCTCTTTCTTCTCTTTCTGTCTACAAAAAGAGTTGATGAAGAACATGACTCCTCTTAGCATCTGTTTTTGCATGGTTTCTTTTCTGAAATTTATTAGACAACCTTTTTACCAAGGTAAAGACTAAATCGTGTAAATGGAACTTACTTGGTAGCAGCGTAGGATCGTACATGCTGCTGTCTGTTTGCAGTCCGTGAGCTGCAGGAGACAGAAGGAGCTCTGCATGTGAAGAACAAACTCTGACACCTGGGTAATACTGTGATTGAAACAAGACACATGAGCATAATATAATTAAAATGACTCAGTCAACTGATCTATATTAATGGTTACATTACAACTAACTACTTAGTAGTAAAGAGACTGAAGGGAGTGGATCTAAAGATTGACCACTAGGCAGCTTTCTTGCTAAATGTACCATGCTACCCAAAGTTTCCATCAAGAAACAATAGTTACAACAGTAACGTTAGTTGTCACTGTGAGATACTGTGAGTAGCCATTACTGCCTTCAATTATTGGTTACCATGGCCATTTTATGTAACAATTTAAAAACAAGTGGTTCCTTTCTGTTTACTCAATCCAAAATAATGCATCTAATATATATTGAAATAATATAATTTGTCCTTTTGACAGACACGCTGCATACATTCATAAGCATAACTATAAGATACCGTCGTGAAAACTGTTAGCTTGTGTAGATGTGTACGATCAGCTCAAGTATTCTGCACATGGCAGCTTGCATGTTATTAATCGAAAAATACACTGGAATAAACAGAATATAAGTAAAATAATATGTAATGCTTAAAACTGACCTCTTAAAAGACTCCTCGAGGGGGCAGCCATGTTGACAGAATTGTGTGTTACACTTAAAAATTTCCGTCTAAATCATCAACCACCGTTGAAGCGTTCCCACTCATAAATGTGGTTATGATTGTTGTGCGCATCTGGCTTTGGTAAAATATTGTACATAATTAAAAATTAATTTCTATACATGCGCTATATTTGTAGATACGACAACAAACAGGTAATATTCTCGTTACACATTACCTTCTTGTCCACCATCAATAAATTGTTATTTGCCCCAAATACAAAGAATCCAACAACCCTGCATGAAATACACAAAAGTTGCACTGTAAAGGCAAAAAATGTTACACCAAGTTCTTCTTGCAGGTTTATTACAAACGTTTCCCTGTATGAATACGTCTATGTTTTTTAAAGGCATACTATAATAAAATAAAGCATACAGTGTATTATTGCAAGAGCACAATGGTCTCCACTCCACTACTGCAGGTAAGCAGTATTTTTAGAGAGGTTGTGAGTAAAAATGCACGAATCGTTCTTTGAGGCGGATCTTTTGAATGAATCGATTGATCCGAACTACTTGTTTACGAATCGTTGGTTCTCGATTCACCAATAATTGAACGGAGAATCACCTTTCCGATGTGTTCGATTCACACTTTGAGCATTTGGGGTGAACGGAGGATTTGACTAACGGGGTGAGAAGTAAGTTAATAAACCAAATAACAAACGACATCAATCATAACGTTTTATTACGCACACAAAGTTGATGAAAACGAATGTATAAACTTCACATAAAATAAATAAACAGCCAAATATGCCCACTCTATGGAATGCTTTTTTTTTTAGACCTTGTGGAATGTGTGACGTGGGGGCCACGTGAGTGACACAATTACGTAATGTCGTAAAATAATAGCCAAATCTTGTTGTTTGATCCAATTATTTTAATGTTAACTGTTCGAAAGAAACGTTTCGCATAAATGATTCGGACTTCCTATCTCTAGTTGTAAGGGGACCGTTGACTGGAGCGGAAACTCAGAGTGTTGTCCTTCCTTCTGCCCGACTCTCAGAATGAGGATCGGTCACAGTTTGTCTGTATGTCTCTGATCATATCACACCAGCAGCTCCTCTCCCACCTCCCGAATGCAGGTAAGAGTCTACGTCCTGCATTCCGGCGTGCTGATTTTCTGTTATGTTTATTGTTGGGTGTCAAATATGCCTTACGTCTCCAGGCAGCGCTACGTTACCTCCAGAAGATCAGACGAGGAGAAGGTGTGTTCTGTAACTTAATAAACACTAGAGAACAGTGTTTCAACCTATTAAACGCCACAGATTATCCTGATTTATATATGACCGTATTTGGTGATGACGAGGAATGTCTGATGTGGTGGCACAGCCAGATCTGCTCGTGCTTTTCATGTTGTGGTTGTCAGCTCTCCAACAAAACTTATTTCATGTAAATCACTCAGGCCATAACTTTTTTTGACATGGCAAGAATAGCATAATAGCCTTACATAACACAAACCCCGCCGTTTGAGTGGTTGACAACAACTACTGAGTCGTTGACTCGCTGTTACCTGTAATGCAAAACACCACGGCGTTATTGAAGGCATTTTAAACAGTAAGTGCAAGTAAGATTCAGTTCAGAACTTGTGTTTTGTGTTTTATTAATGGAAGTTACTTAGTAACTTCAAAGAGCAGGTTACGTAACGCCACAGCTGTCATTATCGTGACCCAGCGTTCGTTTGCATAGTAAACGCCATAGTGTTCAGTCAAATAACTTTTTGTCACATGACTATACACACAGCGGTTTAATGACAGCATTTACAATACACACATTGAACAGTATGCACAGTTTAGACATAATGTACATATCATATATATATATATATATATATATATATATATATATATATATATATATATTCACAAAATGAAATATACACCCCTATACGCACATATGCAGGAGTACTGACAGCAGCAATATACAATGTTGATGAGAAGTGAGACATACGGTTGCTGTGCAATATGATGGTCTGTGTGACAAACTGATATTATATCTAGTCCAGAGTCCAGTAGAATTAATAAAGTGTCCTTCAGGAAAAGGATATGTTATAGGATACCCAAACAGATCTTTGGCAGAGTTTGGCAGTGTGCTTTTGTGTGTAACAGCTGCGACTGAATGATTACAGCGCGGCGCATGTTCTTTCTATACAAGACAAATAAGGGCCTGTTCAACAGCTCTTGCTGGTAGTTCTACCTATTAATAGTGTCTTATGTGATAGTGCTCTTTTGCTTTCATCTTTTTACAGCCGAAAGAGATTGATAAGAAACGTCTGCGACATCTCCAAAGTTCAACTAAGTTAAACTCTGTCAGTGCCCTAGATTGCCATGTTTTGGCTCAGCATGAGATACTGTATCAACTACTCAAACATTTCAGTGTAAACATCAGCTGTCTGTCTCTTAGTAAGCACTAAGGATCTCTCACGGTGGTTTGTATTTTAGAATATATTATTCAAAAGTTTGGGGTCATTAAGGAAATCTTTTTTTTAAAGAAATTAATACTTTTAAGAACACATTAAAATGATCAAAAGTGACAATATGACATCTATAACGTTACAAAAGGTTTCTATTTCAAATAAATGCTGTTCTTTTTAACTTTCTATTCACCAAAGAATCCTGAATAAATGTATCCTGGTGTAGTAACAAAATTGTTTTCAACACTTATAATAAGAAATGTTTCTTGAGCACCAAATCATCATATTATAATGATTTCTGAAGGATCATGTGACACTGAAGACTGGAGTAATGATGCTGAAAATACAGCTTTGTCATTACAAGAATAAATTACATTTTAGAATGTATTAAAATTGAAAACAGTTATTTTAAATTGTAATATTTCACAGTATTGGTTTTACCTTTGGAGAGAATAAGAGACATATTTCAAAAACATTTTAAAAATCTTACCGACCCCAAACTTTTGAACTTTAATGTAGATGATGTCGATATTTTACAACCTTACTTATTGACTACATAGTGTTTTTCTTAAGCTTTATTTTAAAATCACCTTAAGCAATTCTTAACCATTGTCAGAAAAAGATTTTCTTTGCGCAAGTATAATGGCTTGTTTGTTGTCTGATTTACATCATGTACTTATATAATGTTAGTGTGTCTAAGGGCGGTCAGTTTGGTCTGAGGCCTTTGAGGGAGTCACTGGCCCTGTCCCAAATGGCACACTTCATATGCACTTTCTTGGTCTTGTGGACTTGCCATGGCTGCCTCGTGCATGTGTCCGTTAAGTCAATAAGACCTTAGGGTGACCCGTTTGTCATTTTAGGTTTCACTTTGCACACTTTTGCCGAGCTTGCACTGGTGTGAGCTCTGCAGCAGACTTTACGTCATGAAAGTGCGGACTCGTAGGAAGACTGTGGGTGCTTAGGATGCCATTTGGGACAGGGCCACTCTTACGGCGTTCCTCAACTGACCACTACAATTACAGTTAAACTGCCAGCTTACTCATAAATCAGACTTTCAACTTTCTCTCTTTTCTCTCATTTCTTATGATTCATACAAATATACAAGTTCAAACAGATATTTATCTTTTGAGAAAATGACATACTGTAAGTAAGAGAAATAGTGACAAATCATATATTTTCTCCATGAATTTTCAGATTAACAGGCATGCCAAAGGAAAAATATGATCCTCCAGACCCACGCAGATTATACACCATCATGTCAGCCGAGGAAGCGGCAAGTGGGAAGAAATCATACTGGACCGAGTTGGAGATTTCTGGTTAGTTATTATTCCTCACTTCTTCAACCTTATTCCTCAACTCATAAAATCAACTTAATTTTTTTTTAAATGTGCCACTGAAGTGACTTCTAGTGCTGAAAGATATACATTTATCAGTGTGTGTGTTCTCTGGGATATTTGGTGAAAAAAAAGTTTTTCACAAACACTGTCTGTGCTCCTGTGTTACAGGGCGAGTCAGAAGCCTGAGCAGTTCACTATGGACGCTGACCCACCTGACTGCTCTCCACATCAACAACAACAACCTGAGCCGGATTCCCCCTGAAATCGCAAAGCTGCCCCATCTTGTCTACCTGAACCTGTCCTCCAACAAACTGCGCAGCCTGCCAGCAGAACTTGGCAACATGGTGACTCTCAGGTGCGTTTTAACAAATCGGTCTGTCTCTATGAGGTCCTGTCAGACTGAATGCAGCCTCTCAGCACATGCAGGTTCTTAAAGACAATAGTCATTAAGAACACTAAATTGTTTTATTGTATGTATAATGTATAAAAATAGAATCAGGATGTGACTCGGATGGTTTACTACTCTATTTAAGCTAAAATGTCTAATCAATAGACCTTTGTGTACTTCACTATGAACAATTTTATTTAGTAACACTAAACATGGTAACATGTTTTGTACTGTGTGTTTTTTAAGGGAATTGCTTTTGAACAACAATTGTTTACGAGTTTTGCCTTATGAACTTGGTCGGCTGTTCCAGTTGCAAACCCTCGGCCTCAAAGGTGAAGCTTTTTTTTTAAGGTTTATATCTGCAGAACAAACATCCAGTTTTTTAATTAGGCCTGAGAACAATATTTCTTTCGCAGGTAATCCATTGTCCCAGGATATACTCAACCTGTATCAGGAGCCTGATGGAACAAGGAAGTTATTGAATTACATGCTTGACAATCTTGCAGGTAATAACGGACACAGGTACATAGTGGCTTATTAATATAGTACACATGTTATTCATTTAATTAAGTTATTCATTTGACTTGACTATTCCCCCTCCCAAAATTAGTCCACCCTGAACAACTCCCCCAAAGACCTTGGATCACTTTGAGGGAGCGAGACCAAATGATGCCCACAGGTACATAGTTGCATCTTGTCACAGGCTTTTGAAAAGCCTGATTTAGCAACCGCCAAGCTAATATTAAATCTCTGTGTTCTCAAGCTGTGTTCACAGTAATGTGCTACAATGTGCTCTGTGACAAGTATGCAACAAGGCAGTTGTACGGCTATTGTCCGTCATGGGCCCTTAACTGGGAGTACAGGAAGAAGGGCATCATGGAGGAGATCACTAACTGTGACGCCGACATCATCAGCCTGCAGGTACATATCCACAATATGAAGCTCACAAAATCTCAATTAAAATGAGCAAAATATACACTACCATCCAAAAGGTTGGGGTCTTTGAAAGAAGTCTTTGAAACAGTAATATTGTGAAATACAATTTAATATGACTGTATTGTATTTTAGTATAATTTAATATGTAATTTATACCTGTGATGGCAAAGCTGATTTTTCGGCGTTATTACTTCATTACATTACAGTCTTATGTGTCACATGACTCTTTAGAAATCAGTCTAATATGCAAATTTGGTAAAGGAACAATTCTAAGTAATATAGCTGCAAGTAGCAATGATAGGCCCAAGCACCGGCGCCGCCACCACCCCAGTGGCTTTAGGACAACTGTGCATGGCGGAAAATGTGCATTTAAAGCGGGTAAATATAAAAGAACTATGTCAAAATCATTTGAATACGCCACATGTACTGCAGACAGCTGGTGACACTATGACCATGAACCACAACAGCCACAGCCATTTAAATTTAAATGTATTTCATGTCATAGGATGTTATAGGTCACTTTCACTTTCACTTTTTGCCTAGCGTGTGTTCGGGAAATGTCCTGCTCCCCCATAACAGCGAGTTCTGCTCTAGTGTAAATATAAAGGATGGCGGCAATTTCAATTAAACCCGATTCAGTGAACAAACGAGGAGCACCCAGAACGGATTTCATGCACGTACTTTGCAAGGACGGACTTCACAGGACATTTCAGTGCTATGTTTTTCTTGTAAATTCTACTGTAGGTACGATGTTATCCACCATTTAATCATTTTTTATAATCAAATTTGTCAGAAAACTATGGTTATACAAACAGTAATCGATCACAAAAAACATGGTTATTTTTCCTAAGGTGCGGTGAACAGCCTTACAAAAGCTATAGTAAACAACACTATACCAACACTAATGTTGGCTAGCAGGCGAGTAGCAACAACTAAAGCAACACTTTTGGACTTCAAAAGTGGCCAAAAGGTTGAAAAAAATATTAGCAATTGAAATACAATTGGTCCTTTCCCTCAGGGCTTGGGGCCTAATTGTCAATGTTAAAATATTGTGCTGCTTAATATTTTTGTGGAAACCGTGTTCAAAAGAACAGCGTTTATTTGAAATATAAATCTTTTATAACAATGTAAAAGTAGGCTAGTTTACTGTCACTTTTGATCTTTTTTGCATCTTTGCTGGATAAAAGTTTTTTTTTTTTATTCTTTATTACAGACCCATTTCATTTTATTATGAAATCTGCATCGAAACAATAGATTTCCCTTGAAGTTAATATGGTGCTTTTGATATCTGCAGTGGTTTACACTTAGCTGTAATTCTCCAACTGCATGTGCAGGAGGTGGAAACAGAGCAGTACTACACTTTCTTTCTGGAAACACTGAAAGAGCGTGGATATGATGGCTTTTTCTGTCCAAAGTCTCGTGCCAAACTCGTGTCAGAACAGGAGCGAAAACATGTGGACGGATGTGCTGTTTTCTTCAAGACTGAGAAGTGAGTAACCCCTTCCATCTTTTACAAGGTTTAAAATGAATTGACATCCAGCTCATCTTTTGCCCCTTTAATACTTTCTAGATTCGCTCTGGTGCAGAAAAACACAGTGGAGTTCAATCAGGTTGCCATGGCAAATTCAGAGGGCTCAGAGGTTATGCTAAACAGAGTCATGACTAAAGATAACATTGGAGTGGCTGTCTTGTTGGAGGTGAAGGAAGACCTATTTACTAGTGGTAAGGACATTGAATGATAACTCTGTAATTGACATTAAATAGCTCCTGGTTTATTCTTCTTCACACGCTGCTGTTTAGCCTCGTCCTGTAGATGGCAGTAGATCTCAAAGTTAAAAATGTGTACCTGAGATGACAATTCTGTCTTTGAAAATAAAGTAGAATTCATTTTTAGGCCAAAAATCCTTATCCATCCAGTTATCCATCTATAAGACATTAATTGCTACCTGGATGTTAAACACCTTAAAAAAGAACATCAATAATAGCATGTTTTAGAAGATAAAAGAATTTAATTAAACATTTATGGCAGTCAAAATTTTGTAACCCAAAATGTTGGGTTATTTGGTGGTCTGATTCACAGAATTATATTCTGTGGTTGTCGAATTTATTTCTAGGTTGTTTTTCAATGATAACACTACATGTCCTTCATACAGCTGAATAGAATTTCTTCAGCATGCACACTTTTGAAATATGACAAATTTAACAATCTCTTGGTCTGCCATAAAGTATTCAGTTGTTCAGCAAAATACATTTGTCAGCAGTGTTTCAGATAAGACCCTGGTTCTACTTTATTTCTTCTTTCTCAGCATATTTTTCATTTTTAATGATTGCGATATAGATTGCACTTTCAAAACACAGTTTCCTATTTTCACATTATTTCAGAGTTTTTCCTTTTTCAATGACCTTGATAGTAAAAGATCTTATTTAGATGTTACGTAGTGAATTGTAGTTCCAAATCTCAGTAATCAAAGGAGGCAGCTCCATTTCCTCCTCTTTATTGAAATATTTTTGTCCCATTTGCTTTAGTGGTGTTATATTGCAGGTTTAAAGCAGCCTCCAGAGAAACAGCTCCTGCTGGTAGCTGATGCCCACATGCACTGGGATCCAGAGTACTCCGATGTGAAGCTTATCCAGACCATGATGTTCCTGTCTGAGCTAAAAAGTATCGCTGAGAGGGCCTCGGGATCCATCAACTCTGCCTCGCCCACGTCAGATACCAGCTCCATCCCTATCGTCCTCTGTGCTGACCTCAACTCCCTCCCAGACTCTGGTGAGTAAAATTTAGAACTGCTTATTAAAGAAAATTATTAGAAAGAATGGGGAACACACATGTGCAAACTGTATTGTGTAAGTAAGTTCTTATTAAGGTAGTGTTCACACTTGGTATGTTTGGTTTGAATAAAATGAACTCTGGTGCTATTGCTCTGTTAGTGTGGTTCATTTGAATAAGTGATAAGTGTGAACTTTTGAAAAGGCTCGTCTGAAATATGAACTACAACTTCAAACACAGAAGCCATAAAATAGGAAATTGGCCTTTCCATTCCTTACATTAGGTTAAAACTACATCCACCAAAATTACAATTCTGTCATCATTTACTCAACTTCATGTCGTTGCAAATCTGTATGATTTACTTTCTTCTGTGCAACATAAAAGAAGATATTTTGAAGAATGTTGCTAACCATCGGCTTCCATTGTATTGACAAAAATCACTGAGACCTTTTGCAAAATAACATATTTTATGTTCCACAGAAGAAAAAAAATGTCAAACAGGTTTGGGATGACATGAAGGTGAGTAAATGATGACAGAATTTTTAATTTTGTGTGAACTGTCCCTTTAATGACAGTATTAAGAGAAATAATGACATCAACTTTTGCCTAAGTCAGATTTGGCATGCAGCCCTTGCCTCAGCTTCACTAGGATTCATGGCTTTTCCTCACAGGTGTGGTGGAATATCTGAGTAGTGGTGGAGTTGCAGAAAATCACAAAGACTTTAAGGAACTGCGGTACAGCGATTGTTTAACCAACTTCAATTGCAACTGTAAAAACGGCAAGCCTGATGGCAGTATCACGCACAGTTTCCAGCTGAAGAGTGCCTACGAAGGGAATCTCATGCCCTACACCAACTACACTTATGACTTCAAGGTGAGGAGATTCATAATTCAGAGATATTTCTATTATTTTTTGGGTAACACTTTACAATCAGGTTCATTAGTTAACATTAGTTAATGTATTAACTAACATGAACTAACCATGAGCAATACATTTGTTATTGTATTTGTTCATCTTTGTTAACGTTAGTTAATAAGAATACGGTCATTCATTGTTTGTTCATGTTAGTTCACCGTGCATTAACTAATGTTAGCAAGATTTTAATAATGTATTAGTAAATGTTGAAATTAACATTAACAAAGATTAACAAATGCTGTATAAGTGCAGTTCATTATTAGTTCCTGCTAATTAATGTAGTTAACTAATGTTAACTAATGAACCTTATTGTAAAGTGTTACCATTTTTTGTTACACTTTATTTTAAGGTGATGTAGTTGCATTGTATTTACTCAAATAATTACTGAGTAATATCAATTAACTGCATGTACTTACTATACAGTTACGGTTAGGGTTTGGTTTATGGTTAGTTACTTGTAATTATGCATAATTTACTGTTATTACTATACTAAGTCACCTTAAAATAAAGTGTGACCTTTTTTTTTTACTCAAAATGGGAATAGAGATCATATGGGTCTTGGGTATTTTATGGGCTCTAGAAATGGCAAAAAATGACTTGGGATCCATCCATTTAAAAAAATATTTTTTTTTGGAGCCAAACATTTTTATTGACAAATTACAGAATTAGGTCAGTGAGGTTGTTCAGACGTGCTTTAATTCATTGAGTTCATAGCTTCTTGCTCATTTTCTTTAGAATACCATTATTATAGAACACCATTTTTCATTTATTACAACAAATATGAATCTTTAATTGTCATATTGTCATAATGGGGATATTCAAATTAATTAACCAATCATTAATACCATTGATCAGTCCTACCAAATGTGGATGTTTTTTCCACTAAGAAACAAACACTGTTATGTTATTTGATAGATACTGTGAAGCTGCTTTGATACAATCTATATTGTGAAAAGTGCTATATAAATATACTTGACTTGACTTGACTTGACTCATATGAAGATCAAGTAAGTAAATAGTCTCACAACATCACAACAAATGTTCCTGGTTCATTTAAAAAAATGACTCATGGTTCAGGTCAAGAGAGTCAGTAATGACTCTGAATGATTCATTGACTAAGTGAGTCTGATTCAAAACTCAACCTTTTGACGACTCTTAAAAAGACGTGGTTCATAGGAGTCATTCGTTAGTGAATCGTGTCTCACTTTGTTATTGTATTGCATGGAAACCAGGGTACTTGCTGCTTTTGGGCTCCTGAGTTGAAATCCTTAGTGCAAATTATAATTTCTTTTGTTGCATTTACAATTTACCATTTCTAGATGCATGCTGTCTAGATGCATGCTGCATATTGAGATTAGTGCTCCTTTTTAAAAACCTGTTTCCTCTTCTTTTTGTGAAGGGTGTGATTGACTACATCTTCTTCTCTAAGACACATATGAGTGTTTTGGGGGTTCTGGGTCCACTGGAGACTCAGTGGCTGAAGGACAACAACATAACCGGCTGCCCACACCCGCACATCCCCTCCGATCACTTTTCCCTCCTGGCTCAGCTGGAGTTCCACCCGCCTTTACCCCCCCTCAACGGGCTGCATCTGCCTGTCCACAGGTAGTGCAGCCCGCCTTCCCTCACTCTCCTAAACCCCAAATCATGGACAAACCCCAATCATGAGCCCCTAAAACTAAAGGCACACACATTAGGAGTGAAGTACTCACCTACTTTGTTCCTTTTTTTTAACCTTTGCACACGATTGTATTATCTTATTATTACATTTTCCAACTTGAAAACAAAAGCTTAATACCAAATTAGGGTTGGGATTCTCTGTTTGGTACAAAACAAATGCTGCTTTCAGGGAAATTGATCCGTTTGTCTGAATCTGAATGTGAGATTGTATAAGCCATGTGTCGGTATATGGATGGTAGAAATGTTTAACATATGTGAAGATAATAATAATGACAGCACGAGTATTAAGACTTTGTTTCGATCAGCATCTTTTAAATTCCCCTTCAACATTTCATAAATTTGACAAAGGAAATGTAATGAATTCAAATGAAAATAACCTGATTTGTAAATTTCCCCAGTACAATTGTGCAACATCAAATATTCACTGCATCCTGTCCCATTCATACTCAAGTTCCCCTATTCGACATTACCAGAAGATGGATTTGCATTAAGATAATCAAGTGGAAAACTATTTTTAATCTAGTTTTAATCGAAAATCCTTCATATTGCAATGTGAAGTATTATGCAAAACATTTCTTCAAGTCCAAAATTGACACTATCAAAGAGGATCCCAGCCCTACTGATTATAACCCAGCTGTGTATGTTTGCTGTTTTCTCTTGCTGCTTGCAACATCGAAATCACATCACCCTACTGATGTATATTTACACAATACAAAGTCCTCCCTGCCTCATTTATGTCAAGCATTTCAAAATAATTTTTGATTGGCAGGTTTGGTGTTATTGGTACAATTTATTGCTTGAGAAGACTAGCTAGGAGGGTAAGGGATAGTTCACCCAAAAATTCTGCCATCATTTACTCACTCTCTCACATTTTTTCAATCCTTTATTACTATTTCTACCAGATAGACTCAGAGGGCAGGTGAGCGTTTGCATGGTTTTTATTCCGTAAAGAATTAACAGATGTTAGTGAGCTACAATTCATGTTTAGTTGTATAGAAAAGTTCTTTGGCGTAGGCCCCGTCCTTAGTCCCAATCCTTGGGGATGTAGATTCAGCTGTTCCTGCCTGAAGATGAAGGAGCCTACACCCGATGGATGGATAGGGGGCAACCTGGTGGTGGTGGAGAGGATGGAGGGAAACGTCAGCATCATCAACTGCGGACATGAAACGGAGAGTTCAGTGCTTTTATACTTCAGGTGTCAATCAGTGATTGGCCAGACCAGTATAAATGAAAGACGTGGCATTCGAGTCCTCCTGGTAGAACTAACGCTAAAGCTATCATTTCTTCTGTCAAACAAAACCCAACAGTTTGGCTACCATTTGAAGAAAAAAAATGGACAAAAACGCTGAGAAATGTCTTTTTTTTGTGTGTTCCACAGAAGAAAAAAATGACATGAGGTTGAGTAAATGAAGGCAGAATCTGCTTTGTCGCGTTGTTTCAGGCGTTTCTCTGCGCTAATGGCCTGCCAGCTGCATCGGTACTAATTGAACGTTAATTCATATTTATGAATGCCATTTTGTGATTTTTTGGGAATGAGAAAAATTGCTCTCTCATTTTATTAGTGTAGCACAAGTATAGATTTAAATGGGTCATGACTCATAACATGATAAATCAAATTTGCCTTAAACTTTTGACATACTAGAGGTCGTTATACCAATAACATTCTGTAAATTTCAGAGATTAAAACACTCCTCATAAACAAAGCATTTATTTAATCACGGCTCGTTTGGATATTGTGGGATTTGGACGTCACGCGTGCAAACACATTTATATAAGATATTTTGAGCTGAATTAAAAGGGTTATGCATGAAAATGTTATATGAGTTATTTTGAATTAAAGTTAAAAATTTTCTTAAATTATTATTATTTATTTATTGATGAAATCTAGTAATTTAAAGATAAATTAAATAAAAAATCTTGCATTAAAAAATGTAGATTATCAAAATGACATGAAATAAGCTATCTGGACAAAAAAATAATTAAGTATAATTTTAAGGCTTTGGGAAGGATTTGTTACAAAGTGTGAGCTCGTTTGCGTCTCTGTAGAGATTTCAGAAGGATATCAGCGGAAGGAACAAGTAGTTTATTTTGAATACAATCCTGGATCACGTCAGAGGATTATATGTTTGTTCAGAGAATTTGACCGCAGATTGTTTTGTAAATAAGGCACAGTGTAATGTAGAAGTCGCAAAGAAACTTTTGTTAACAGTTGGAGCTGTCATCTCTATTTGATCTGACAGAGGCTCATTTGCAAATCATAAACTATTTGATAAGGCTTTGTCTGTAAATTATGATTTTATTTGGATTACGTTTTCAAAACACTTAGTCGTGTGCGATAGCAAGTGGGCGTTGATACTGTTTCCTTTGCAATGATGTTAGCCAATAATAACAGCGTCCGTTTATGGAAAAGCCTTAAAGGAGCCGCCCCTTAAAAACGGATAATTACAGAAAGAGGGTCAATGATGGTTGAAAATAATAGTTTTTCCACTTTTTTTTTTTTGTGTAAAAAAAAACGTTATTAAAATTATGACACGACCTCAAGGAACACATAAATAATAAAAAAAAATAATGTCATGACCCCTTTAAGAGCATTTCTGTTGTAAGAGGCCGTTTTATCTCCCTGTTATATCTAAATTTGTATGGTCCTCAAGGATTATTGGTTTACTAAATTTCTCTTAAAACTGGAATGACTTAAATGAAGGTGACATGACCTTTTAATTCTGAACAGATTTTAAACCAATAGGCATCATACACTTTCCGATTTTGTAAATGGTTCAAGAAAAAACTGTATCATACACTAAACGGCTGAGGATCACATACTAACACACATACTGACTTTCACAATAACACAAACATGCAGAAACATAGGCCTTGTTGCTTGGAAAAAAATTATAATAATCAAACATGTTTGCCTGGATGGTCTGAAGCTAAAAAAAAATATCTGAATATGTCCCCATCATACACTACACAATTTTCTGTGAAATCAGATATTCAGATTTTCTCTGTCATTAGGAAACTTACGCTGACTTGTACAGACTGTAAATCAAGGAAAAAATCTGGTCAAAAGTTGTGCAGTGCATTCCAGCATTAAGCTGAATTTGGCCAAACTAATAACTTCTAAAGCATTTGTTTGATACCAGTGGCTTTACTGTTGTTATTTCTCTGCATGATTGCTTGTGAATTCAGACTTTAATAAACCAAACTATTTTTTATGTTCAAACAAGCAATAATATATATATATTTTTTAAAGCATGTTGAGTTAAAATCCTGGAGCATTTTATGAGGTTTTATGATGTTTAACCTGTAAGGGGTGCAAGTTGGTGGAAGTACAGGCTCACGCAATGACTACTTGGACAAAGCTATTGCTCACCATGCTTTAGCAGATTGTGCCTTGTTCTGTGTGGAGTAGATATGAGTAAAAAGCTTAAAAAGAAGAAAGGTCAGAGGTGCTAAAGTTGACGATGAGGTGTTGGACTATGTGTGCTGCATGTTAATTATAACTTACTGCCATTGGACTTTGGACAAAAACAATAACCACGCTGATTAACTCCCATCCCTGTAAAGTTTAATTACATATTTGGTTTAGATACAGACAACACATTCACATTTTTTAATAGCTGATCAAAAACTTAATTTAATCAGAAAATGACAAGCAATATTTGACATTGCATAATTTCTAAAAGCAACATCCAACACAACAAGAACAAAAATGTGAGTCTTATCAGCCTCTGAATTCACTTTTGCAGAAAATGATTCACAATTAGAGCATTCCACTTAGATCAAACTGTGCCTAGTCTGAGTCATCTTTTCTACAGCAGTACTGCCCGTGAAAGCAAGACGCTTACAGAGTGAGCCAGCATCAGCATCCCTTCCATCCACCCATCCATCTCTATTCTTCACCAGAGAGACATGTTGACTACTAAAGTGACCGTGATCCTGTTATAATGTTGCTGTAATGGTCAGCAGTGCTAAGTCAGTTTGCTTTGCATTGTTTCACTGGTTTTGTGGTAGTAGTCATTTTGTTTTCTGAGGCTTATATTGTGTGTATATGTTTAAAACATATCCAGTATCCCTCACAGAAATTCCCACTAAACCAGCTGAATATACATTTCCAAATATAATTGGCAACTGGTCTGACTAACCATGCTATTTTAATCCAGATTGAACACGCAGTGTTTTAAAACACAGTTAGAAATGCATGTGGAATTTAGCGCAAGTCTTTCCTTGAATGTGGACTGTGGCATCAGGGATTGAGGTCAGTCTTGTTGAGAAATTCTAATTAATGAAGGACCTGCTTGATTGTAATATGATGTAAAGCATAATTTTAATAAACTTGAGACACAATGACTGGAATTGGCAGGGGGATAAAGCAGTTTCCGAACATCATGATGGCTTTAGCATTGGCTTTTCTCAATGACTCAACTGAGGAATACATGTTTTCTAAATCTTTTTTGGTCTATGAACTTTTATTATACATTATGATTTGAAATACAAAACTCATCTTTATTGTGTTGTTTTGCAACTGAAAATGGTGCTATGTGTGGCCCATTTGTAAAAAAAAAAAAACAACAACAAAAAAAAAAACTGAAAGTCCTGTCCTAGTGTCCTACATTAAATGCAATAAAGATGTCATTTAAAAGGAAGAAGGTTGTGAGATTTTTATTTCAAAATAATAATTACAGTTTTTTTAGGCAGCCTACGATAACAACATTTAAATGTGTGGCTGTATAGCATTCAGCACACTAGAATTAGCGGTTTGAGCGAAAGCAATAGTTGAGAAAATGGAAAATATCTTTTTTGTGGTTGTTCTTGTCCACATTGGTTTATGCCGCGGTGGGCACAGCAGTTTCCTTTACAGCTCTTTTGCTAAAGAAAAAAGAAACAAAAGGAGAAGATAGTTAGACAATGCAAAGAAAGAAAAAAAACAAAAGGTCAAATCTAGATTAGACGTTTAGGTTTTTGGAGGTTAAAACTTGATATCCAACCTTCGAATTACTTTTGAAATGATATTGTTGATCCATCGTGCTTCGGGGTTTATGCAAACTGTTTTTTTGTCCTTTTTGGTAATCCTGAAGAATTGAAAGAGATTTGATGACTATATGCAACAATATTTGTCTGAAAGCTGCGTGGGCAAATGTGCAAATAATGTAAGTCGTTTTTCGAGAGGTTTATTAGATCAGAGGAAATGCCCACCCCCATGCACATTTCCCCGTGTTTGTGATTGAAGCGTATAGAGACAAAACATCATGACTCACAAGATCTCGATTTTGCGACAGTGTGCTCCTGGAGGCAGGATCTGAATCTTCTGGAACAGCCGAGGTGGGATCATGGCTGAGGTGGTGGCCAGACACTGACACTTGTTGTTGGTAGCAAAGCCATCCATTGGGAATGCTGAAACAGTTCGAATTATGTTTATCAAAAATACAATATTAGAATCATTTGATCAGAATCAGAGGCAGAATTAATGCTAATTTGTTTTTTGTTTTTAAAAAGGATAAAGTACATTTTTGCATCCTAACAACAACTGCTGAGAGCATAAAGTAAATAACACAGATCCACCTTTAAACTTTAAAAGCACCTTATTTATAGACATCTTTGAGCAAATAAATGAATGCACGTTAATACACAATTTTGTGTATTAAATTAATACACAATTCATGTAAATATTAATCAATAAAATTTTAAATGTGATGATTAAATATAACAGTTTTTTTTCTAGACTCTTACCCATGTGGGTTGTGAAGCAGCAGACTGCAATAGCTGCCAGCAGTAAATATGAGTTCAGTGACATGTTGAGGCTGAGATCAGGCGTGGAGTGAAGCAGGTCAAGGACGAGAGGCGTCTTCTGCACAGTTTATATTGATGCTCAAAAGAGGAAGTGATAAAGGAGTGAAAAAAAATGCATACTGCTGTCAATGGGAAATAATTATAGCTTTACTCTAAGAGGAGTTGGAAAGATAATACTGTCTCACTGTATATATATATTGCATATTATTTTGAAGCTCTACATCCTCTTTTATTTTTCAGGACTTTGTTTACTGTAACACTTAATTTTAGTCTTCTTGTTACACATCTTACTTACTGTAGTAATAACAGTATATGATACATAATGCACCTAACCCTTAACCAAACCATATTCATAACCCTATACATTATTGTAAGTACATTTGGTTCATTAATATTACTCAGTGCTTAAATGAAATTACACTGTACCAAGGACACATTGAAATGCAGTGTAACCAAATTTACTTCTGAATTTCATTAGTGGATTGTGTTAACTCATTGGTGATAATTAACACATGGCAATGGACTTTTGTATTCACGTTTTGTAATATAATTAGCATTTTTTTTATTTTCTATTGTATTAGTTATTGGAATTCATTAGTAATAAAAACCCAAAGTGTCAACAGAAGAATCATTTATAGCCTAAAATGGTCTTCCATCCTGAATGTAATAAGCTCAATAATAAAATAAAAAGGGAAAATACCTATACATTTGTCGGGGGAAACTGCATGCACACATATATAAAGAATTTTTAAAAACTTCCTTTCATATTGTATGTTTCTTATCACAATTGTGCAGTCTTAAAGTCTCTTTTATCCGCAAACTGGACTTCCACTGTTTCACTTTGAAAACTGCATGGTTTCCATTCTCTTGAAAAGATTTGAAATGTTTTAGTGTATTATCACTATAGTCATCTGACATTTGTGTTTTGGGATCTGAAGACTGATATTTCACTGTGACAAAAAAGGTAAAAAGGTAAGCTTTTTTAGGCTGATGCATTATAATAGCACTTTCTCTATATATTTAAACAGCAGAAAAGTCAGGAGAAGAAAAAAATGGATACATATAAAATAAATAGTATTTATTTTAAAAATTAAGTGGTCCGTGTTACTGTGTAATTATACTGAGTAATAATTAGCTACTATATGGTTAGTGTGGGATTTTGGTTAGTTTAGAGTTAGTTGCATATTATATGCATAATTTATAGTGTACTGTAACTATATGTAACATGTAACAAGGACACTTGTCTTATAATTATTGTTCACAGGCGAAAAGTATGACAGAAGAAGCATGAAGCTTTATTTAGATAATATCTACGTGTCCTTTACTACAATGGATTTATCTAAATTGTTACAGATTAAAAAAGCAAACTTACACTCAAATCTAGACTCAAGTCTTAGACTCAAATTCTTGTTTTGTTTAAGATGGGAATTTTAGTGTACTGCATGAATAATAAGTGGATGATAATTTTGCTGAAACTTGTTTACTAAAATAGTTTGACAAACAAACTGCCTTGTTGAACAGACAGAAATTGCAAAATAAGGGAACAGAAAATGCTGCCTTTGTCGAGCTAAAGATTACATCTATTTTCAGACTGCCCAGCTCTGAGCAAGTGCTGGCTTGGGCATTTCTTTACATTACTCTAAATGAAAAGGCACCATGAACTCAGCATCAAAAAATTCAGCAAGCATCAAAGACAATTGTCCGTAAACCTCCAAAAAAGAAAAACTTCCAGGAATGGTTGAAAACAAAACAGTTCTGAAGTGGCAAGCAATATAAAATCCAGATATAAAACCAATTAAATATCAATGGAAGGATCTGTAAGCAGCAGTTGGAAGAAGGCAGTGTTAATATTAAAATTGGAGCAGTTTACAAAAGAAAAGTAGGCCAGACTGCCAGAGGAGAGCTTTAAGAACATTTAATTAAATATGCAGTGCAAACAAAACACTGTCCAAGTCATTTTAGGATTTCAGTTTGTAATAAACAAAGATACAGTTTTTTTTATTTTTTTGGTGTTCTGTAAACGAAAGTATGTAATAAGTAAAGTAATAAGTATGTGAATATGAAAAGATTTTCTTTAATTTCAATATTCGGTGTGCCATTGCAAAAATAAATAAATAACATAGCAAAAGCGCCATACTGTAACATGTATGTCTTTCACGGATTGGCCAGGTTCTTCCACCACAATCACCCAGCGATCACAATCACCTGAGTTCTAACGAGAGACACCTGCACCCCATCAACCACTCTGCTTCATAAGCACACACCACGCACCTCTCATTGTCTGGGCTCGTTCATACGAAGCGGACTCATAGTGCTTCTCTCTACGAGTGTCACTAACAAAATCTAACCTGTGTTTACTTACCAGTTCTCTGTGCATATCCCATTCTGTCCAGATCTTCTCCTCAGCGGTGTGTGACCCGTAAGCCATTCTGTCCAGCCAAGTGGTGCGTGATTGTGTGCTGTCAGCCTCTTCTAACGGAGTGTGTATCCGCTCTGGAAATCTCCTCCCGCCATTCCTGCAAAGGAAATATCCATTATTCAGTCACGGATTGTACTCAAATATTATCCATATCTGAACTCTGATACTCACCTATTTCTGCATGTTGAAGTCTCCTGATACTCTGCTGTTTAATTAAACTTTATCATCACTACTTACCTTGTTGTCCGTCTGCTTCCATAACAGTGTCCTGTTTTGGTTTAGTTTCATTGTGTTTTGCCGGTGTGACCATCTAGTGTGTTCCCTTGATTGATGATTCTGCTCACTTTTCGTTCTTATTAACTCATTTAGCCTGTGTATAGATACTCCCTGTTTTGTTCAGTTCTCTGGTCTCGTCTTGGTTAAAAGGATGTGTTTCCTAAGGATTTTTGCATTAAACACTGTTTTAATTCGTCTTTCGGATGAGATGTTAAACCGAGGTCCTGACTCACTGCGGTCATTAAAAATCCAATGGCACTTCTCGTAAAGAGTAGGGGTGTAACCCCGGTGTCCTGGCCACATTCCCTCCAATGGCCCTTGCCCATCATGGCCTCCTAATAATCCCCATCCATTGAATTGGCTCTATCACACTCTCTCTCCTCTCTTCACCTAGAGCTGGTGTGTAGTGAGCGTACTGGTGCCGTTGTACTGTGGCTGCCGTTACATCATACATGTGGATGCTGCACATTGGTGGTGGTTGAGGAAAGACCCCGACATGATTGTAAAGTGCTTTGGTTGTACAGTAGTACATGAAAAGTGCTATATAAATGCCTCATTCATTAATTGAGCTATTTGTCTTTTTGTGCTTAGTTATACAGCCACTCGTGACAAATTTCATTTGGCCATATTTGTATGGGGTGTTTTCCCCCTTGATTTTTCAAAGTTTTGTTTAATTATGAAAACTGTATTGACCCAGTTCTCAGATGGAGCTCGCCGATCGCCTTGAGAGGGTTGTAATCCTCTCAGACGATTCGGCGGGTGACGAGGGCAAGCTGCAGGTGTATGAAGAAAGTTTTTCTATAAAAAAGAGAACTTAGTCCGGCAGCGAGTGCGCTTACAGACGAACAGGAGATGGTTGATGAGGGTGGTGATAATCGGATAAGAATAGATCCTGAATCCTCCCAGCTACCCAGCCCCGTGTATGCTGAGCATGGTTGGTGTTATGAAACGCGCCGTGGGCAGGCTGCAGCTGCCATGGCTGAGCATTGGGGGAGAAATCACTCGCAATAAGATCGGATTCTCCCCGATCATAAACCAGCTCAGGTGAGCCTTCCATTTCTTCCCGAGCTCCATACTGAGATAGGAGAGCGGACATCAACACTGAGAGCTCCAACCCTGCCAGTTTGAATGGCAAAGCATACACAGAGCATACACGCCAGTGGGTCAGGCCGGTACTGCCCTGCACACCTGGCCTACATTGGGGAGAAAGAGAAATGCTTTCTCCTCGATTCGGCGGTTTCGCCCTTTGAGCTTTTCTGCATCTCCGTGGAGACGGTGGTTGGAAAGTTCAGAGAGACGAAGGCACGCTCCGCTGCATTTAGGACCATGTATACCGCCGAGATCCGTATCCAAGACCAGACAGATGGGAGGGCCTGGCCCATCACGGTCCGAGAACCGTAGACAGGGCCAGAGAGCCAGTGTTGCCTCTTCTGCGCCGCCTCTGTGGAGGACTAGGTTGCAGAAGAGGCACGACTCCTAAAAGAAGAGGGATCTGAGCGAGTTGATCCAGCACAAACGCACACAGCGTCAGTGATAGATCACCTCCCCTGAGGGTGTGATCTTAGCCCTCTCCTCTCTTCCCCGACTCCCCTGGCGCTTCTTACATCAGACCTGAGGCTGGGCCCATGGTGAGAACAATGTGCTGATGGCCCGCCTCGGCTTGGTTAGTGAGAGTGCCTCTTTCAGGCATGTAAAGGTGGTAGACCCCATGTTCATAAAGAACTGTCTGGTGAGTCTTCACTTCGCATGCCGCAGGTGAGCTGAGTTGGTCTTCTGTGTGATTTGTGTGTGCAACTAACACTAAAATGTATCTCTCTACAGACCTTGTTCCCTGTATAGAGTTATGGGGTCAAGTCAATGTCATAAGGTAAGGTAACATTTTTTGGTATTAGGGCCCTGAAGTTCCCCTGTTAGGTGGCCAGAACGATAGAGAGAAGGCAACACACCTGGTGGCCAGAATGATAGAGAGAAGACAACACACCTGTCTCAGGGCTATTTGCCACCTCAGGGTAGAGTAGTTGGTCTCTCTCAAAAAAAATGTTGTTTTGGAGTATAGACTGACGCTGGAGCTTCAGCTAGATCTTATGTCCGACCCATAGGACCGTCTGACATCTTTTGGTCCTGAGTACATCGCCCCCTTGAGCTCTGTTTGGGTTTTCAGTAGGCCGAGTGATTCTGCAGCCCCTTGTATGTAAATAAAAAAAAAACATTTCTCGTAGGGCTGTGGCTCCACCGAGCCCTCAGGTAGATCTATGCTTACAGGCTGGCCCTCACCAGGGCCGCCTCTGTAGCTGGCCTAGGCTATGCTAGGGATAGTGGAGGCATTCTGGTAAAGCATTTCTGCCTCTGGCCCTTAACTTTGTGAATGAAGGTTTTTAGCATCCCTATATGACCGCCGCCTCCCATGGGAGTCATTAGGCCAAGGCCCGCCCCCTTCTCGGGCAGTCTGAATTGTGGCGCGGACATGCTGTCCAGGGATGGCATTGTGCACGGAGAGTGGAGGCTACATCCGCAAACTATAAATATGATCTGGAATCTCTTCGGCAAAGCGGAGATCAACCTCTTTGCTTCAGAGGAGAACGCCCACTGCCCGTTGTAACTTACTTCTCGCTGACAACAGCTCCTCTGGGAGGGGACGCGCCGTCAAACCACTTTCGAATGTGTTTGCTAACTGGTGTATTGACAAACGGTAAGACCCCAAGGGTTGTGATATTTTCATTATTCTGGATAATAATGCTGGCATAATTATAAGATGCTGGCAGCTCCCCGTCTACAGCGAAAGTCTAGATGGCCGCTATCGCCGCCTTTCGTGACATGCTAGATAGTAATTCAGTAGGGAAACACCCCCTGATAATCAGCTTTCTCCGGGGGGCGAGGCGGCTTAATCCTCCCCACCTAAGCCGTGCGACTAGCTTATGCTTCCCGAGGAACCAATTGCCCAATAGGGGTGCGCGCCCGCTCCACTAAGAGTTTGGTGTCGTCATGGGCTTGGGCGAAAGGCATGTCTATTCAGGATATTTGTCTCGCAGCGGGCTGGTCATCTCACAACACGATGAGCTGGGCCGGCCAGTTTTTTTCCACACGGCGGGGGTTTTATATGTTCCCCATACGTGATGTCAAGGGACCGACTCGATAAGGGAACGTCTCTGGTTACTCACGTAACCGTAGTTCCCTGAAAGGAGGGAACGAGACATTACGTAAACTGCCGTGTGAAAAAGCCTGCAGCCTCATTGCTCTTGTTCAGTCGAAAGATTCTGAGGTTTTTGGCAAAAAATCCACCCGAACGCGAGAGGGGATAATATTCCACGTTGTCCACTCTGTTTGTGTGAATCCACAGCGAACCAGCCTCCAGGTTTGAAGAAGAAAGATTCTGAAGGTTTTTGGCGCCCTGCTACACCTATATTGGGGACTGTCTGCCAATCAGGTGAGGGCACGGGCGCCATTGGCTATTTGCAAGCAAAAGAGTTATTCAAATCAGGCTTCAGCATTTCCAGGAAAATGGATTTCCCCGTACGTAATGTCTCATTCCCTCGTCTCAGGGAACTATGTTTACGTGAGTAACCAGAGGCGTTTTTACCCTTTAGACAGGACGTTTTTAAGATTTCCACTCTGGAGGGTGGTTTCACTTTTTTGCGTTTTTAAGCCCTGAAAACGCTGTCGCCGTCTAAACGAAAGGCACATCTGATCAAATATTTTTACGTTTTCACCCGCGAGCGTTCTAAAGCGTTCTGTAAACAGGACCGTTCATTTATATATAGCCACCTTGGAGAAAACAGTGATGTCATCGTCCAGCTAAATGAGAAAAATCTGTGATGAAGATTAGTGTCCATGGAAACTGATGACTGGCAGGAAACTCAAACAAAGGACTAATGAATACAAACTAAAAGTCCATGAAAACGAAACTATGAACAAACACAACTGAATATGTGTGACAGACATTACACATGCCTAACAGGTGAATTATCTCATTTTTGAAGTTTTTCTAAAAGTCATGAACATTTTTCACTTTCTCTAGTTTAACAGCTTTTTGTGGTGTAAATAACATTTTAACTTATTTCCGCCTTCACTAATTGTATAGCCAGAATTTGATGTAGGCTACATGCAAAACAACAATAAATGTATCTTGATTTTTCATCACAACTCAAATTTCACATCATGCAAGTCATTGACACTCCTGTTTACTTGGAAGCATATCTTGAAAAACTGTGGGACAAATGCAATATTTTAATAAAAAATCAAATAAATAATTTTCACGAAATAAATGAAAGGTAATACATAAAAGGAATCTGTAAAGTGAAAAAAAGAAAGAAAGAAAGAAAGATAGATAGATAGATAGATAGATAGATAGATAGATAGATAGATAGATAGATAGATAGATAGATAGATAGATAGATAGATAGATAGATACATTTTTTTTTTTAGCAATTTCGTGGGCCTAAATAAAGCCTATGACATTTTTCCTATAGTCTGGAAATTGAAATCATGCTGTGGAATCAGCCACCACCCCCCCAGTCAACACATTATCCACAAAATCCACAGCACCAATAGAGTGGTTTTATAAGGTCATTAATAGACTATGTGGGTAGTCGTAGTAGGCATAAACATACATATGTCGTCTACACAATGCGTTAAGGCTTTTGTTCCACTTTCCGTTCACGAAATAGATGCTGAAGCTTTAAGGGCTCGCGCTGATATTTAGCTCGTGTGGGCGCTTCCGTGGATTCTGATCACACGAGGCTCCACTCATTTCTATTGTAAGAGGTATGACTCGTAATTCACAGATTACTCATCGGAGGGAACCCTAATACAAATGAAAATACTTTTATGAGATTACTTATAGCTATACTCCCCCATTGCTGATGTCATCATATGATGTACAGCCTGTTATTTTAGCCTACTTAGTGAAACCCAAAAGTCTTTCCGGCAACGCTTTAGATTACAGCCCGGAAAGTAGGCTACTGCGTAATTAAAGCGATTTTACAGCGTAACCTTCAGTAATTATAGTGTATAACGTACTTATAAGTATAAGGGAACAATATTTTAAGTTTGGAGAATAAAGGGGTAGCAACCAGGAGAATTAAAATATATATATATTTATACTGTAAGTATTATTAAGGGGTACTTATTCAACTATTATGATATAACAATCTTACATTTGGGAACAAGAACATACACTGCATACCTTTTTGAAATAATGGTGAACTAGTACATACTTTATAGGCTTTATACAAATTACAGGGTACATATCTTTATAAAGTAATCTTTTTAACAAAAGTGCACTGAAAACTATTGCAACTTTTGCTTGAATATTGGGGAAAGATACTCTTGTTTCATGTTGTGGTTTCACTTTTGCTATAATAAAAAATAAAAAATTGTATAAATGCATAGATATGTACCCCTGTCATTTTGATAAAGCCTATACAGTATGTATTGGTATATAATTATTATAATAAGGTACGCAGTGTATGTTCTCGCTAAATTGCTCCCAAATGTAAGATTGTTATATCATAATAGTAGAATAAGTACCCCTTAGTTCTATAATACAGTATAAATATTTTTTTTAATTCTCCTGGTTGTTACCCCTTTATTCCCCAAACTTTACATATTGTTCCCTTATACTTACATGCAAATACTTTATAGGTACACTATAGTTACAGAAAGTTACACTGTAAATTCCTCTTAATAACACAGTACTTTCCGGGCTGTAATCTAAAGCGTTACCGTCTTTCCCAACATGTGAACATTGTCGCTTTACTCACAGGAAGGTACCATAGGATACATCACTGGTTTTTCAGTATGTTACCTGCTTAGACATAATTTGCATTACACTGGCATTTAGCTACAAACATCTGATATATATATATGTATCACAGCCCTCATCCTAAATTGTCTTATAATGATTGTTAGAGCGTTAGAAAATACCCTTTAGATGCATTAAGCTTTATTTTGATAAAGTCCTTAACTCCAATGGGTTTATCTAAATACATTTCTGATGTAACAAAATGTTTTTGCATATTTTCATTTAATACTATTTCCACTGGAACAAAGTTTAAGAGGTAGGCTAGCTTGACATTTTGGGATATGCTAGGTTCATTTTCAGCTTTTCTCAGACATGTTATCTTTGTTACCAGAAGTGCCTCATTCTGGACCTGGCCACATATATTGCATAGATATGCCTTCGTCTTGTAGGCTATAGCTGAAATTAAAAACTGCCCTGAATCACTATTGCAAAATGAAAACCTGAATGGTATTTAGTTTTTCAATGCCATCTATTGGTCTAATATGGCAGTGAATTGACATGGAGTGCTGTATGGAGGGATTATTGGGTCAGATTGATATAGAGGCATTATTGGGTCAGATTGATATAGAGGCATTATTGGGTCAGATTGATATAGAGGCATTATTGGGTCAGATTGATATGGAGGGATTATTGGGTCAGATTGATATGGAGGGATTATTGGGTCAGATTGATATAGAGGCATTATTGGGTCAGATTGATATGGAGGGATAATTGGGTCAGATTGAAAACTAAAAGTCTAAAAAATAAAAGTCTTAAACGAAAACTAAAAGTCTAAATTTGAAACTAAAAGTATAAGTCGAAAAATTCAAAGTCAAAGTCAAAAATGAATTTGGCATTTAGGATTGGGGATTTGGTATTTAGGATTGGGCATTTGGTTATTTAGGATTTAGGATTGGCATTTAGGTATTTAGGATTGGGAATCTGGTATTTAGGATTGGGCATTTAATCATTTAGCCATTTAGGATTTAGGATTGGGCTTTTGAGGATTGAGGATTGAGGATTGAGGAGTGTATGCAAATAAGGAGGCGTGGCCCAAATAGCCTACTGGAGACTGGGTTTGAAATTATGGAGGGATTATTGGGTCAGATTGAAAACTAAAAGTCTACTAAAAGTCTTAAACGAAAACTAAAAGTCTAAATTTGAAACTAAAAGTATAAGTCGAAAACTCAAAGTATAATAGTTTTAAATTTAGACTTTTAGTTTTCAATCTGACCCAATAATCCCTCCATAGTGCTGGCGGCTTTCATCTAAATCCTTAGATAAACTGTCTTATTTTACATTGTAATGTATTATGATCAATGTAGTGTAAGGATCACAGGCCATTGGATAATTTATGGTCATTCTTTCTTACTCCTTAGAGACTTAAAGTAGAACTCCGGTCAATTTTAACATTGAGCTCATTTTTTTGTACATTTGGAGTGCTGGAAGTACAGACAAAAACAACAAAAATCGGTGTTGCCTACACCCTGTTATCCTCTTTTTAAAATTTGTACCCTGTTGACTTCAATGGGGCAAGTTCTAAACCTGCTTTTAGCCTCTTAACATCCTTTATTTGGCATTACAAGTGCACAGCCATGTGAGTGGTGTTATTAAGAGTGACCGTCAATCTGACTGCAGTAGATGTGAAAGATATTAATAAAAATGATGTTAATTCAGCCAGCTCACATACCTGTATTTACTTCCTGTTTTCGGTCGAAGTCCACAGTAGTCGATTGTCGAGTTTGCGTGCGCGATCATTGGTAACTAAGCAACATCATATCATAATGTCATAGAATATCATAATATCAGAACACCACACAGCACCGTCATCGGCTGACAGCTGAGTCTCCACTGTTGCTTAGTTAAAAATGATCTTGTGCACGAACTCGACAATCGACTACTGTGGACTTCGACCGAAAACAGGGAGTAAATACAGGTATGTGAGCTGGCTGAATTAACATCATTTTTATTAATATCTTTCACATCTACTGCAGTCAGATTGACCGTGGTCACTCTTAATAACACCACTCACATGGCTGTGCACTTGTAATGACAAATCAAGGATGTTAAGAGGCTAAAAGCAGGTTTAGAACTTGCCCCATTGAAGTCAACAGGGTGCGAATTTTAAAAAGAGGATAACACGGTGTAGGCAACACCGATTTTTTTCGTTTTTGTCTGTACTGACAGCACTCCAAATGTACAAAAAAATGACCGGAGTTCTCCTTTAAGGTATTGCACCCCGTGGCCTTTACAAACCATGTCCAGTAGGGGGCATAATCCAACAAGAAGAAATTAAAAGAACAACATGAATGAATAATACATATTTCAGAATCCGCACAATGTCTAGTTCACTAATCAAAAACGTACATTTGTTTCATGATCATGTGACTCGTTGTACAGGTCAGATGTTCTTCCACTGAAGCTCAATGGATCACCTCAAATCTGGAGAACATGATCATCAGGTTTTACACAAACTTTTGGAGTTCATTCAGTCATTAAAACAAAAGGGGACAAACTAAATAATAAGACATTCTTACATCGATTCATGTTAATTTTTTTATTCAACTTGACTGTTGATTGTTTTAAAATAAAAATAATAAATTTGTAATTCAACATTTGGCACAATATAAATACAACAAAATATTTTGTATAAATATATTGTTATCTGTGTTGTTTAAAATAAAGAACATTGAAAAGCAAACTTTGACTAAACATTAAATAAAAAAACAGTTTTTATTTTTATTTTACAAAGCTTCTTTAACGAAAACCATGCAAGGCATTTACAGATACATATTGGTTGACCAGATTCAAAGATGACTTAAAATAAGACCAATGACAGCTTCCAGACTGGTACTATATGTGAAACAGCAGAATAAGTCCTTCCTTTCATGCCTCTCCTTCTTCTATAATACTAATAGTAATTTAAGCTGAATTGAAGAGCCTTCATCTTCTGAACTTTTATTTATAGACACCATTTCCAAAATCACAATCACAAAAGGGACCCTGAACAGTTCTTTCATAGACATCTGATGTATGATCTGGCATGTACTTGGTGCTCAGCTGTCCAGTGAGTGTAGTCGTTGTCCTTGTGGAGATTTAGGATTCAAGCAGACTTTTGTATGAGGTTTCTTCAATATCACACTGTTGGCAAAATATGGATCATTTAGTTTACACATTGTTTAACACACACATACATCATTAAAATATTCTGAATAATAAATTGCCTTACACAATCTCAGTGGTGTCACAGAATGCACTTGGTTTGTGCACTTTCCATTCCTTGATGTTTCCAGGCCGCAGACTGTGAAATGTTCTGGGGCACAGGCATCGCTTGCTTATGAACATCCGTTGGCCTAAAGCAGAGATATTAATAAAAAACTAGATCATAAAACTACATGCTACCCTATCTGGATGTTGTTACTCAAGTGTAAAATATCTAACTTATTATTTAGGTGACCTTTTAGACTTGTCATGTTTGTCTGCTCACTATTATGCCAAAAGCAATAAAGTAAAGTAATAAAACTTGCACTCATAAAGCATGTAGTACATCACGAGTAGGCTTAATGTCATGACATTATGCTAAAAGATGAGATGTGAAAAAGCTCTTACCTTCAGTGAAAGCCATGCAGATCAGGAAGACCAATGACAGGAGAAAGATGGTCCGGCTCATGCTTGACCAAGATGTGATACAAGATGTAAATGTGAATGTGAATCTAAGCTTTTATAGACATACCCTGGTAATTCCCTTTAGTTTCCATTGTCAGAAATGACATCCTCCTAATACTGTAGTCATAAAAACCCTAAATAAAATAACTTAAAAAATAACTCACAAAAATTTATGTTTTATCAAATTTAACATATGGATGTTTTAATGCATGTACAAAAATGCATGTTTTCTTTAAAAAGGATACTTTATCTTAAAATGCATATTTTTCATGTTAATCTGAATCTGTGTTATTTTATCATTTTTCCTGTATGTTATTATCTTAAAGCTTTTGCTCAGTGATTTTGCCAAGTAAGACATATTTTGTTGATCCCAGAACAACATTCCTGTCTGAAAATTTTGTCCTATCACTACCACCAACCCTACCCATAAATTATCCCTAAAATCAGAGGGAAATGATAGGTGAATAACACATGTTGAAGCACCTAACACTGGTTAGAAGCCTAAACTTACATAAACTTTAAACTTGTCCCTCGAATCTGATTGGTTGATTGGAATATTATTCCAGGATCAACCACATGAAATCACATTCACCGCTCCATGGCAATGTACAAAACAATTGTCCCAGCAACCAGACTAACTGCAATCATATTGCAGCAAAATTAATGCAAAGTACTTTGAGGTTATTTTCACCACGATCGAAAAAGGAGATGCAAGATGTCGTTAGTTGCATTTGTGTGAGACGAAGGAGCGAGTCCGCGGAGTAGTACGAGAGTAGCGCCATTTTCTGTTACCCCGATGAGCGGGCAGTCTAACAGACCATAGACAACGGAGAATTATTTTTTTTAAAATTCAGAATAGTAATCAAGATACTGATTCAACAGAAGAATAATTTGCATTTGATTCCATTTCACCATCATTACTGCTCAACGTGTTAGAAATATTTAAGCCTACTGTGCTGTCACGGTAAGGAAGTTTCAGTAGCCATATTAGGCCTACTCAGCAAAGTCTTCAACCTGCTCTTGTCTAATTTGGACACGTTCAAATGTATTATGTGTGACCCTGCCTAAGTGGGATCAAGGGATGTCCCTTATTTCCCCATTTCTCATTTAAGAATGTAGTCTATACGTAAGCAACTGAGAATGGAAAGTTAAGGGGTTTTACTCATTTTTCTTCCTGTTTGTTTTGCATTCCAACACTTACTGAGTTGCAAGTCATTGCAAATGACTTAACTACATCCAGAATTTCCAGATTGACTAATATTTTTCCTCCTCCTTATTTTTTATAATGTAACCACATTATCAACTTTTTTTCTTTTTTTTTTTAAATCGAAGCTAATTACACTAAATCTGTTGTCTACTTTGAATATCGTCATGAAAAATGTTAATCGTCAGAATTGTAACTGTGCCCACATTGATATTTTTAGAGCAGTGATAAGGACAGGAAAAGGCACGGTGTTTGTGTTTGCTGTAGCATTTTGACGGTGGTCACATGACCTGAGACTTCCTCTAGAGTACTTCTGAGAAATGCTCTGATTTATAATAAACTGGCAGTATGAGCTCTCTCATACTTTTCAGAGAAAGAGAGAGAAAATTTTTAATTGCATGTATAATGTTCAAGCCAGAAGTGTGTCTCCCATCAAAGTCCTGTGCTGTAAAAGTATTTTCACTTTAGGATTTGTTTCATGCATGTTCTTTAATAAATTTAAAGACTTCAAGTTGTGCAATAACATTAAAGTGAAACTGATATTGTACATTTTTGATTCTCAGGGAAAGTAGCCTACATGACCTGATTGACTTTATCTCATTCCCTTTTCAGAGCATATCTGTCATTGTGAGAATAGGGTAAGAAATTGGAAGAAACTAATTTAAACAAAATGTATTTGCTTGAACTAGATATTATTTTAACAAAGAAAAACACAACAGATGAACAGAAATCTTTTATCTAACTACATTATACTGTGTGTATATATGTATATATATATATATATATATATATATATATATATATATATTAGTATGTATATCACAGCATTTCAATTAAACTGTAGGTATAAATTGTGACTCCAGCTTTTCAGGTATAATGTATGAAAGCAGATGATTTTTAGAGATCCAATTACTGATGTGAAGATTAATCATCATGTGGCTCCTCTGTGGATCATTGCTTTGGCTCTATGCTTGATTCATACTGCGGGCTTCTGTGTGTTTCTGCTAAGAGCGGACACAAATGATAGTACGTTTTTTCCTTGCATTCATTTCAATTAGAAAGCATCATGTACCGTGCAGGCCTTAGGTTTATGTTTTGAAACTTAATATTAAAGGGATAGTTCACCCAAAAATGAAAATTAGCCCATAATTTACTCACCCTCAAGTCATGTGACATTCTTCTTTCAGACGAATACAATCTGAGTTCTATTAAAGAATGATACTTCACAAACATGCAGACACAGAGAAAAGTGTTAGAGAAAAGGCATACTGTATACTATACTGTGTACGAAAAGCATTTATGCATGAACACAAATACATTTCTTACACAATTTCCAGTCTTTTACAAGAAGGACTTGGAGGGATGATTTCAACCTTCTCGATTGTCTTTCAAGATACTTTATTCATTCCTTTATTAGCACAAAACATCTGCCCTTTACATCCTCGATTTGCCTAAAACAATCCAGTGTTCATTCAGATCAGTTTTAGAATTCATATTTCAGAGTATGACAGTATGCAAAGATCATTTTAATGTGGAAAACAAACATAAAACCTTATTTATACCAGAGCGAGCTCACCTTTCACATTCACTACGAGGAGACAGCGAAGAACAATGAATGCTACAGAAGTTTTCATTTTGTTTTTGATCTTGTATGATTGGTCAAATGTCTGGGCGGATATTATGACTAAAGTGATTTTCAGCAGCTCTATTTTTATACTGCCAAGGTCTGTCCACTGAGGTGACTGTCACTTTTTGTTTCATTAGAACTTCCGCATCTGTAACGAGAAATTGAAGCTTATGTTTGTAAAGAGAAACTTTGTCACAAGGCAATTGTTTTTAAATGCTATATATATATATATATATATATATATATATATATATATATATATATATATATATATATACTGTTTTTATATACATGTATATATTTTCAGAATAGGCCTTTCCAGTAACCTTTTATTAAGACATCAATCTTTAAGCTGGAATGATCCTTAATCTTCCACATATTCCACTGATTATGAACACGTTAATTAAAATTAATTAATTAACGACTTTATTCACATAATGCTCATTATATGATAATGAGAAAATAACAGCAAAATATATGGAAATATGGATATAGAGGACAATGCATTTCAGATATACACAAACATTTTATATTCTGGTTACAATTGTAAAACACATGCAGCGCCACTGAACAAGTCACTATACTGTAGGATGTTCCCAGATAAATTAATAGTACGGGTACATTGAAACTGAAGCACTTTACATAACAGAAAAACTCACCCACAGCTATAAAAAGCAAACTAACACTCAAGCTATAATATTTTTAATATCATACTTATTGATTTAATTTTACTGCATACATCTTACAGTTCAATCAATGTAGTAACATCTACTTAATTACTGTCGTTATATTTTGACTGTATAGCCAGAGGAGAACTGGCCCTCTGGTATTGACTGTTTCTCCCAAGTTTTATTTTCCCCATTCTATTATCCATTAAAAAGTATTATGCCATGACTTTCAATTAACTCCTTGGGTAAACTGCGTAATTTAACCCTGTCCTTTACCCATTATTTAACCATAGTTTGATTCCCGTCACCAAATAGTAATTAGGCTTGTCTTTACACCAAATTGTTATAAATTGAACAAAACCTCATAGGATTTATAATTCTCACCATATAACACATGAATTAACCAATCGATAATCAAAACTACTATAAGTATACCCAATACCCAAACTTTACCAATACCATTACAAAAGACTCATCATCACTACTTTTTTTTTATTTCCTGCCACCATCTTCTCTACCTTCTTCAGCAGCTCTGAAACCTTAGGTCTACTTCCAGTCTCACTGATATTGAGGGTATGAAACCAACATATTTCCCCAAGGAATTTGTGGTTTTCAATCTTTAGCTTTTCATGTTCATCAGAAACAGTGACAACGAGCATGAGCCTCTCCCAGCACCTTTCCTCAAAAATGACCTGCATGTTCATCACTATCTTTCCCTCCTCTTTAATAAACTGATTTGCTGGTATGACTAGGAGGAAAGCGTAAGGACCAGGTGAAGCTAGACGGGTATAGAATTTTATGTTTTGTTTAATTTTCTCCGAGGAGAGTCCAGAGCCGAACCAGTCAGGGGTGTTGACCACAGCCACCTGGTCTCTCATCCACCACTCCATTCTCTGCTGTGATCATCTTCGGGGCGGCTGAAGAGGTTTTGGCCTGACTCTCTTCTCTGCCAAATATCATGTGTCCTACTGCAGTCTTCTCAGATTCAGTCATGCCAAGAAGGACAAGAAGCAGTTCAGATTGAAATTGAAGATCCATTTCACCTGGAAAAAGAATGAATTATTAGGAGTTCAAGCCAAAGTCATTATGAAATCAATGGAGTCAATTTGACCCTCCTAGAACAATAATAACAAAAACTAGAATGTACATTTCCTGAAGAAAATGTGAGTGGTGCTTGCAGTGGCAAAACATGCCACTCAGTTGCTTGGGTGTTTCTAGTGGGTTGCTAAAGTGTTCTGGGTGGTTGCTAGGGTGTTCTGGACGGTTGCTATGGTGTTTCTAGGCAGTTGCTAAGGTATTCTGGGTGGTTGCTAGGGTGTTGCTAGGGTGTTATGGGTGGTTGCTAGGGTGTTCTGGGTGGTTGCTATGGTGTTGCTAGACGGGTGCTAGGGTATTCTTGGTGGTTGCAACGGCGTTTCAATGTGGTTGCTAGGGTGTTTTGAGTGGTTGCTATGATACTGCCCTAGGCGGTTGCTAGGGTATTATGGGTGGTTGCTAGGGTGTAGCTAGGGTTTTTCTGGGTGGTTACTATGGTCTTGCTAGTCAGTTGCTAGGGTATTGTGGGTGGTTGCTATGGTGTTACAAGGTGGTTGGCAGTTATCACAGACGGTTACTATGGAGTTTTATAGAGTTCTTAGCATGTCCATTTTGTGTTTTGCACTTGTTTAATCATCACTTTAAGTAACACATGTGTTTAAAGGGTCGTTTATCTATTTTGCTATATGTAAAGTGATTGTAAACCACAGAAAGTCAAATATCACAACTGTTATTAATAATAAGCTAAGCTGTTAGCTACAACAGGTTAGAGGCTCTCAACAGGTTTCGCAAGGGAACGCAAATATGTTTGCGAGCGAATGCAGAGTTTCTCGTGGGAACACAAACGTTTTGCGAGGGAACTGTATATTTTTTTCTCCCATCCCAAACTTTTCCCACCAACATGTCCCTTTAGGGGCTCCGTAGAAATGAGACTGGCAGAGAGATCTTAAGGAAGAATTAGTATTAATTAGTAAATATTTATTAAAGTAGTAATTATATTACATTTAACTGTGTTTTTAATGCACAGTAGACTATCTCTAATGACATTTTTGTGACTATATTCTAAACCGTACATTTTAAAAAAATACTCCCCACTATATTTAGTGTTTAATTTGTATAATTTATTCTGAAGAACTAGGTACCTCTGGCTTCAGCCATTGTTTAATCTCTTCCAGAGCTTCATTATTCTTCACACACTTCAGGAGTCCTTCATCCTCGTTGAACAGACAGACGATTGTGAGTGTGTTCCTTCTGGTCACATATCTGCTGCTATTTGGTACAATCTTCTTTGGGTCAAATGTGTGATGAAGCACAATGAAGACAGCTGGTTTAGACTCTGTTGAATTGAAGTAGGCATATAGTTGTTATGTATTCATTACTCAGATAAATCACTGATGATAATACAAAATACTATATGCACATGTGTAGCATCTCATAATGTAATAGGCAAGGCAAGGCAAGTTTATTTATATAGCATATTTCATACACAATGGTAATTCAAAGTGCTTTACATAGAAGAACGTCTCGGTTACGTATGTAACCCTCGTTCCCTGAGTAGGGAACGGAGACGTTACGTCGGATGACGACGAATGGGGTTTCGCTTAGAAAGCCTATCAGCTTCGATTATTACAAAACGAGCCAATGGCAAAGAAATGCCATGGGTCTGCGGAATTTGCATAACGTAACTCCGCCCCACCTCGTGGGTATAAAAGGAGGACGCTGGCAACATGCAGTTATGTTTTATCGCTGAGGAGCCAAGACTGAACTCGGGCGATCCCCGCGAACAGCGGAAGTGGCAGGAAGACGTAACGTCTCCGTTCCCTACTCAGGGAACGAGGGTTACATACGTAACCGAGACGTTCCCTTTCGTTGTCACTCCGAGTTACGTCGGATGACGACGAATGGGGTTACCAGTCAAATCACGCCACCTTCACAGCTGTCTTCCAGCGCCCTGCGAAAATCTGAGCCCTCGAGATCTTAGGACGAAGGACACCTATTTAACACAGGAATACCAAGGTACACTGGGAAGCATATCCCAAGCTTTTAAGGGGAAATATGCAATTATCACCAACCCAGTGGGGGGGGGCATTTGAAAATACACATATGACCTGATAGTAACATATGGAGAAACTCTGAGGTGTCCAGCCGCAGGTGGAATATTTCAACCTCAGGGGTGGCAAGGTGGCTTGCCGAGGGAAAGACACATGCTCAAAGAGGCTTACAGTGGAAATACACGTGTGGGGGTAGCTCATGGGAGGGACCATGCACACGGAGGCACCTAGCCGACGCCCAGGCAATAGACACTGGCGCTAGCATCAGGGGTGCTGGAGGAACTCAGGGCATTCGGAGAAGCTCACCTGAGCAGAATATCGCACGTATCCAGTCCGCGGAGTGGAATGGCGAGCAAGCGAAGACACCTGAGCGGGTCCGGAACTAGCTGTTTGAAGCGAGAACACGAGAGGACACTGGCTCCACTCGGAGATTATAGAATCTGGCGAATGTGTTAGGTGTCGCCCAGCCTGCAGCTCTGCAGATGTCTGCCAGCGAGGCGCCATGCGCCAGCGCCCAGGAGGATGCCACACTCCGGGTGGAGTGGGCGGTCACACCAAGGGGGCACGGTCGACCTTGCTGCTGGTAAGCCAAAGCAATGGTGTCCACGATCCAGTGAGACAACCTCTGCTTTGAGAGAGCCTTTCCCTTCAGCTTCCCACCATAACAGACAAAGAGCTGGTCTGAGGTCCTGAAACACTGCGTCCTGTCTACATAAGCGCGGAGAGCGCGTACTGGACAGAGCAGTGCCAAGGCTGGGTCTGCCTCCTCCGAGGGCAGCGCTTGCAGGTTCACCACCTGGTCCCGGAAGGGAGTGGTAGGAACCTTGGGCACATATCCAGGCCGGGGTCTCAGGATCACGTGAGAACCGGCCGGCCCGAACTCTAGGCACGCTTCGTCAACGGAGAATGCGTGCAGGTCCCCGACCCTCTTGAGAGAGGCCAATGCAATCAGGAGCGCTGTCTTCATCGACAGGAACTTAAGCTCCACTGATTGCAAAGGCTCAAAGGGAGCACTCCGCAGGGCACTTAGAACCACTGAGAGGTCCCAAGAGGGAACGAGAGGAGAGCGAGGAGGATTCAGTCTCCTCGCCCCCCTCAGGAACCTGACGATCAGGTCGTGCTTCCCTATGGACTTACCTTCCACTAAGTCGTGGTGAGCGGCGATAGCGGCAACATAAACTTTGAGGGTGGAGGGAGACAGCCTTCGCTCCAACCCATCTTGAAGGAAGGAAAGCACGAGACTGATCGAACAACTCCGGGGATCTTCTCGGCGAGAAGAGCACCAATTGACGAATAGGTTCCACTTCAACGCGTAGGCATGTCTCGTGGACGACGCTCTAGCGGAAGTGATGGTAGCCACCACCGCAGGTGGTAGGGTACTCAAACCTGTCTCGTCCCGTCGAGGAGCCACACGTGGAGGTTCCACAGATCGGGACGAGGGTGCCATAGAATGCCCCGTCCCTGAGAAAGGAGGTCCTTCCTCAGAGGAATTGGCCAAGGAGGGGCTGTCGCGAGGAGCACTAGTTCGGAGAACCAAGTCCGGGTGGGCCAGTACGGCGCAACCAGAAGGACTTGCTCCTCGTCCTCCCTGACCTTGCGCAGGAGCTGCGCAAGAAGGCTCACTGGGGGAAACGCATACTTGCGGCCCCGCGGCCAGCTGTGCGCCAGTGCATCCGTGCCGAGCGTGCCCTCGGTCAGAGAATAAAACTGGGCGCAATGGGATGAGTCGCGGGAGGCAAACAGATCTATCTGTGCGTCGCCAAACTGGTCCCAAATCAGCTGGACCGACTGGGGATGGAGTCGCCATTCTCCAGGGAGGGGCTGAAGCCGTGACAGCTCGTCGGCAGCACGGTTCAGGGCTCCGGGAATGTAAATAGCACGAAGGGACCTCAGATGCTTCTGACTCCATAGGAGGAGGTGGCGAGCGAGTTGCGACATACGGCGGGAGCGTAGACCACCTTGATGGTTGATGTACGCTACTGTGGCGGTATTGTCTGATCGGACTAGTACGTGTTGACCCATGAGCAGCGCTCGGAAGCGGTGCAGAGCAAGGCGTACTGCCAGCAACTCGAGGCAATTCACATGCCATAGGCGCTGGGGTCCTGTCCAGGAGCCCGCGGCAGCATGACCATTGCACATGGCGCCCCAGCCCGTGGTGGAGGCATCTGTTGAGACAACAACATGCCTCGACGCTCGTTCCAGGGGGACACCAGCCCTGAGAAAACTGAGGTTCAACCACGGGGTGAAGGTCTGACGGCAGCTCGAAGTCACTGGAACTCGGAGCTTGCCTTGTTGCCATGCCCACCTCGGGACTCGGTCGCGAAGCCAAAGCTGAAGCGGTCTCATATGAAGCAATCCGAGCGGCGTGACCGCGGCTGCAGATGCCATATGCCCCAGGAGCCTCTGAAAATGTTTCAGTGGAACCGCTTTCTTGCCCTGTATTTGTCTCAGACAAGTCAGCAGTGACTGCGCGTGCTCGCTCGTAAGCTGCGCGGACATGGCGACCGAGTCGATGTCCATACCGAGAAAAGAGATCCTCTGCACGGGGCAAAGTTTGCTCTTCTCCCAGTTGACCCGAAGGCCCAGACGGGCTAAGTGCCGGAGCACAAGGTCCCTGTGTTCGCAAACCTGGTCTCGAGAGTGAGCTATAATGAGCCAGTCGTCGAGATAGTTCAGGATGCGAACCCCGTGAACCCGAAGGGGAACAAGGGCTGCCTCGACGACCTTCGTGAAGACGCGAGGGGACAGGGCCAGCCCGAACGGGAGAACCGCGTACTGATATGCCTGTCCCTCGAAAGCAAACCGGAGGAACGGTCTGTGACGAGGGAGAATGGAGACATGAAAGTAGGCGTCCTTCAGGTCGATCGCTGCAAACCAATCCTGGGGCCGCACACACTCGAAAATGCGTTTGGCGGTGAGCATTTTGAACGGCATCCTGTAAAGGGAGCGATTCAATACTCGCAGGTCCAGGATCGGTCGTAACCCACCGGTTTTCTTGGGGACAATGAAGTAAGGGCTGTAGAAGCCGGACCTCATCTCGGCTGGAGGGACAGTCTCGATTGCACCCTTCGCCAGCAGAGTGGCAATCTCTGCTCGCATGATCGGGGCGTTGCCACCGACCAAAGTGGAGCGGACTCCCCTGTATCGGGGAGGAGACCGTGCGAACTGAATCGCATAGCCGAACCGGACGGTGCGGGCGACCCAGCGGGACAGTAGGGGAAGCTCTAGCCAGGCTTCCAGGAACTGTACCAGCGGGGTCATGCGGACCACCGGCGTCCCCCCGGAGGGGCAGCGAAGCGGAGTAACTGGCCCGGACGTGGACGGCATAGCGATCCGGTGTGGGGGCGCAGTTAAGCTCTGCGCCCTGACAGAGGAGGCCAGGGAAGGACCAGCGTTCCACGGGGGCCTGCTCTGCCAGGGGTCTGGCGACAGAGTGGGACAGGGACGAAACGGCCCGTGGGCGGCACGCCGTGTCAACCGACTCTGGGACAGAGGGGGACGAGGAGAGCACGGCTGGTGGGCGGCGCTCTGGGTCGTCCGAGAACTCTGTGTGCTCAGGGGTGAGAGGTTTGTTTCTGTCTTTAACCACATTAGGGTGCTGCCCACCCGTGGGTGAGCAGCGGGGAGTGGAGAACAAAGGATTCTCCCCCGGCCCTCCACCGGGGGAAGGAGTGGCCCTGCTACCATCTCCTGGGAAACAAACATCATCCCTGAGCAGCCCATCTCAGGAGCGCCGCTTGGCCCGGCGCTTGGCGGGGGGCGGGGCTGGAGAGGGCTGGGGCGCCTTCCTGCGGCTTCCTCCGCGCGTCGGCCCGGGTGGAGGCTGCTGCTTGGGCCTAGCGGGAGGGGCGGGAGCTTTAGGAGGGCGCCCTCGGCGGGAAGCAGGCTGAGGCGTCTGCCCGACCGACGACGAGGCAGCAGCGGGTCGGCGGGGCAGAATGTGTTTAATGGCCTCAGTCTGCTTCTGTGCAGTTGAAAACTGTTGGGCAAAATCTTCAACTGCGCCGCCGAAGAGGCCGGCCTGGGACAGGGGCGCATCGAGCAGACGAGTCCGCTCGGAATCCCGCATGTCGGCCAGGTTCAGCCACAGGTGTCTCTCCTGGACCACCGCGGTGGACATCACCAGACCCAGGGAGCGTGAGGCTACCTTCGTCGCCCGGAGAGCGAGGTCGGTTGCGGCACGCAGCTCATTGAAGAGCCCTGGGTCTGCCCTGCCCTCGTGCATGTTTCTGAGCATCTGGGCCTGGTAGACCTGCAGAGTGGCCATAGCATGCAGAGAGGTAGCCGCCTGTCCCGCCGCTCTGTAAGACTTCGCCACCAGGGTAGACGAAAATCTACAGGCCTTGGATGGGTGCTTAGGCTCGCCCCGAGAAGAAGCACTCTGAGGACACAGTTGCATCGCAACAGAGCGTTCAACCGAGGGAAGCCCAGTGTACCCACGGGCGGCCGCCTCATCGAGGGGAGGAAAGGCGGATGGGATCAGCGAGCGGTCCCGGGAAGACAGGGGGGTCTTCCAGGACTTCGAGATCTCATCATGCACATCCGGGAAGAAAGGTATTGGGGTTTGCCGTGGACCACGGGGGTCGGCAGCCTTACCCAAAAACCAATCGTCCAGCCGCGAGCGCTCGGGACAGGGTGGAGGCCTCCACTCTAAACCGATGCTCGCGGCTGCCCGGGAAAGCATGGCCGTCATTTCCGGATCCGATTCAGGCACAGCCGTATGCACACCGGAAGGTGGCAGCTGCGCTGAATCTTCACTTCCGGAAGAATCAAGCCCACCTTGTGATGCTGCTACAGACATGGCGTCTTCCTCTGTAGCTTCAACCGAAGCCCGCGGGGCGCCCGAAGGTCCCGCGGGAAACGGAGGCTCACTAGCGGGCACCGTCACTGAAGAGGGGGGCTGGGGTCGCGGACACATAGTCGGCGCCTGGTTCCAGACCGTTACCCTCAGGTCACCCTGGCCACCAGCCGAAGTAGTACTCCTCGGGGGAGCATTAGATCGGGGTGTGGATGAGGGGACTCTCACTCTTGCGAGTTCACTGAGTCTCGACCTTAGTGACGCGATGGTCATGTTCCCACAGAGAGAACATGACTCATCCACGAGCGCTGCTCTAGCGTGATCCATGCCCAAACACACTAGGCAACGCTCGTGCCCATCAGAGTCAGACACATATCTGCCGCAACCAGAAGTGCACGGGCGAGGCATCTTTAAAAAGACGTGCCGCGTGCAAGCTCTTTTTGTGAGAGAGAAACACTCTGATGTCGAGGCGGCCGGGGAGACACGCACTCTCTGGCAAAATCACTGCACAGATCAGCAGGAAGCGCGCGCTCGCTGGAATCGCCCACAAACACCAACACCAGAGGAACTCGTTTGTAAAAGCTGACAAATTCAGAGATGGCTTGAGGAGTGAAGAGGTACTCTGGCTCCGAAGCGAAAACATAACTGCATGTTGCCAGCGTCCTCCTTTTATACCCACGAGGTGGGGCGGAGTTACGTTATGCAAATTCCGCAGACCCATGGCATTTCTTTGCCATTGGCTCGTTTTGTAATACTCGAAGCTGATAGGCTTTCTAAGCGAAACCCCATTCGTCGTCATCCGACGTAACTCGGAGTGACAACGAAAGGGAACTTAAAATATCAAAAGAAATAAGAATAATTAAAGCAGTTTAGAATAAATAAATGAAAGTAATCAAAAGAAATAAGAATAATTAAAACAGTTTAGAATAAAAAATGTTTAAAAAAAATACAGTAAAAACAGTCGGACGAGCAGTGGCGCAGTGCTCATTCAGTAAATGCACAGGTAAACAGATGTGTTTTGAGTCTGTATTTGAATGTGACTACTGTAGGAACACATCTTATCTCTTCTGGAAGCTGGTTCCAGCTGCGGCTGGCATAGTAGCTAAAAGCGGACTCACCATGCTTAGAGTGAACCCTTGGTATTTCTAGCTGATGTGATCCTAATGATCTGAGTGATCTGTTGGGTTTATATTCAGTGGGCATATCTGCAATGTATTGAGGTCCTAGGCCATTACATGATTTATATACCAGTAATAATACTTTAAAATCAATCCTAAATGTAACTGGGAGCCAGTGTAAAGACCTGAGGACTGGTGTGATGTGTTCATGTTTTCTGGTTCTGCTCAGAATCCTGGCAGCAGCTGCAACTGTCTTATGGTCTTTTTAGGAAGGCCAGTGAGGAGTCCATTACAATAATCCACCCTGGTGATGAAAGCATGGACACGTTTCTCTAAGTCTTGACTGCCAAACAAAACATCTAATTCTTGCAATTTTTTTCAGATGATAATATGCTGATTTAGTTATTGCTTTGATATGACTACTGAAGCTATAGGTCTGACTCTAGAGACACACCAAGATTCCTGACTTCATTTTTAGTTGTTTGACCCCTAGCGTCAAGGTATGCATTCACCTTGAGAACTTCATCTTTGTTTCCAAAAGCTATTACTTCAGTTTTGTCTTTGTTTAACTGAAGAAAGTTTTGGCACATCCAACTGTTGACTTCATCAATGCATTGGAACAGGGAGTTAATGGGGCTGTAATAGTTAGGCGACAGGGCTAAGTAGATCTGTGTGTCGTCTGCATAGCTGTGGTAAGAGATTTGGTTGTTTTTCATTATTTGGCTCATTGGGAGCATGTACAGGTTGAATAGGAGTGGCACAAGAATTGAGCCTTGAGGAACTCCGCATGTCATGGATGTGCACTCAGACTTATGCTCTCCTATACTCACGTAATAACCTCTCCCTTTTCTAAGCATGATCTGAACCATTTTAGGACTATCCCAGAAAGCCCCACCCAGTTTTCCAGCCTGTCAAGAAGTATGTTGTGATCGACAGTGTCAAATGCAGCACTGAGGTCGAGTAGTACTAGAACTGATAATTTGCCTTTATCAGTATTTAAGCGAATATCGTTTATTATCTTTATGAGCGCTGTCTCTGTGCTGTGATCTGAAACCGGATTGAAAATTGTCAAAGTATCCATTCGAGCTTAAGAATTTGTTCAGCTGATTGAAGACAACTTTTTCAATGATCTTGCCTATGAAAGGAAGATTTGAGATCGGTCTATAGTTGTTTAATATGGTCTTATCCAGATTGTTCTTTTTCAGGAGGGGCTTGACAATTGCAGTTTTTAGGGAGTTCGGAAAACTCCCATAGAGAAGTGAGGCATTAACCACTTCTAGAAGATCTGCTTCTAAGCTGTTTAACACACTTTTGAAGAAAGATGTGGGAAGTGCGTCAAGGGCGCAGGTTGATGTTTTAAGGTGCTTTACGGTTTCTTCCAAAATTTTACCATCAATTTCTTTGAAATCAGACATAGTAACTACTTTCTCAGGTTGTGGTCTGATCTGTCTGAGCCCAGTGCGGCTCAAGGATGAGCTGATCACCTTTCTGATATTATTGATTTTCTCATAGAAGAAAGAAGCAAACTCTCTTCACTCTGATCGATTGCTCCTGTCTGCCTTCCTGCCTGCTGTGAGTTTGTTTGCGTCGAGGCTGTAAGCTCTACGCCTCGTATTAGCTTCGTATTTCTTTCTGTTTTGAACCATCATTTACTATAATTTCTAGATGTTTATATTACTAAATACAGTTTACCCACCATCTCAGATTAACCTTACATCGCTAGCTTCCGTTATTGTTAGCATAGCACGCTAGTGTTTACACGCCATTTATTTATTATTTATTTTCTCTCGCGCGCCCGCGCCTTTGAGTTCATAAAAGCCCAGGTAAGTAAGAATCAGTCAACACAAACGGTGAGTAATGTCTTGTCCTGTTATTGTCACATGTCATATGTTTAGTATAGCCTTCGATAGCAATATAGGATTTATTTGTGATAAATGCAAGGAGACAGTCAGGCTGACGGAGAAGATTTCAGAGCTAGAGACACGCATCCAAACTTTAATTGAGGATAATAAGGATAGTACTAGAGCTTTAGATACTATTTTGGATGCGCCTAGCATAGTGAACTCTGTACATGATTCGGTTCCGGCTGAAGTAGAGCCCACGCCGCATGGCAGATGGGTGACCGTGAGAGATCGCTCTAGTCGCGGATTAAAAAAACACTCTTCTGTTCCGATTACCATAACAAATCGATTTGCCCCACTCAGTGAAACACCCACTGAGAATTCTGTTGATTGTGCCCTGGTAATTGGTGATTCAATCACACGGAACGTGAAAATAGAGACACCAGCCACCATGGTCACATGTTTGCCGGGAGCCAGAGCGCCTGACATCAAAGCAAACTTAAAAGTGCTGGCTAATGCTAATCGTAAATTCTCTAAGATCATTATTCATGTCGGCACTAATGATGTTCGACTCCGCCAGTCGGAGATCACCAAAATTAATATTAAAGAGGTGTGTAAACTCGCAGGTACGATGTCAGGCACTGTAATTTTTTCTATGGCTGTTCGCAGGAGTGATGAGAGTTAGAAGATTGGCCTCACTCAATGGTTGGTTGTCTAAGTGGTGTCCGTTGAATAATATAGAATTCATAGACAATTGGAAAAGTTTTTGGGGCAAGCCTGACCTGTTGAAAAGAGATGGTGTTCATCCCTCCTGGGATGGTGCTGCTCTTCTCTCTAGTAATTTGGCTCATAGTCTTAGAGCTAAAACATGACAATCTGGGGCTCAGGTCAGGAAGCAGACAGACTGGCTAAACGACCGTCTGCTAGCGGCCTCGCGTCACCAAGGTCAGATAAATCCCATCACATAGAGCCTCTTTCACCTAGATATCATCATATAGAGACTGTGTCTGTTCTCCGAATTTGGAAATCCAAAAAACGTAAGATAAAAAATTGTATTGATGTTCAACAAATAAAAAACAGATATAATACAGATGAGCAAATGATAAAGCTTGGGTTGCTGAATATTCGATCCCTTACTTCAAAATCGCTCATAGTTAATGATATGATTTCAGATTATAATCTAGATGTGGTGTGTTTGACAGAAACCTGGCTAAAACCAAACGATTACATTACTTTAAATGAGTCAACCCCACAAGATTACTGTTATAAACATGAACCTCGTCTAAAACGCAAATGGGGGAGGTGTTGCTGTAATTTATAGTAATATTTTCAAAACCACTAAGAAATCTATTTTTAAATATACTTCTTTTGAAGTGTTGGTGATTAATGTAAAAATATATAGTGTAGACGATAAATCACGTTTGAGATTTCTGCTGGCTACTGTATACAGGCCACCAGGGCACCATAAAGATTTTATCAAAGAATTTGCGGACTTTCTATCAGAATTAGTATTGGCTAACGATAAAGTACTAATTGTTGGTGATTTTAATATACATGTAGATCATGAAAAAGATGCATTGGGATTGGCACTTAAAGACATTGTAAACTCAATTGGAGTTAGACAACATGTGTCAGGACCCACTCATTGTCGTAATCATACTCTAGATCTAATATTATCACATGGAATAGATGTTGATGCCGTTGAAATTCTGCAGCAGAGCGATGACATCTCAGACCATTATCTAGTCTCATGTAAATTACATTTAGCCAAGGCTGCAAAGCCGACTCCGTGTTATAAATATGTTAGACCTATAACTTCTGCCACTAAAGATTGCTTTATCAATAATCTTCCTAATCAGTTTCATCATCTCAGCATCCCGGATAGCTTAGAAGAATTTGATATTGCAACAGAAACTTTTAACTCTCTCTTTTCCAGCACTTTAGACACAGTTGCTCCGTTGCGCTTAAAGAAGATTAAAGAAAATAGTCCAACGCCGTGGTACAACGAGCACACTCAGGCCCTTAAGAGAGCAGCCAGAAAAATGGAGCGCAACTGGAAGAAAACAAAACTAGAGGTATTTCGGATTTCATGGAAAGAGAGCTCGATTGCTTACAGAGAGGCTTTAAAAGCTGCTAGATCTGCTTATTTTTCAACCCTATTAGAAGAAAATAAACATAATCCTAGGTGTTTATTTGAAACAGTGGCTTAACTAACGAAAAAGAAAGCTTCAAGCACAGAAGTTTCAGGCCAACACAGTAATGACTTTATGAACTTCTTCACTTATAAGATTGATAATATCAGGGACAAAATTATAACTATGCAACCGTCTACTACAGTATCGCATCAGGGAGTGCATTGTAGTCTCCCTGAGGAAAAATTTTATTCATTTGTTGCTATAGGAGAGGAAGAATTCTGCAAACTCGTTAATTCATCTAAATCGACAACTTGTATGTTAGACCCTATACCGACTAAGCTATTGAAAGAGATGCTTCCAGAGATCATAGATCCTCTTCTTAATATCATTAATTCGTCTTTGTCTCTAGGATACGTACCAAAAACCTTTAAGCTGGCTATGATAAAACCGCTTGTTAAAAAACGCAACTTGATCCTTCAGAATTAGTCAATTCCAGGCCGATCTCAAATCTGCCTTTTCTGTCAAAGATGTTAGAAAAAGCAGTATCCTCACAACTGTGTTCCTTTCTTGAAAGAAATGATATCTGCGAGGATTTTCAGTCAGGATTTAGACCGCACCATAGTACTGAGACAGCTCTCATTAGAGTTACAAATGATTTAATTTTATCATCCGATCGTGGTTGTATCTCTCTATTAGTGTTACTTGATCTTAGTGCTGCATTTGACACAATTGACCACAACATTCTTTTAAATAGACTAGAAAACTATGTTGGCATTAGTGGAATCTCACTAGCATGGTTTAAATCATACTTATCTGACCGTTATCAGTTTGTAGCAGTAAATGAAGAGATGTCTTATTGATCACAAGTTCAGTATGGCGTACCACAAGGCTCAGTACTGGGACCGCTGCTGTTCACTCTGTACATGCTACCATTTGGACATATCATTAGGAAACATGGAATTTGCTTTCACTGTTATGCCGATGATACTCAGCTGTATATTTCTTCAAAACCTAACGAAACTTACCAATTCACAAAATTAACGGAATGCATAGCTGATTTAAAAAATTGGATGACTAGTAATTTCCTACTACTAAACTCTGAAAAAACAGAGATTCTAATTATTGGACAAAAAACTTCCACACGTAATAACCTAGAATACTGTCTAACACTTGATGGCTGCTCTATTAAGTCTTCGTCGTCGGTTAGGAACCTGGGTGTGCTCTTTGATAGCAATCTTTCATTTGAAAGTCACTGTGGCAGGGGGGGCGTGGTTCCGCGAAGTCCGTGACGCGGGAGAGGATCGGGAGACAGGTGCGGCGTGAGTGGGTTAAGTGTGAATGACAAACACCTGTGTCTTGTTTCAGTAACTGGCGTGGGGAGACGGATAAAAGCCACGAGGAAAGAGAAGGAAAGGGGATGAGAAACGGACACGTGTGTGCGAGGAGAGCGAGAGAGAGTGCGAGAGTGAGAGCGAGAGCGAGCCCTTCTGATTTTGTATTTTGTGAACCGAGCGCGTGTGGCGCATCCTTTGTTTCGGTACTGTTTGTTTATTTTTTACTTGTTTGTGGGAAGAATAAAAACCCCCTTTTTCTTTAAAGCCGACCCTGTCCTCTTCCTTCCACGTCTACGAGAACATTGATTGCTACACTGGTGCCGAAACCCGGGAAGGAAGACGGAAGCCGCCGCCAGCATGCAGACACCGCCACCATCGCCACTTGCGGATGTGGTTGCTTCCCTCGCGGCCCTCCACCAAGATCAACATCGGGCCCTGGTCGAGATGAGGACCGATCTGGAAGGCCGGTTCCAGTTCCTCGTCCAAGGCCAACAGGAGGACCGCGAGAGGTTCCGGAGCTGGATGGACCGGGAGGTTCGGCCGGGTCCAACGCCGCCGCCGGTCGAGCACCCCCACCTGCCTCTTAATAAGATGGGCCCACAGGACGACCCGGAGGCGTTCCTCGACCTCTTCGAGAGGTCAGCGGAGGCAGGTGGGTGGCCAAAGGAGCAATGGCCGGTGCGCCTCATCCCGTTGCTGACCGGGGAGGCGCAGGCGGCGGCCCAACAGCTACCCGTCCAGAACCTCCTGGTTTTTGATGACCTGAAAAGAGCCATTCTACAGCGGGTCGGCCGGAGCCCAGAGCAACATCGCCAGCGGTTCCGGACCCTGGGCCTGGGCGAGAGCGGTCGACCCTTCGTATTGGCTCAACAGCTCCGGGACTCCTGCCGCAAGTGGCTGTTGGCTGAGGGAAGCGACGTCCACGAGATCATCGACCGGGTGGTGCTGGAGCAGTTCATCGGCCGTCTGCCGAGGAAAACGGCCGAGTGGGTCCAGTGCCACCGACCGGCGTCGCTGGACTTGGCCATTCAGTTGGCGGAGGACCAGCTGGTGGCGTGCTCCAGGGTCGGCGAGAACCTCCCCAACATGTCGCTCTCTTCCTCCTTTGTTTCTCCCTCCCCCTCTTCTACCTCGTCTCCTCTTCCCAGGTCCCGTCCTCCCGGACCGTTCCGTGCCCCTCCCCGGGGGGGGGGGGGATCTTCACTGGATCCGGCAGGAGGCCTGAGACCCCAGCCCAGGGGCTCGGGGGTCACTACCGGGGGGGCGGACCCGGCTTCCTTTCCCTCCCTCTCCTCACGCCAGTCACCTACCCCACTTCCTGCCTCTAGAGCGGGGGGGAGGCCTGGGCCGGCCTGCTGGCGTTGCGGGGACCCGGACCATTTTATAGACAGGTGTCCGTTGATGGAGGTGGGGACAATGATCCGGGTTCCGGATGCCCCGCAGGCTGCCCACGATCAGGCTGGCCGGTACCAGATACCCGTGAGTATAAAGGGGGGTACCTATCAGGCTCTGGTGGACTCAGGATGTAACCAAACCTCGATCCACCAAAGCCTGATTCAACCTGAGACATTGGATACGAGCCGCATGGTTCGGGTAAGGTGTGTGCACGGGGATGTGGTGAAGTATCCGCTCATGTCGGCTTTGATTAAATTTAGGGGGCAAAAGCATAGGGTGGAGGTGGCAGTTAACCCGCACCTCAGGCATCCGCTAATTTTGGGAACTAATTGGCCAGCCTTTACAGAATTATTGGGGTTATTGTGCGCGGATGTCTCTTGTGGGAATAAAAAGCAGGAGAGCGGGGCGGTCGTGCGCTTGGGTGAGGCTGAACTGGGACCTCCGGGACTGGATCCAGGGATCTGAACGTAATGGGGAGACAGATTCTCCCAGAGCGTGATGATTTTCCCCTGGAACAGTCTCAGGATGAGTCGTTAAAACATGCGTTTGAACAGGTCCGTACCATCGACGGTCAGCCTCTCCAGCCTGCTCGACCGCTCACTTATCCATATTTTGCTATCTTAAAAGACCGGTTGTATAGGGTGATACAAGACACTCAGACAAAAGAGACTACAACCCAGTTGTTAGTACCGAAAAGCCGTCGGGAAATGCTTTTCCAGGCGGCTCATTCAAATCCCATGGCGGGACATTTAGGGCAAATAACGACACTTAACCGTCTCATGGCCCGTTTTTTTTGGCCGGGCATTCACGAGAACGTGCGCAGGTGGTGCGCGGCTTGTCGTGAATGTCAGCTGGTAAATCCGCCGGCCGCCCCAAAAGCGCCTTTGCGCCCCCTTCCTCTAATCGAGGTCCCCTTCCAGCGAATTGCGATGGACCTCGTCGGGCCATTAGAACGGTCAGCACGGGGACATCGCTTTGCCCTAGTCATAGTGGACTATGCAACGCGATATCCTGAGGCAGTGGCACTCCGCAACATCTCCGCGAAAAGTGTGGCGGATGCCCTGTTTCGTCTAATCTCCCGAGTGGGGATCCCGAAAGAGATCCTCACTGACCAAGGCACGGCGTTTATGTCACGTACGTTACGCGAACTTTACGAGTTATTGGGCATTAAATCGATTCGCACCAGCGTCTTTCACCCACAAACGGACGGCTTGGTGGAACGATTTAATCGCACATTAAAGACAATGATCCGTAAGTTCGTTCACGAAGACGCCAAAAATTGGGATAAATGGTTAGAACCCTTGTTGTTCGCTGTGCGCGAGGTCCCGCAAGCCTCCACGGGGTTTTCCCCCTTTGAGCTCCTTTATGGTCGTCAACCCCGCGGGGTGCTGGACGTGCTGAAGGAGACTTGGGAGGAGGGACCCTCGGAGAGTCGAAATGAAATTCAGTATGTCCTGGACCTGAGAACAAAACTCCACACTTTGGGGCGGCTCTCAATGGAAAATTTGTTACAGGCTCAGGACAAACAGACCCAGTTGTACAATAGGGGAACAAAACTGAGGAAATTTTCACCGGGAGATAAAGTCCTTCTATTGCTTCCCACGTCAAGTTCCAAATTACTCGCTAAGTGGCAAGGACCCTTTGAGGTCACCCAGCGAGTCGGGGATCTCAATTATGAGGTTCTTCGAACGGATAGGAACGGGGCGCGTCAGATTTACCATCTCAATCTCCTGAAAAAGTGGAGCGAGGCGGAGTCAGGGATGCTGGCGACGGTGATCGGAGTGGAAGAGGATCTCGGGCCAGAGGCGAATGTCAAATCACCATCGCTCGCTCTGGCTCCGGGCGGAGATCATCTTTCACCGTGCCAGCTTACTGACGTTGCCAAGTTACAAGCGGAGTTTACTGACGTGTTCTCGTTCCTACCCGGTCGAACCAATCTCATTCGGCACCACATTGAGACCGAGCCGGGCGTGGTAGTGCGCAGCCGGCCGTATCGTTTACCTGAACACAAGAAAAAAGTCGTTCAGTCGGAATTAGAGGCGATGCTTGAAATGGGGGTAATAGAAGAATCCCACAGTAACTGGGCGAGCCCGATAGTTTTAGTACCTAAACCCGACGGCTCGGTTCGTTTTTGTGTGGATTACCGCAGGGTGAATGCTGTATCGAAATTCGATGCGTATCCAATGCCCCGGATTGACGAACTGCTTGATCGGCTCGGCACTGCTCGGTTTTTTTCGACACTGGATTTAACTAAAGGATATTGGCAGATCCCCTTATCTCCTATGTCTAAAGAAAAAACAGCCTTCACGACGCCGTTCGGATTACACCAATTCGTTACGCTTCCGTTTGGGTTGTTCGGGGCTCCGGCCACCTTCCAGCGTCTCATGGACCGGGTACTCCGGCCACATGCTGCTTATGCCGCTGCTTATCTAGATGATATCATTATTTATAGTAATGACTGGCAGCGCCATATGGAGCATGTGCGCGCGGTCCTGAGAGCGCTGAGACGGGCCGGCCTAAAGGCCAACCCAAAGAAGTGCGCGGTTGGGCGCGTAGAGGTCAGGTATCTGGGATTCCACTTGGGTCACGGGCAGGTGCGTCCCCAAATTGATAAGACAGCAGCTGTTGCAACGTGCCCGAGACCCAAGTCCAAAAAGGAGGTGAGACAGTTCCTGGGGCTGGCGGGATACTATAGAAGGTTTGTACCTAATTATTCGGACCTTGCCAGCCCGCTGACTGATCTCACTAAAAAGGAGTCGCCAGATCCGGTTCAGTGGACGGAGCAGTGTCAGCAGGCTTTCACCCAGGTAAAAGCTGCTCTATGTGGAGGGCCGCTACTACAGGCTCCTGATTTTTCTCTCCCTTTTTTATTACAGACCGACGCGTCGGACAGGGGGCTGGGTGCAGTCCTGTCCCAGGAGGTGGAGGGCGAGGAACGGCCGGTGCTGTACATTAGTCGCAAGCTCTCAAAGAGAGAGACTAAGTACAGCACCATTGAGAAGGAATGCTTGGCCATCAGGTGGGCCGTCCTCACCCTCCGATATTACCTCTTGGGACGGGAATTCACCCTCTGTTCGGACCACGCGCCCCTCCAATGGCTCCACCGCATGAAGGATACCAACGCGCGGATCACCCGTTGGTATCTAGCCTTACAACCTTTTAAGTTCCAGGTGGTCCACAGGCCGGGTGCACAGATGGCTGTCGCTGACTTCCTCTCCAGGAGGGGGGGGGGGGAGGCTGCAGGCCGGACGGCTCCCCGGCCTGAGACGGGCGGTGGGGGTATGTGGCAGGGGGGGCGTGGTTCCGCGAAGTCCGTGACGCGGGAGAGGATCTGGAGACAGGTGCGGCGTGAGTGGGTTAAGTGTGAATGACAAACACCTGTGTCTTGTTTCAGTAACTGGCGTGGGGAGACGGATAAAAGCCACGAGGAAAGAGAAGGAAAGGGGATGAGAAACGGACACGTGTGTGCGAGGAGAGCGAGAGAGAGTGCGAGAGTGAGAGCGAGAGCGAGCCCTTCTGATTTTGTATTTTGTGAACCGAGCGCGTGTGGCGCATCCTTTGTTTCGGTACTGTTTGTTTATTTTTTACTTGTTTGTGGGAAGAATAAAAACCCCCTTTTTCTTTAAAGCCGACCCTGTCCTCTTCCTTCCACGTCTACGAGAACATTGATTGCTACAGTCACATGTCTAGTATCTGTAAAACCGCATTTTTCCATCTTAAAAATATATCTAAATTACGACATATGCTCTCATTAACAAATGCGGAACAATTAGTTCAGGCTTTCATGACATCAAGACTAGATTATTGTAATGCTCTACTGGGTGGTTGCCCTGCACGCTTAATAAATAAACTACAGCTGGTCCAAAACGCTGCAGCTCGAGTTCTTACTAGAACCAGGAAATATGACCATATTAGCCCGGTTCTGTCAACACTGCATTGGCTGCCTATTAAACATCGTATACATTTTAAAATATTGTTGATTACTTACGAAGCACTAAATGGTTTAGCTCCGCAGTACTTGAGCGAGCTCTTAACACATTATAGTCCTTCACGTCTATTGCGATCTCAAAATTCGGGCCAGTTGATAATACCTAGAATATCAAAATTGACTGCTGGCGGTAGATCCTTTTCCTATTTAGCACCAAAACTTTGGAACAGTCTTCCTACCATTGTCCGGGAAGCAGACACACTCTGTCAGTTCAAAGCTAGACTAAAAACACATCTCTTTGACCTAGCATACACATAATATATTGTAGACTTCTATAATTCAATGTTAGGCTGCATAGATTAGGTCAGCCGGAACTGGGAACACTTCCCTTAAATCCTGATGCACTCGTTACATCATCATAAGAAGAATGGCATCTACGCTAATTTTAGTGTCTTTGTTTATCCCAAGGTTTTCCCGCAGCCTACCGGATCCAGGCCGTATCCAGATCTGACTAGGAGCTTTGCCTGGACCCGATGAAAACGCAGTGCTGAAGTGCCAACTAGCCTCTCCCTATGGAGGATCCCTTTCCCACTCTACAGATAAAACGTTGTGATTCCGGTTCGCGTACCCACCCCGAAGTGATAAAAAAAAAAATTCTGTATCAAATTACAGTTACTGTAAATCCGGTCTCTAGTTCATAAACGCCAGAGGAGAACTGGCCCCCGACTGAGCCTGGGTTCTCCCAAGGTTTTTTTTTTCTCTCCATTAGGTCACCTGATGGAGTTTTAGGACACCAGTAGGTCACTTGATGGAGTTTTTCGGTTCCTTGCCACTGTTGCCTTTGGCTTGCTCAGTTGGGGATATTCAAATTAATTAACCAAGCATTAATACCATTGATCAGCCCTACCAAACGTGGATGTTTTTTTTCACTAAGAAACAAACGTTGTTATGTTAATTGATTGATATTGTGAAGCTGCTTTGATGCAATTTATATTGTGAAAAGCGCTATATAAATACACTTGACTTGACTTGACTTGCATGTGCTCTCTGAGAGCATTTCACTGGGAATCTGGCTTGGGGGGTTTGTCAGTCTCTCTGTCATGACACTGAATAAAGACGGGAAACAAATAGAAGTAAATGAGTTTAATGAATATGATGATGGGCAGTACAGGCAGATGTATCAGGCAACGCAGGGACTTCGGTGGTCAGGATTCGATGACGTGATGAGGTGCGGTGATGTTGGTGAGACGACAGACGAACCCAGTGACAACGAAGAAGAACAGGAACAGGAAGACGAGGCAGGACTGAACACCGGGACACCAACACGGACGACATCAAACAACAATCTGACAAAGATGATAGAACAGCGGTAAGTATAAATAGAGTGGTGAGATTGACTGCAGCTGGTGAAGTGAATGAGGATCAGCTGGAGAGGATCAGGTGATGTCATACACTCACGCCCACTACACACGTGCATTCATACCACAACATAAACACGAGACGAGAAGGAACAGAGAACGTGTCTACCGTGACAGTACCCCTCCTTCTAAGAACGCCTCCTGGCGTTCCCAGACTCCTTACCCTGTCGATTGTAATCATCGATGAGGGAGTGATCCAGTATGTCTCTAGCAGGCACCCAACTTCTCTCCTCTGGACCGTACCCCTCCCAGTCCACCAAGTACTGAAATCCGCGTCCCCTCCGCCTAGAGTTCAGTATACGATTAACCGAATACGTGGTCTCCCCATCTACGAGTCGCGGTGGAGGAGGAACCGGAACAGGCGGATTAATATGAGAATGAAACACGGGCTTAATTTTAGATACATGGAAGGTGGAATGGATCCTTCTGTACGCGGGAGGTAATTTGAGGCGGACTGCCACCGGACTAATGATCTTGGTGACAGTAAACGGGCCAATAAATTTAGGAGCAAGTTTATTAGATACGGAGCGAAGAGGAATGTTCTTGGATGAAAGCCACACCTTTTGACCAACGACGTATAGGGGAGGCTTCGACCTGTGGCGATCGGCCTTAGCCTTAGTGCGCGCCCCCACCTGGAGTAGAGTCTCACGGGCTCTAGTCCAGGTGCGGTGACACCTCTGAACAAAGGCGTGAGCAGAGTGGACCGCGACCTCAGATTCCAGACTGGGAAAAATTGGTGGCTGGTAACCTACACTACACTCAAAAGGAGATAGGCCCGTAGCCGACACTGGCAACGTGTTGTGGGCGTACTCCACCATAGAGAGTTGTTGACTCCAAGAGGAAGGATTCCTGGAAACCAAACATCGCAACACTCTCTCCAAATCCTGGTTGGCTCTCTCGGTCTGACCATTGCTCTGGGGATGAAACCCTGAGGACAAACTAACAGTCGCCCCCAGTAATCTACAAAACTCTCGCCAAAATTTGGACACAAACTGGGGTCCCCTGTCGGAAACCACGTCAATCGGGAGGCCATGTAACCGAAAAATGTGATCTACGACCGTAACCGCTGTCTCCTTAGCTGAGGGTAATTTGGGAAAGGGAACAAAATGGGCTGCCTTCGAGAATCGGTCCACTACAGTCAAAACGACTGTTACCCTGAGAGTGTGGGAGGGCGGTAATAAAATCTAGCGCGATGTGGGACCAGGGTCTCGAAGGAACCGACAGCGGCTGAAGTAAACCATCTGGGGGTCGATTGGAAGTCTTACCAGTGGCACAAGCCGAGCAAGCCAAAACAAAATCGTGAATGTCGCGAGCCATAAACGGCCACCAGAATCGTTGCTTGACTAAAAAGCTAGTGCGATTAACCCTTGGATGGCGAGCCACATTGGAGTTATGACCCCACTGGATAACGTCGGACCGTAATCCCTCTGGCACAAACAAACGATACGGTGGGCAACCGGGCGGAGGCGTTACCCCTTCTAAGGCCTTCTTGACCCTCGATTCGACCTCCCATGTGAGTGTGGAAACAACTAGAGTCTCGGGCAAAATGTACTCGGGAGTAGACAGGTGTTCGGAAAAATCAAATATGCGGGATAAAGAATCGGGTTTGATGTTCTTGGAACCCGGACGGTATGAAAGAGAAAAATCGAAACGACCGAAAAACAATGCCCACCGAGCCTGCCTGGAGTTCAATCTTTTGGCGGTTCTGATGTATTCTAGGTTCTTATGATCAGTCCAGACAATAAAAGGTACCCCCGACCCTTCTAACCAGTGGCGCCATTCCTCCAACGCTAATTTAACTGCCAACAACTCTCTGTTACCAATGTTGTAATTGCGTTCGGCTGGAGATAAACGATGTGACAAAAACGCGCAGGGATGCATCCTGTCGTCTGCGGAAGAGCGTTGGGACAACACTGCGCCTACTCCCACATCTGATGCGTCGACCTCCACCACGAACTGACGTGAATGATCAGGGGCGACCAGGATGGGGGCTGAAACAAAGCGGCCTTTCAGTTTGGAGAACACAGCCTCGGCTGTGTCTGACCACCTGAACGTCGTTCTGGGGGAGGTCAAGGCAGTCAGAGGTGCGACTAGTGCTGAAATTGCGAATAAAACGCCGGTAGAAATTGGCGAATCCCAGAAACCTCTCCAGGGCCTTGCGGGAATCTGGACTTGGCCAATCCACCACAGCCTTGATCTTCTCAGGGTCCATCCGCACTCCCTCAGACGAGACGATGTATCCTAGAAACGGGACCGACTGTGCATGAAAATTGCATTTCTCCGCCTTGACAAAAAGCCCATTCTCTAGCAACCTCTGAAGCACTCGTCTGACGTGCTGCACGTGTTCCTGGAGAGAAGAAGAAAAATCCAGGTAGACATATATGAACTGATCGATCATATCTCGCATCACGCCATTGACCAGTGCCTGGAAAACTGCCGGGGAGTTGGACAGCCCGAAAGGCATGACCAAGTATTCAAAGTACCCCCTGGGGGTGTTAAACGCAGTTTTCCATTCATCCCCCTCCCTAATGCGAACCAAATGATAAACGTTACATATATCCAATTTTGTGAAGATGGACGCTCCCTGCAACCTCTCGAAGGCTGAAGACATCAACGGCAAAGGATAAGTATTCTTTACCGTGATGTTATTCAGCCCTCGGTAATCAATACAAGGTCGCAGAGAACCGTCCTTCTTCCCCACAAAAAAGAATCCCGCCCCCGCTGGAGAAGAGGAAGGGCGAATGAACTTGGTTGCTAGAGAATCAGAAATATATTTCTCCATAGCCTCTCTTTCTGGAATAGAAAGTGAATATAACTTGCCCCTAGGCGGAGACTTACCTGGCAGTAAATCTAAAGCACAGTCATAGGGACGATGCGGAGGGAGAGAAGCAGCACGAGACTTACTGAACACCTCCTTCAGGTCCAGGTACTCTGCGGGCACGTTAGACAAATCCCCTGCTTCCTCCTGAAACACAGAAACAGGAACAGACGAACAGGCAGACACGAGACAAGTCTTATGACATTCCTTGCTCCACTCCAGTACTGATCTATGGTGCCAGTCCACGCGGGGGTTGTGACGGATGAGCCAAGGATGTCCGAGGACGACGGGTGCAAGGGGTGAGTCCATGATGAAGAATGAAATAGTCTCAGATTGGTTGCCGGAGGTGATGAGGGTAATGTCTTCAGTGCAAAGGGAAATAGTAGGAAGTTCTTGTCCGTTAAGTGCGTGAACAGCAATTCTGTGAGTGAGGGGTTTGAGGGGAATCTGAATCTTCTGTGCAAACGTGTAGTCCATAAAATTACCTTCAGCCCCAGAGTCCAGAAGTGCATGGCAGTCGTGCTGTTGGACTGACCACCTAACTCTTACCGGAAGGAGTGTGGAGGTAGATGTAATCGATGATGAGGTCTTCCTAGCGGAGATCCCACCCGATAGTAGCCTCAATCTTACTATCGGGCTTGGCCTTTTACCGGACAATGGTATGCGTAATGTCCAGTTCCTCCACAATATAGGCACAGGCCCTGGGATCTCCGCCTCTCCCTCTCCTCCCGGGAAAGCCGAGCTCGACCCACCTGCATGGGCTCGGGATCGTAGACGGGGCTGACCACGTCCCTGCCGCTGGATCGTGGAGGGTTGGTCTCTGCGAAGGTGCGGGTGGACGGGACTCGGCGCTCGACCCTAGACAGCCGAGCGTCCACCCGCAGAGCCAAGTCGACCAACCCGTTGAGAGTGGTGGGTAGATCCAGAGCGTAGATATCCCTCTGGACGTGATCAGCCAACCCATGCAGGAACATATCCCACTGCGCCTCCTCGTTCCAGCCGCATTCCGCCGCCAGGGTCCGAAACTCTATAGAATAGTCAGAAACTGATCTCTCTCCTTGCTGCAGCTCTGCCAGTCTTCTGGCTGCCTCTCTTCCAGAGACAGCCCTGTCGAAAACCTTTCTCATCTCGGCGGCGAGGGTCTGGAACGAGGCGCAGCATGGGTGTTGATTCACCCACACCGCCGCATCCCATTCAGCAGGGTGAGGACAAACGCCTCCTTAGCCTGTTCTGTGTTGAACGTGCGGGGCTGCAGAGCGAAATGCATGGTACAGTGGGTCAGAAACGCTCTACAGAAGGTGGGCTCACCAGAATAGGGCTCCGGAACCGGAAGACGGGGTTCTGACTGGGAGGATCTCTCAGGTGGTGTTGGGGGAACGGCCGGTGTGGGCGGCGCAGTGGGAACCTGTAGGCGTTGGATCTGCTGGGTGAGCTCGGACACCTGCGTCACCAAAGCCTGTACTGCGTGGCCCGTGTCGCCGATCTCTCTCTGCTGTGAATCCATTCTCCTGATGCTATGATGAATAAACTCCTCCATCGACCTCTGCGATGCACTCGCTGCTTCCCTTTACTGGTCAGATTGTTCTGTCATGACACTGAATGAAGACGGGAAACAAATGCAAGTAAATGAGTTTAATGAATATGATGATGGGCAGTACAGGCAGATGTATCAGGCAACGCAGGGACTTCGGTGGTCAGGATTCGATGACGTGATGAGGTGCGGTGATGTTGGTGAGACGACAGACGAACCCAGTGACAACGACGAAGAACAGGAACAGGAAGACGAGGCAGGACTGAACACCGGGACACCAACACGGACTACATCAAACAACGATTTGACAAAGATGATAGAACAGCGGTAAGTATAAATAGAGTGGTGAGATTGACTGCAGCTGGTGAAGTGGATGAGGATCAGCTGGAGAGGATCAGGTGATGTCATACACTCACGCCCACCACACACGTGCATTCATACCACAACATAAACACGAGACGAGAAGGAACAGAGAATGTGTCTACCGTGACACTCTCTACAGTAGCAAAAAGAGTGCGTGTGTTGTTTATATTGCTGTTTATAATATTTGAGAAGAAAGTCTGTCTAGCTTTGCCTAGTTCCTTATTGAAAGCATGGATGCTGTCTTTGTAGATGTTATAATGGACTACAAGTTTTGTCTTCCGCCACATGCGCTCTGTTTTTCTGCATTTTCTTTTCATACTTTGCACTGCTGTTGAGTTTCTCCAAGGTGCTTTCTGTCTACCACTCTTCCTGACTTTCACAGGAGCAATATCATCAATTACACCTTTAAAAGGATCAAGGAGAAAATCAACAGAGTCAGCAGATATGCTTGGTGTTAAAGATATGGCCTTCATAAAGCATTTCTTCTTGACAGACACAGATCTAGCTTCAATGGCAGGAGAGATCAATATATCAAAGAAAATACAGAAATGAAGTGCTATGTCCTTAATAACAATCGATGAATATGTTTAGACCCTTAGTGATTAGTAAATCTAGAGTGTGTCGGTCCATGTACATGCTGAGTCAGATCAAGTTTTTAAAACAGTTTTGATTTCTTTTGCCATATTGGTTTCTGCATTATCTATGTGAATGTTAAAATCTCCAGCAATAGTAAAACAGTCAAACTCTGAGGAAATTGTTGATAGCAGTTCTGTAAAGTCTTTAGCAAAGGCTGGAGAGTATTTTGGAGGCCTGTAAACAATGATAAGTAAAATGCGTGGAGCACCTTTTAACACAATACCCAGATATTCGAAAGACGGGTAATTACCAAATGATATTTGCTTACATTGATAGACATCTTTAAAAAGAGCAGTCACACCTCCACCTCTCCACTCTGCAGACACTCATAAAAGTAAAGTTAGGAGGGGGTGTGTCATTGAGGACTGTTGCACTGCAGCTTTCTTCTAGCCAAGTTTCATTTAGAAACATAAAATCCAGGTTGCATGTGGTTATTAAGTCGTTGACTAGAAGTGATTTATTTTTTAGTGAGCGGATGTTTAAAAGTGCTAACTTAACAGTCTTATCTTTACTTTTTGTCCCCACAGCAATCTTAGTTTGGCGTGTAATGGGCACCAGATTAGATGGGTTTGCTGTCCGGCTTTTGAAGGCCTTAGACTTTCTATCATGTAATCGAACAGCAATAGAGAAAGATACAGGCACACTGGGTTCCCGCTTGTTCTGTAATTTGAGAGTTACTGTTATCATAGCAGGGACCCGACACATATCACTGAGAGCTGGTATCAGTTGTTTTTGGTTGACCTCGAGCCGATGGAGGAGGGTGTGAGCCCTGGCGCTGTGGCAGAGGCCGAAGAGCTCTCACAGGAGGAGGGGGGGGGGCAAGCTGGGCCTGCAGGCTTTGGTGGTTGTGGGGCCTGCTGTTTTTTGGTTGATATCTGGGGGCTTGCAGATAGTTTGGTTCCAGCAAACACCAGTTTTTCCATTTTCTCTGAGAAGCACATGTGGAGTTGCTGGAGATAGGGATAACGTGTCTGGTGAGAGGGGTTGTTGCTCTGGTGTTATCGAAGGCTGTAATATGCTGTCCTGGTTTCCCTCGCTGTTTTCCAGAAAGTCGTCCTTGGGTGCTGAATCTTGGAGCAGTTCTAGTATGTCACAGTCTGTCTGTGGTGAGCTCTGTGGGCAGGGCTCAGCTGAGATTGTGTCCGTGAGTAGAAGTTGTTGTGGCTGACTGGTGTTACACGTGTCAACTGCATGTCCATTCAGGTGCTGAAGTTAAGTCCTGTGGTCATTCATACTGTATCCAGCTTAAATACATGAGGGAGAACTGAGAACAGGTGTAGAACTAATTAGAAACCGTGGGACCCAAACAAGGAAGTAGAACAGTAGAGTAGAGGAAGTAGAAGTAAGGAAGTATTGCATAGATTGTGACTTAAGTTTAAAGAAACAAAAGTAGATACATTTATCTTTCCATTTTTTTTTACATCACAAAACCAAACAACCTAACAGGGGTGTTTTAACAGACTTTTTATTATCACTGTACATGATATAATTGTAAGTTGTACTGTATTTTTCGACATGCCCTCTAACGTACATTCAGGCTTTGTTGAAACTTGCACTCCCTGCTGCCTTGGCTGAAGCAGATAACGTGACCTATCACAGACACACATCTCATTGCTATATTGATACAGAATTTTTACTGAGTTTTTGATTTTTTAAATGTACTGTAAAGGAATACCAATGTTTTATGATTAATAATAATAATAATAATTGCATGAATATTTAAATACGTTGCATTTCGCAGGTAGTTTAAGATGTTTTGAGACAATAATTACATTATGAACATTGTATTACAATAATAATGGAATAATGGGTCATTTATATAGTGCTTTCAACAGACCCATGGCCACCAAAGCGCTTTACATATTGCCTCACATTCACACACCGACTGGCTGAATGCCAGGCGCCATCCAGCTCGTCAGGAGCAGCTGGGGTTAGGTGTCTTGCTCATGGACACCTCGACACTTGGTCAGGTAGAACCGGGGATTGAACCACCAACCTTCCGGTTTGTAGACAACCTACATGAACCACTGAGCCACTGCTGCCCTTTTGAATACTTGTTATATTAAGAGTACATTACCTGAGAGGGCATTAAGTTTATTCACTGCAGCATCAATGTCAGTTCCTGTCCTAGAAACACTAATGCAGAAAACCAAAAGGACATCACACTCTGCTGCGGTGGATACCTCCTGTAGACCTGGTATTTGTTGAAGGACATTTCTTATGATGTCCTCTTGAGGCTTCAATATATTTGCAGGTAAAAGGATGGAATATTTATTTCATTCAAGAGAAAAAAAACTATTGGTTAATGTAAATTAATTCTGATAAGGCATCTCAAACAATAAAGTCATCCAGTTTATTTATTATTTTTTAACTATATTTAGAAGTCTAGAGTCTTTAGAAAAGAGCACTGAATTTAGTGATAATAATAATAATGATAATAATACTAATTATAGTATACCAGTAATCGTAGGACGTTCATCTCTGGGTTCTTCTATCATTGGCACATCAATGCACTGCTGGTCATGTCCACTAGTATCAGTTTTCTGCTCCATTTTAAGTTTAGTTCTGAAATTGACAGCACACAAAATAATGCTTGATCATCTTTTTTTTTAATCATCCTATATCTTATTTAGATCATTTTTCTAAACTAACCAAGACTATTTGTTTAACTATTTGTTATATATTTTATTTTATTTTCATAATTTGGGTCTGTTCTTGGACAAGGTTAAATGTTAAAATCTACACATACAAATAATTCCTGAGATTCAATCATTTGACGTCAGTGAAAATAACGACACAATGTCCATCCACTAGATGTCGCTAAACTATAATGAAATATATTGCCTTTTTACAGAGTCCAAATATCAGCAGTCACAATAAAGCAAACAAAATACAAGCGTTTATGTAGTTCAGAAATGCATGGTTGCATTTGTAATAAGCTATAAGGACTTCAGAAATACTAAAATATGTCGACATATCTAGGCCAACATATCAACATTCATGCATAAATTGCCACAACGGTTTATCAAACGTGTAGCCTATAATTTTTTCTAGATATTTATGATAAATATATAACATATAACTTTGTGATAAGATATGTTTTTTGTTGCTCTGCTGCTACTCACCCGAACAGCTCTCCTCTCGGTCTTCTAACAGTAGGCCTAGGCCTAGCCTATAGCGATCTTTCCGTTTTCGTTTAGATTTTCACAGTTATCACGGTCTTGTTTCTCTTTCACTTTTATCTGTTCGAGACAGGCCTACTGTTTATTTATTTGTTAGAAAATCTTCCCAACATACTTTTGGCATGTTTTTTTTTTTTTTTTTTTTTTTACATTTCCTAAGATTTACAAGCTTGCGTTTGTTCTAGTCCTATGAATTTTAATAATTTGCTGTCCTTTTCACCTTTATCGTCTTTGGAAATTATGGCAGATAGCCTACTGTAATGCTGTTGCCATTGTCTAATTTCTTTTTGCATTTACTCCCTATAGGCTACAGTATGTATGAAAACATTAAAAGAGTGCTACAGGCTAAGTGTTTTTCTTCTTCTTTTTTACAGATCAATTAACGGAGTTGCAGTTTACTTTACCAGAACACGCGAGAACAGCTTGGAAGCTTCACACCAGTTTGCATAGAATAGGAGAGAGATTTATGCCACAGCTTTGATAAGTCTTGGTTATCCACAAGTTATCAAATGCCATAGGCCTAATATTGACACTTTTGTGTATTTACTCTAAATTGTTAACTTGAAAAACATATGGTCTCATTAATCTATAATTTGTTCCCTGGCAAATTATTTTGGCTGAGGGCAAAGTAAAGTTTCATAACTTTATATGTTAAGGCTGATTAACTTCAACGTTGTAGCCTGCTGACTTATGTTTGACTGAATCGTTTAGCCTACTTTATTTCTTGACTTGTATAGATTCTTTCTTTTAGGCTACTCTGCATACAGAGTAGCTCTGTTTCCCTGCATACAGCCCTCCAGAAGCTGTTTGGAAAATAAAGAGGCCTGCACAAACCTAACCTAATCCCTAATAGTTTTTGAGACAAAAGACAATAAATGAGACCAACACATTCAAGATTTGCTTTATTGCATTATTTACATATGTATGCCAATGAATGATAATACAAGGATCATGTGTTGATGCCTCTTAAAAGTAAAGTGGAAGTAAGTCAACTGTAATTTAATCGTCCCACTGAATTTATAGGCCTGGTTTCACAGACAGGGCTTAAATTAAGCCAGGATTAAGCCTTAGTTCAGTTACATAACATTTAAGTAGCTTTTATTAACATGACTTAGATCAGAACAATGGAACTGACATATTTTAAGATATGTGAGTGCAAGTTACTTTCAGTTATAGCTGCTCAACACATTTTAGTTGGGGACAAGGCTTTTGTCTGAAACTGGGGGCTAAAGTCTCAGTGTTGACGTTCAGGACTTCAGACAAGCTATTAAGCACAACAATTATGTATTTGCATGCATTAGAACTTAACCAAACACATTTTAGAGCTTAATACAGTTTAATGTCAGTTGATAATGACACTCATTATTACTAATTTATTTTATTGGATTATTCACTTAATTTTTTCGTGATCCGTGTCATCTTCACAATGTCTGTGTGAAAAAAATACAAAATTTGAATTAAGTTATTTGCTATGGAACAGAGCACCATTTTACCCAAATAATCTCATTTGATACTCACCAACCCTCAGTTTTTCATTCTTACTTTTTACACATTTCTTTCTCCAGGATCACTCAGTAACAGGATCACTCAGTCTGTCTTTTCTGACAAAACAGTTTTAAAGATGTGTAAACAATAATGTGAACACAACAAGTCTGTAATGAAATAGTTCTATTGGGATAGTTAATCTCAAATGAAAATTCAATCATCATCATACCCATGCTGCTCTTTTCCATACAATTGAAGTGAAAGGAACTGGGGCTATCAAGATATAATATGAGCAAAAAATACAAAAAAGTAGTCCATATGACTTTAATCTTCTAAAGTCACGAGTAAGTAACCAAAACCCAGTTTGACTACTTACTGTAGCTGCAATGGCTTTAGTCAAGGACCAATAATGATAGGATTCACAATAACTCTACAATTCCCGGAAAACACCCTGTGTGTCCTTAAAGATTTAGTTCGCCACTTTGTAACTTTAGGGGATGCATCTGAAATTATCACTTTATATTTATATTTTATCAATATTTTCCTTTTTTCATAAATTGTTATTATTGCAGTCCAGGAAGTTCTTAAAAGCTCAACATTCATTGTGGAGAAATACAGGTCCTTCAAAAAAAATTAGCATATTGTGATAAAGTTCATTATTTTCCATAATGTAATGATAAAAATGAAACTTTCTTATATTTTAGATTCATTGCACACCAACTGAAGTATTTCAGGTGTTTTAATAAAAGCCTCAGGAATCTTTTGCAGGTGTTTAGAGTTAGTTAATTGATTCAGATGATAAGGTTAATAGCTCATTTAGAGAACCTTTTCATGATATGCTAATCTTTTGAGAAGGACCTGTATATAGCATGCAGTGAATTCTACTTTGTACTTACATCTGGTCTGAAAAATATCCATATGGCAGCAACACCACTCTGTAACAAACAAATTCAGACTTATAATGTATGCTTATATGTAGTTTCATTTTGAACAATATGGATCAGTGAAATGTACATATTTTATCAGTGACATTTTGTTTCCAACAATTAGTATACTGTTAGTCAGAGTTTCTCACCTTCACATTGGCAAATATGCAACGTAAACCTTTCACCATTAAATTGATAATCCATGTCCAACGATATAAATGAATTAACAGACCTGCATATGGTTGATCCTGAAGAGAAAACAGCACATATATTATTAGAGTAAAATATTTTGAGCTTTTAGAATTTACATGACATATGACATAAAAAAATGCTAATATTCTTCATAGCACAACATTGTCTAATTTTGACTGGTCCACATTTAACCCAAGGTGTCAAATAAATCTCTACAAACACATCATTTTTTTAATCATAAACTTTAAAAGCACAATCACTTTAACTTTGGCATATAATACCTGAGTGCTCTACCATGTAGAAATCTTTCAAAACAAACAAGCACATAAACCCTGATGTAATTCAGGATAAAACAATGTTTTAAAAAAACTGTTTTGTCAGATTTTAAAGGTTGATTGAATTACAATTATTACTATAGAATTACTATATAACTTAGAAAGAGTGGTGACTACAAAAAAAGTCAATAAAATCAAGTTTTGTGCATGCTCAATTTGTTTGATCATCAGCTCTGCAAAACCATTTGAATTTTCCTTTTGGTAAAGTTTCTTTGTTTAAATGTATTCAACCAATGCAAAAAGTAGTTTTTTACGTTTATTGAACTTCCGGGTAACAGAGCTGTGGAAACTTATTTTTTGAGACAAGTGACTATTCTTGACTATTCAGTATACTTTTACATTGGTTTACAGCTACTGAAGTTGAGAAAACTCAAAAAATATTTGCAGCTGTTATTATATTTAGAGGTAAAATAAGTGTTAGGACAAAAAAAGCAGAAACAAGGGCAATGTGAATTCCTATGTTTACTGCAGTGGGACTGTTGTATACATATTTCACTTAAATTATGAATCTTCACAAATATCTTAATGAACTTAATGATGATACCTGATGTTTGAAACGTTGAACAATTTTGGTCAGTGACTCATCATTCCTGTTGCATTTCAACAAACCCGAATCTTCATGAAACAGGAAGTCCACAGTGAGTGTATTACTTCTGGACACATATCTGCTGCTGTCTGGTACAATTTTATCAAAGTCCAATGTGTGATGCAGCACTATGAAAATAGCTGGTTTGGAGGCTGTTTCAAAAAAAGGCACAATAAGACGGTCAAAAAATGTGTGCATAGTATATCTACTTATATACATTAATATCTAAGTACTTGACTGGAGTTTAATCTTAAAGTTACCTGAAAAAGAATTAAGTTTATTCAATGCAGCATCAATGTCAGTTCCTGCCCGTGAAATAATGGTGCAGAAAACCAGAATAACATGAGAGTCACCCACACGGTGCACCTCCTCCAAACCAGGTCTTTGTTGAAGAAGATAATCTAAAATCTTCTTTGAATTGCATGAATTGCCCTTCTCAATTATGAAGTAGTAATTTCCTTTAAGAAGAAGAACAGATTTTGTTAGTTTCCAATCTTAGCAACAGCTTGCGCCAGCACAAACCCTATTTTGGAATTGCGCTCTCATGCTAATTTGCCTTGTTTAGTAATCTGGCCCATAGAATCTTAAAATGTGACTTAAGCCGGCTTCACACTGAACGATTTTGGCCATGATTTGGCCATCTGAGACAAATGTTGAGAATCCTAAAAGATGTCATTTAAGCAGCCATCTTTGAAACGCCTCTCAGGCAACTATTTCAGTCAGTAAAGTGCAGATCCTATCTCATGAACGGGGAAACATCAAATTCTCCAAAGCTGTTCACCAAGTTTACAATTAAATTTCATTTAAATCTGACAAAGACTGTCTCATAAATATAGGTTTTTACGTTAAAATAGCGTTAAAAGTTTATTTTTCAGGCCAGACCAGCCATTGTGCATGTACAGTCCTAAGCCTGTGTCTCAGAACATTGACTTGTTATTGCAACCAGAGCTTCTAACGACAGCTGCAGTGACGCGATAACTTTACCAACTGGCGATAGGCTCTTTTATTTAGAAGGTGTGACTTATTCCGCCATATTGTGCATTGCACTTTCTCCCATTCATAGTAATTTGAGTGCACCATCTTTCTATATATAAAGTCTTTGTTGCTAGTTTGACGTGTTTGCCAACAGATGATTAATGATTGTTGCGAGCAAATTTTTACCTCCTACAAAATTCTGTTAGATGTTTTGAGACAGTCTGACTTCTACGACAACCATCAAATCAGAACCAATAGGATCACAGAACCTGATGACGCAATTAGAGAGACAACATCAAACCACCACTTGCACCACACATCATCTTTTTTTCTTTTTTTTCAAGACAAGCCATGATCAAAATGAACGCTATAGAGATTATTTTTGATTGCTAGCCCCCATTTCAATCCTGCATGTAATGCAGTTAACAGTCACCGAACGAGTCACGGACAGATAATGTAAAACTCCAGATGAGTCTTCTTGCGTGTGTCCGTTTTTAACGCATCTTGACTGGCGTACAGTCTGACATTACTGACATCTGAGATCCTACAGTGTGACATGGTTTACAGCGGGGATCATGTTCATATAGTCTGACAAGCCACAGTCGTAATGGACCATTGTAAATCGTACAGTGTGCACCCGGCTTTAGACCACAAACTACTAGTAATTTACAGTTCCATTTCGTGGTCACTCGGAGTTACTTTGGAATGACGACGAAATGGGGGTTTCGCTTAGAACACCTATCGACTTCGAGTATACAAAAACGAGCCAATGCCAAAGAAATGCCATGGGTCTGCGGAATTTGCATGATGTAACTCCGCCCCACCTCGTGGGTATAAAAGGAGGACGCCGGCAACATGCAGTTATGTTTTCGCTTCGGAGCCAAGAGTATCTCTTCACTCCACAGCCATTTCTGACTTCGCTCTACGAGACGAGCCATTCTCTCCGGTGTTGGTGTGACGCGATCTGCAGCGAGTTCACATTGCCTGCTGATCTGTGCAGTGATCTGCCAGTTAGTGTGTTTCTCCCTGCTCGCTTCAACATCGCGGAGTTTTTTTCTCCTCTCACAAAAGAGCTCGCACGCGGCACGCCTTTTTAAAGACGGCTCGCCCGTGCATTTGTGGTTGCGGCAGATTGGTATCGGACTCTGATGGGCACGAGCGCTGTCTAGTGTGTTTGGGCTTTGATCATGCTTGAACAGCGCTCGTGGGTGATTCATGTTCTCTCTGTGGGAACATGATCATCGCGTCATTTCGGTCTAGACTCGGTGAACTGTGGCGAAATCCTATAGTGCCACAGGACAGGCAGCCGCCTCACTGCATCCCGTGACCGTTCTGTGGTCTACCTGACCCAGATGCTCATGGTTATGCATGAGGGCGGGACTGACTCGAGGCTCTTTAATGAGCTACCAAAAAGCGCGCCGCCACTGACCTTGCTCTCCAAGCGACGAAGGTGGCCGTGCGCTCTCCGAGTCAGGTGATGTTTACCACTCTGGGGCTGACCGGTCTGATGTGCAGGATGTCGGCGGACTCGTCTGCTCGACACCCCCATATCCCAGGTCGGCCTCTTCGGCGGTGCGGTTGAGTACTTCTGCCCAACAGTTCTCAACCGCCCCGGAGCAGATTGAGGTTATTCTGCCGACGGCCTTGCCGTCCGCTCAGGTCCCTCAGTCTGCCAACCGCCGAAGGCGGCCTCCCACGGTTCCAACCCCGCCCGTTCACCCGGGCTGGCTTTGGAAGACCGTGGGGGGATGCCTCAGCCCTCTCCAGCCCCGCCCCCCGCTAAACGCCGGGTTAAGCGGAACTTTTGAGATGGGCTGCTCAGAGATGGGACTCAGTTCTTTCCAGGAGTTGGTAGCAGGGCCACTCCTTTCCCCGGTGGAGGGCTGGGTAAGAATCCTTATTCAGAAAGAACTGACTCTCTCTTCTCTGAGCATACAGAGTTTCGGACGACACGGTGCGCCGCCTCCGAGCCGTGCACCCCTCGTCCCCCTCTGTCTCAGAGCCGGATGACAGTGTGTGCCGTCCCTGGACCGTACCGCTCTCATCCCCCTCTGTCGCCAGACCCCTGGCAGAGCAGGCCCCCGCGGAACGCTGGTCCTTCCCTGGCCTCCTCTGTCAGGATGCGGTTATGACCGTGCCCCCACTCTGGCCCGCTATGCCGTCCACCTCTGGGCCGGTCATTCCACTTCGCTGCACCACCGAGGGGACGTCGGCACAGTTCTTGGGAGCCTGCCTAGAGCTTCCCTGTCTGTTTCGCTGGGTCGGCTCGGCTATGCGATTCAGTTTGCACGGTCTCCTCCCCGCTACAGGGGAGTCCGCTCCACTCTGGTCCGTGGCAATGCCCCTATCATGAGAGCAGAGATTGCCACCCTGCTGGCGAAGGGTGCAATCGAGACTGTCCCTCCAGCCGAGATGAGGTCCGGCTTCCGCAGCCCTTACTTCATTGTCCCCAAGAAAACCGGTGGGTTATGACCGATCCTGGACTTGCGCTTGTTGAACCGCTCCCTTCACAGGATGCCGTTCAAGATGCTCACCGCCAAACGCATTTTCGAATGTGTTCGGCCCCAGGATTGGTTTGCAGCGATCGACCTTAAGGACGCCTACTTTCATGTCTCCATTCTTCCTCGACACAGACCGTTCCTCCGGTTTGCTTTCGAGGGGCAGGCATACCAGTGCGCGGTTCTCCCTTTCGGGCTAGCCCTGTCTCCTCGCGTCTTCACGAAGGTCGTCGAGGCAGCCCTTGTTCCTCCATGGGAACACGGGGTTCGCATCCTGAACTATCTCGGTGACTGACTGTCCTAGCTCACTCTCGAGACCAGGTTTGCGAACACAGGGACCTTGTGCTCCGGCACGTAGCTCGCCTGGGTCTTCGGGTCAACTGGGAGAAGAGCAAACTTTGCCCCATGCAGAGGATCTCTTTTCTCGGTATGGACATCGACTCTGTCGCCATGTCCGCGCAGCTTACGAGCGAGCGCGCACAGTCACTGCTGACTTGTCTGAGACAATTTCAAGGCAATTTTGAGCCTCTGCAATCAGTGGACCTTAAGTTCCTGTCAATGAAGACAGCGCTCCTGGTTGCATTGGCCTCTGTCAAGAGGGTAGGGGACCTGTAAGCATTCTCCGTTGACGAAGTGTGCCTGGAATTCGGGCCGGCTTACTCTAACGTGATCCTGAGACCCCGGCCTGGATATGTGCCCAGGGTTCCTACCACTAGGGATGTAGGTGCCGGGGGCGCTCTATCGCAGCGTCGCCTTCGGCGCGTTCTGCCCGTTGGACAGGATCCCCTTTGGTTACCGCCGGGCGGCGGTGGACTTGCAGTTGGGAAACTGCAGTTTGTGTCCGACCTGCCTGACCAGCGATTGGCCCCACGACACCGCTGGAAATTACGTGACTGTACTAGGTGTTTACGGCCACTACAACCTGCTATTAAGGAGACTGGTCTGCCATCATCGCTCCGTTTAGCGCTGCTAAATGCTCGCTCCATCACAAACAAGGCACATGCCATCAACGATCTTATCTTCACGGAAAAGATGGATTTTATGTTCCTCACAGAAACATGGCAAAAGGATAAGGAAGCCGTACACTTAAATGAGCTCTGCCCTGCAGGTTGCTCAGTGATTGGGACGCCTCAAACGGCTCGCCGAGGTGGCGGCCTTGCTGTCGTGTATTGAGACAGTTTTTTATGCAGAGGAATCCACTGTGAATCATTTTCCTCGTTTGAGTCACAGATGATTAAGGTCGGTTCTGTTAACATATTTTATTGTGTGTTAATTTACCGTCCTCCTGGCCCTGCAAGTATCTTCCTCACTGATTTTACTGATTTATTAACCTCTATAATCAAGCTGGAGAAAGTTTTAATTATTGGAGATTTTAATCTTCATATTGATGATATGTCATGTATTGCAGCTACAGATCTCCTATCTATTACTGACTCTTTTAACTTTAAGCAATATGTCTCAGGCCCTACTCACTTAAAGGGGCACACCCTGGACCTTGTTTTTTCATTGGGTCTTGAGATAGTAAATGTGAGTGTGGAGGATGTCCATGTGAGTGACCATAGTTGTGTTTTCTTTAACTTAAACTTATCACGGGACCCCCCGCCTCTGAGAATTAAGGCTCAGAGGAGAGTTTTTAACCAGGATGTTGCTGGGAAGCTTTCGACTTTGTTTGAACCATGCCAGCTAACAAGTTGTAGTGATGTAAATGTGTATGTGGAGTCTTTTAACAGCCAATGTTTAATAATTCTGGATGAAGTGGCGCCTATGAAATCAAACATTGTGTCTGTTAAAAAGCCCTGCCCGTGGATAAATTCATCTATTCAGAGTCTTAGAAGTAAACGTCGGAAAATAGAGCGCTTATGGAAAAAAACTAAACTTGAAGTTCACAGGCTCTATCTTAGGGAATTAACCGCATCTCTAAATGAACTTCTGAAGAATGCTAGAACTAACTACTTCTCTCAGCTAATATCATCTAACAAGAAAAATCCCAAATTCTTATTTGATTCTATTTCCTCTATTGTTTCTCCATCTGTTTCTCCAATTGCGTTGCTCACTCTGTCAAATAGTAATGTATTCCTTGACTTCTTTGTTGAGAAAATTAAGGATATCAGAGCTAGCATTTTACCTCCTCCTGCATACAAGGCCTGTACTTTGGCTCTTTCCTATCCGTGTTTCTCTTTTAAACTTGTGTCACTATTCGATGTTACTACTCTACTAGATAAGCTCAAGCCCTCTTATGGCCAGAGTGATGTTCTCCCAACTATGCTGTTTAAGCAGGTTTCTGATAGTATTGGGCCCTGTGTTGTAGAAATGATCAATAGTTCTCTTTCAACTGGGGTGGTTCCTGACTTTTTTAAACATGCTATTGTTGAACCTGTTCTTAAAAAGCCCAATTTAGACCCACTGCAACCCTCGAATTATAGGCCTATATCTAAACTCCCTTTCATGGCAAAGATTCTAGAGAAAGTGGTAGCAGAGCAGCTTACTATTTTCTTAGAGATACATGATATTTTTGATAAATATCAGTCAGGTTTTCGTAAAAAACATTCTACGTAAACTGCGCTGGCGAAAGTTTCAAGTGATATCTTGATGTCTGCTGATTCTGGGAAGCATACAGTATTAGTTTTGTTGGACCTCACATCTGCTTTTGACATTATTGATCACAATATTATGCTTAATAAACTTCAGGCTCTGTTAGGGATATCCGGATCAGCTCTGAAATGGTTTTCATCATACCTTACTGGTAGAAGCTTTAGTGTTTACATAAATCAGAAAATGTCCGATACTGCAGGTTTATCGAGTGGTGTTCCTCAGGGTTCTGTCCTGGGACCGATTCTTTTCCTTCTGTATATACTCCCTCTAGGACAGATAATAAGCCAGTTTCAGGATGTCTCATATCACTTGTATGCAGATGACATTCAGTTATACTGTTCCTTCAAGCCTACAGAGTTATTTAAACTGTCATCTTTAATGAATTGTCTGAGTAGGATCAAGCAGTGGCTAAATGACAACTTTTTAATGTTGAATTCAGCCAAGACTGAAACTTTAATTATTGCCCCTGAGCAGAGCATCCCTCAGATAAAGCAACACATTGGTGCCCTAGGTTTGTCAGTTCAGCCCAGTCTCAGGAGCTTAGGTGTTGTTTTTGATGCGGCCATGTCTATGGAGAAACATTCAAAACTTCTTATTAAAAACTGTTTCTTCCAATTAAGGAACATTGCTAAGATAAGAGCCTTGGTGTCAAAAGCTGAGTTGGAAATGATCATCCATGCTTTTGTCTCGTCTCGCTTAGACTATTGTAACAGTCTTTTTATTTGCCTTAATAAGAAGGATTTGTCTCGTCTCCAGACTGTCCAAAATTCTGCTGCTAGGCTTTTAACCCACACGAGTAAAAGGGCACATATTACTCCAGTTTTATCTTCACTTCATTGGCTACCAGTGAAATTAAGAATACAGTTCAAAATTTTGGTCTTAACTTTTAGAGCCCTTCAAGGACAGGCACCCCCATACATCTCCGACCTGATACAGCTGCGTACATCCTCACGTAGTCTGAGATCAACAGGCCAGAGACTATTAGTTGTCCCCCTTACACATTTTAAAACAGGGGGGGACCATTCATTCCAAGTTGTTGCACCCAGGTTGTGGAACGCTTTGCCTCATTCCATACGCGGCTTGGATTGTGTGGAAAAATTTAAAAGTCAGCTGAAAACTCTGCTTTTTAAAGAGGCTTTTAACTAGTTTGTAAGGTGGTTAGGCTGATCTAATGTGTACGTTTTGTTTATTTTTTATTTGATTTATTTATTTTGTTTTTGTTGTTGTGATGCAATGTATTTATGAGAGTTGTTAAGGTTTTCTTTTGTTGTGAAGCACTTTGTGATCTTCATCTGAGAAAAGTGCTATACAAATAAATTTTACTTACTTACTTACTTACTTACACTCCCTTCCGGGACCAGGTGGTGAACCTGCAAGCGCTGCCCTTGGAGGAGGCAGACCCAGCCTTGGCACTGCTCTGTCCTATGTAGACAGGACGCAGTGTTTCAGGACCTCAGACCAGCTCTTTGTCTGTTATGGTGGGAAGCTGAAGGGAAAGGCTCTCTCCAAGCAGAGGTTGTCTCACTGGATAGTGGACACCATTGCTTTGGCATACCAGCAGCAAGGTCGACCGTGCCCCCTTGGTGTGACTGCCCACTCCACCCGGAGTGTGGCATCCTCTTGGGCTCTAGCGCATGGCGCCTCGCTAACAGACATCTGCAGAGCTGCATTCTACAATCTCCGAGTGGAGCCAGTGTCCTCTCATGTACTCGCTTCAAACAGCTAGTACTGGACCCGCTCAGGTGTCTTCGCTTGCTCGCCATTCCACTCCACGGACTGGATACGTGCGATATTCTCCTCAGGTGAGCTTCTCCGCAAGCCCTGAGTTCCTCCAGCACCCCTGATGCTAGCGCCAGTGTCTATTGCCTGTGCGTCGGCTAGGTGCCTCCCGTGTGCATGGTCCCTCCCCGGAGCTACCCCCACACGTGTATTTCTACTGTAAGCCTCTCTGAGCATGTGTCTTTCCCTTGGCAAGCCACTTTGCCACCCCTGGGGTTGAAATATTCCACCTGCGGCTGGACACCCCAGTGTTCTCCATATGCTTCCTTCGGGTCATATGTGTATTTCTAAATGCCCCCCCCCCCCCTCTGGGTTGGTGTTAATTGCATATTTCCTGTAAACTATGGGATATGCTTCCCAGTGTACCTTGGTATTCCTGTGTTAAATAGGAGTCCTTCATCCGTGCTAGTCTCACACAAGGGTCTCAGATTTACGCAGGGCACTGGAAGACAGCTGTGAAGGTGGCGTGATTAGACTGTTAACCCCATTTCGTCGTCATTCCGACGTAACTCGGAGTGACCACGAAAGGGAACGTCTCGGTTACGTATGTAACCCTCGTTCCCTGTGTAAGGAACGGAGACGTTACGTCTTCCTGCCAATTCCACTGTACCCCGGGGATCACCTGAGCTCAGTCTTGGCTCCTCAGCGAAGAAACATAACTGCATGTTGCCGGCGTCCGCCTTTTATACCCACGAGGTGGGGCGGAGTTACGTCATGCAAATTCCGCAGACCCATGGCATTTCTTTGCCATTGGCTCGTTTTTGTATACTCGAAGTCGATAGGTGTTCTAAGCGAAACCCCCATTTCATCGTCATTCCGACGTAACGTCTCCGTTCCCTACTCAGGGAACGAGGGTTACATACGTAACCGAGACGTTTTTCTCAGTCCCTTTGGTAAAGCTCTCAAATCACAACTGATCACAACTCTAGTCACTTGTGCACATTATAAAAGCATTTTCTCATTCGTTTTGTACTGGTTCTCTGTTGAATAGTCTTACCCACTAAAACATCAGCATTAGTCAAAAAATGCAAAATGGTTGAACCAGTTATTTGGTCAAGCGTATTTTTTATACATTTCTATTAGCAATTTTGTCATTGTATCCTGAATAAATATATTGATCTTGGGTGAAACTTGAACAAGGGAACTGTGGCTGATAAAACATTCCAAAAGATTCTTTCTGAACTGCATTGCAAGGGAAAAATATCTATTGTGATGTGGATGAGAATCTGTGCCCCAACAGATCGGGACAAGAGGAGGTGTATCAAGACTGCACTGTCATTCCCCATACAGTGTTGCCTGAGGGGTGTTTCCTGTTTACCTTTCTAATGTAATATTTTTCCCCCCATTTATACTGTTAATGTGTTGTCATTTTCTTTTCTGTTCCGCAGTGACATTGTACTTTGTTGACATACTAACAATAAAAGAGTACATGTGAATCCTGTCCAATCTCTTGCAATCAATAACCCAGACACAGATAATGTGTAACTTTGTACTGTTGAAATTGATATACGCCATACAAAAAAAAATGCAGCCTTTTTCATGATTTGATAAATTTACCAAAGCGACCGAGAAAATGTTTTAATAATCCAAAATCTTACCTTCAATGATTTGATCCTGACAAACTTGGAGCTGGTATTGGGCCATTTTCTCTCTTCTCCTTCTTTCTCTTACACAATCTGTCTTTTGTATTGCTTGAGTGTTGAGTGCTGCTGAGTGTTGTTTAGTCTCACCCTGAAACAAATTTAAGTTCACTTGATTATCACTTGATTGATTTGACACTTTTCATAAGGAATTCTAAGCAATTACAATCAAAACAGATTTAGAAATATTTGTGATTAATTTTGCTAAATTTGTATAGTGCTCAAAATTAAATCAAAGCATTCAAATGTTTAGAATGTTAAAAAAAATATATTAACGTAATACTGATTCTGGCAAATTTGTATGAAGACGAAATCTTATTTTTCTTTATAAAACGGTTAGTTCCAATCCTTGATTCTGATTGGTCAATAGCTGTGCTTGGCTTTATTCACGATAAGACCAGACGGGCTCTAATAAAACATGGCCATGACCGCTTCACCCAACTGCTCTATTTATCACTGCGCCCTTAGCAACACCCTCAGCAACCACACGTATCAACATAAACATAGAAAAAGACGTAAGAATTAAAAAGGCTAAAATCTTTAAAGTAAATTTCGATTTACTAGGTGGCATGACGACGGATAAGTGGTTTGAGGAACAATTTGTAGAGACTTCTACAAAAACTATGAGCCGTCATGCTGACGTGCTGAAATGTAACTCACTGAAATGTATAGAACTGGAACGACATTCTTGCTGCAACAGAAAACACTGCTGACAGTGCTGAGCCCCAACTAAAGAGAACCGCGTTAAATATCAACGCAGTGGAGCCGATTGAAATGAGACAAATATTTAGGCCTAATGCGTGCACAATAAACGGAGATGTTCAAATAAATTTAAATAAACAACAATAAAAAAAAGTATCTCTTTGTTAGGCAGCATTTTAGCAACTAAATGAATAACATTAATATAGATTAAAGACCTAACTGTTATCTATTAAAACATGTGCCCTTGTGTTTTTATTTATAGGCTATAGGCCTATGTAAATATTTAGTTTAGTGCAGAGAGAAAATAACGGAATAAACAAAAAAATAAACGTTTTCTCATGCTGAGAGATAAGCTATGCCTATTTGTGTGAGGAAATTTCACAAATATTGTGTTGTAAAAAGAATGAGACAAAGTTTGAGAACGGTTTGTTGTTTTTATTTGAGCTTTCATGCATAGGCTATTACATATTGGAACGTTGTTGTTCACGGTCAGGGACTATTTTTTTTCTAGGGGAAGGAATGCTTTTATTGATTTAACTTCATGAAATTTCCACTAATACATTTTTTTTCTTTAATATTGTGTGGTAACCGTTTTATAAAAGCAATAAGGTACTCGAGGCAAGTGCTGTATCGTGAATAAGTAACGGCTGAGGGGGTTGCACTCCGCTTCGCGTCGTGCCTAACAACGCCCTTCGGCCGTACTTATTCACGATACAGCACAGCCTCTCCTGTCTTATTGCTTACGTATTTGTGTACTTTATTTGTAACTACGTTTTTTTTTTTTACTATTTATTTATTTATTTATAACTGATACGTGCCTTGCTTAATCTTGTTTATTTGAATTTATGAATGCCATTATAAATGACAGCTTAATGCTAATTGTTTAAACAACCTCTTTTAAAATTTTTGATTTTGAAACTTAAGTACGAATATTCCAGCCCGGTCTCATGAAACTTCGTATCTATACCACGAATTTAATTTCTCGTGCCATTTATACGCTAAATTAGTTTTTGCTTGAAGATGATAGGCTACGCAGTTTTCGCGTGCGTATATGATACGCACTTTATGGCGTGTATGCCTACTACGCACGCACTCCACACCATTACAGTGCGTATATGCACCCAAAAACCATTTTTGGCGTATAAATGGTACGAGAAATTAAATTCGTGGTAAATATATATATGTATATTGTATCTGTACCTATATATATATAGGTAGAGTGGGGGAAATCGCCCCCCTGGGGTAAAACGCCCCCCACCTGTTTTTCCCAAAATATCCACTAGAGGGAGTCAAGATACATTTTTACTGTTGCTATGCACTACGTTGACAATGGGGATACACAAATCTCCATGGAGATGCTGACGCCAACGACATATTTTGAGAGAAGAGGATTACATGGCAAATGCTATAATTTTCAGATATTAGTAAACTAGTGTTTAAGAGAATATTATTCTGCAGAATATCACAATGATGTATGATATATGAACAGTGAAGTCTGTAGTTTGAGAGCATATGTTATTTATAAGGAATATAATTATATGTTAAAAATTAAACAATTAAAAAAAAAGTCATAGCTTGTGGGGTAAAACGCCCCCTACGCCGATGGGTAAAACGCCCAATAGGGGGCATAGTTTCTCTCTATCATAATTACTGTAATAACATATTTCTGTCTATCAAATCCTTTTGTTTTAAACTTAATGCAGTATAACTAGGTGGTAAAATCAAAATATTTTAACAAAACATGAAAAAATACCTCAAGTGAGCATTAACTAGTTAGCTTGCTAGCACAGTTAGCTCACTGATGGAAGGTGGGTGCCCCAATGATAAAATAAATGATAAAATGATACAATGATACATTACTTGCCTTTTACTCTTAGAGATTAAAAACTATAGTCTGCTCATTTTGCTGTTGATCTATGAACCAAACTGGTTGGTAAGAAAGGAGGCATTTTACCCCATTTTGGGGCGCGTTTTACCCCACCGCTGGGGTAATATTTCAAATATTTAAAGTCAAATTTCAAAATATTTACTAAGGCTGAGCAATTTTGATATTTGGTGAATAACTCCTCCCATAGTCATTCAAAAACTGGGATGGCAATTCTAGTCACATTTATGTTTTGTTTCACAGTACTGTCACATTTTACCTTCAGGGGGGCGTTTTCCCCCACTCTACCCCTATATATATATATATATATATATATATATATATATATATATATATATATATATATACGCACTTTTATGAGATCGTGTTGAATACCGGTATTCCCAAACTATCTGACAGTGTGTTTTCTCCCTTGAAAACTTTTCTCTATGGATATGACGAGATACGCACAGGCGAGTATGTAACATGTAGGCTACGCAAATCTTTCGTGAAAAAACCGAAATATTAACACTTAATCTTACCAAAGTGAATCAGGGTAGGCCTAAGACAAAAGCACATAAAAAAATCATTCTTAAATACAGTAAATCAGTGAGTCAGACTGTTGTCTCGTGCTGCTCCTTGCTGCCCTCTTTTGTTTGCCTATATTAAATTTATTAAACCAATTTTATCGTTTTCACTTTCATTTTCTTCAAAAAAAATACAACCGTTAGGCTTTCAACACCTGTAACATGAAATCATATGTATTTTACAAAGAAATAACATTCTCAAAATCTTGTAGGCTAATGAGACCAGTTTTACTCGTTAACAGTTTTCAAAGCTTTCAGCTCTCAATAGTTTTAATACGGTTTTCAATCATTAAGCTTAGCACTATGTTTATGCTTCTCGAAACCCACTGATAAACACACTCTCACACATACAAAACCATATAAAAGACAAGCAATGTTTGTAATATTTGCAGACTGCATCAGGTTTACTTACTGTTCCTGCTGGCTGTGTCTCTGTCAGAGCAAAAGTCCTTTCACTTTCATTGTTGCTCTGTATTGGAATTTGGGATAGGATTGGATGACAGAAAAAAAAGTCAAGATGGCTGCACGATATCTATTTTTGAATTGACTTCATCTAATAATATGAATATAATTAATTAATAAAATATAATAATAATAATAATAATGAAAATTCGATGCTTTTATTCTTCATACGAGAAAAGATTATTGTAAAGTTTTCCAATCAGCATCTTTCCCGGGGAGAAGACATTTGAAAATGTAATGTACATATGACAGTTTATTAACATTTTGTAAATGTTTTATACAAATATGGCCGACTGTATTCTGTCATGCACTGAAAAAAGTGGTAAGCTTAGTTACAACATCAAAAATATACTGAACCAACCTATAGCCTATTATATAGGCTACATTAATTTATACCAACAAAATTTGTTTTTATAGGTGGTTTTGTATCAATTGGTTACCACATAGCTTTCTATTACATAGGACTTATTTACCTGCATTGTATAAGTTGTTAAAAAATATTAACGTGTTTCAGAAAAATTTAAGATCTTTCTGTTTGATCAGCAGGAACCTTGTACAATGAAGAAATCATGAGACCCCAATATGATAATAGAGGTTGTAAGTCTCTGCCTACGAATATATAATATTTACAGGATATAAAAAAATGTTTTGAGTTGAAAACCCCCAACCTGATTGCTCAAAGGACCAATGGTGAAAGAATACATGCAATTCTATAATTGCAGGTAGGCTACATATTGGGGTCCAAAGTCATTATTTTCTTTCTGCTTTTTTCAAATGGTTATTGTGGCGAGGGGGGCGTGGTTTCGCGAAGTCTGTAGCGGGAGAGGAATCAGCGAGTCGCGCGGTGAGTAAGTGGGTCAAGTGCAGATGACGAACACCTGTGTCTGATTGCAGTAATTGGCGTGGAGACTGCATAAAAGCTGCCGGCTGAGAGAGAGAAGTGAGAGAGACCTGGGACTCGCACGAAGCTGTGAAGCTGCAGGGAAGCTGCGTCTAAAGATTGTTTATTCAGTGTCTGTTTGTTCTTTTGTTTTTGCCGTGTCAAGTGACACGGCGGCCGCGCACGAGCGCTCTCTAATTGTTGTTTTATCAGTACGATAAATAAAGTGCGAGTCCCAATTTCGCCGACCTCGTCTTCTTCTTCCTTCCATCACACTGAACTTCTCTACAGTTATATTTGTAATTATTTTAATAATTTGTTGCTCGTTGTCATGGATCACAAGATGTTACAGACCATAACAATATAATATTTTTTGTAAAAAGTGTCTTGTATAACTGAAAAATTATTTCTTGTCCGATTTAGTCAGTATATTTTTTACCAGCATGCATATCATTGTGTAATCATAGTCATTTTTCTTAATTCTATATTAAATTGATTAAAAAATAACTTTTATCTCATAAAAATGTGTGTTCATAAATCTTACATCAATTCTGTTACCGTATACTTAACTGGTGTAATTATCTCCCACAACTACTGGTATGTAAGATACAGGAAATGATGTCACTTTCCCTCACTGATCTGAAGCACTGAAAGGTAGCCTATATGTGTGCTCTCTCTCAGAAAATATTTTAATTTAAAAAGTTCTTACACCAAGAGTTATTTTGTTAAACGTCTAAAGTACCACAATATCAAAAGGAAAACAGAATTTATCTCTGAGTGAGTTGTTTAAAAGTCTTTTAATGGCTTTGATCAGGTTAAATATTTAAACTTATTTGCCTACTTCTGTATAACCCTACTAGTTTGTCTAAGACTACAATATGCACCCAAAAAATATCTTATCTGTCACGCCGTGGTTCAGTCAGATGAAGGAGAGGATATTTCCAACAGTCAGTCTTTTATTAACAAAGGAAAACACTCTGGAGAACAATATATCAGGCAGCAGAACAGAAAACCACACTACGTATGAACAAAAACTGACAAACACAACTAAAAAGAAAACACTTGGATCAAGCAACAGAGTCTTAACTTAATGAAAATCAGTATAAGAGTCCATGAACAGAACTGATTTGTGACAGTTCAGATTTCGTATAGATTCTGAGACAATAAATAAGACTAACACATTGTGGCAGGGGGGGCGTGGTTCCGCGAAGTCCGTGACGCGGGAGAGGATCGGGAGACAGGTGCGGCGTGAGTGGGTTAAGTGTGAATGACAAACACCTGTGTCTTGTTTCAGTAAACTGGCGTGGGGAGACGGATAAAAGCCACGACCAAAGAGAAGGAAGAGACACGAGAGCTAACGAGTGTGTGAGAGGGGCTGAGTGAGAGAGCGAGAGCGAGCCAGCCCTTTAATTTTTGTCAACTGGAAACAGAGCGCGTGTGGCGCATCCTTTGTTCTGTTCTGTTTTGTTTTACTTGTTTTGGGAGAAATAAAAACCCCGTTTTCTTTAAAGCCGACCCTGTCCTCTTCCTTCCACGTTCTGAACATTGACTGTTACACTGGTGCCGAAAGCCGGGAAGGAAGACGGAAGCCGCCGCCAGCATGCAAACACCGCCACCATCGCCACTTGCGGATGTGGTTGCTTCCCTCGCGGCCCTCCACCAAGATCAACATCGGGCCCTGGTCGAGATGAGGACCGATCTGGAAGGCCGGTTCCAGTTTCTCGTCCAAGGCCAACAGGAGGACCGCGAGAGGTTCCGGAGCTGGATGGACCGGGAGGTTCGGCCGGGTTCAACGCCGCCGCCGGTCGAGCGCCCCCACCTGCCTCTTAATAAGATGGGCCCACAGGACGACCCGGAGGCGTTCCTCGACCTCTTTGAGAGGTCAGCGGAGGCAGGTGGGTGGCCAAAAGAGCAATGGCCGGTGCGCCTCATCCCTTTGCTGACCGGGGAGGCACAGGCGGCGGCCCAACAGCTACCCGTCCAGAACCTCCTGGTTTTTGACGATCTAAAAAGAGCCATCCTACAGCGGGTCGGCCGGAGCCCAGAGCAACATCGCCAGCGGTTCCGTTCCCTGGATCTGGGCGAGAGCGGTCGACCCTTCGTGTTGGCTCAACAGCTCCGGGACTCCTGCCGCAAGTGGCTGTTGGCTGAGGGAAGCGACGTCCACGAGATAATCGACCGGGTGGTGCTGGAGCAGTTCATCGGCCGTTTGCCGCGAAAAACGGCGGAGTGGGTCCAGTGCCACCGACCGGCGTCGCTGGACTTGGCCATCCAGTTGGCGGAGGACCAGCTGGTGGCGTGCTCCAGGGTCGGCGAGAACCTCCCTAACGTGTCTCTCTCGTCCTCTTTTTTTTCTCCCTCCCCCTCTTCTACCTCGTCTCCTCTTCCCAGGTCCCGTCCTCCCGGACCGTTCCGTGGCCCTCCCCGGGGACGGGGGGGATCTTCACTGGATCCGGCAGGAGGCCTGAGACCCCAGCCCAGGGGCTCGGGGTTCACTACCGGGGGGGCGGACCCGGCTTCCTTTCCCTCCCTCTCCTCACGCCAGTCACTTACCCCACTTCCTGCCTCTAGAGCGGGGGGGAGGCCTGGGCCGGCCTGCTGGCGTTGCGGGGACCCGGACCATTTTATAGACAGGTGTCCGATGATGGAGGTGGGGACAATGATCCGGGTCCCGGATGCCCCGCAGGCTGCCCACGATCAGGCTGGCCGGTACCAGATACCCGTGAGTATAAAGGGGGGTACCTATCAGGCTCTGGTGGACTCAGGATGTAACCAAACCTCGATCCACCAAAGCCTGATTCAACCTGAGACATTGGATACGAGCCGCATGGTTCGGGTAAGGTGTGTGCACGGGGATGTGGTGAAGTATCCGCTCATGTCGGCTTTGATTAAATTTAGGGGACAAAAGCATAGGGTGGAGGTGGCAGTTAACCCGCACCTCAGGCATCCGCTGATTTTGGGGACTAATTGGCCGGCCTTTACAGAATTATTGGGGTTATTGTGCGCGGATGTCTCTTGTGGGAATAAGAAGCAGGAGAGCGGGGCGGTCGTGCGGTTGGGCGAGGCTGAACTGGGACCTCCGGGACTGGATCCAGGGGATCTGAGCGTAATTGGGAGACAGATTCTCCCAGAGCGTGATGATTTTCCCCTGGAACAGTCTCAGGATGAGTAGTTAAAACATGCGTTTGAACAGGTCCGTACCATCGACGGTCAGCCTCTCCAGCCTGCTCGACCGCTCACTTATCCATATTTTGCAATCTTAAAAGACCGGTTGTATAGGGTGATACAAGACACTCAGACAAAAGAGACTACAACCCAGTTGTTAGTACCGAAAAGCCGTCGGGAAATGCTTTTCCAGGCGGCTCATTCAAATCCCATGGCGGGACATTTAGGGCAAATAACGAAACTTAACCGTCTCATGGCCCGGTTTTTTTGGCCGGGCATTCACGAGAACGTGCGCAGGTGGTGCGCGGCTTGTCGTGAATGTCAGCTGGTAAATCCGCCGGCCGCCCCAAAAGCGCCTTTGCGCCCCCTTCCTCTAATCGAGGTCCCCTTCCAGCGAATTGCGATGGACCTCGTCGGGCCATTAGAACGGTCAGCACGGGGACATCGCTTTGCCCTAGTCATAGTGGACTATGCAACGCGATATCCTGAGGCAGTGGCACTCCGCAACATCTCCACGAAAAGTGTAGCGGATGCCTTGTTTCGTCTAATCTCCCGAGTGGGGATCCCGAAAGAGATCCTCACTGACCAGGGCACGGCGTTTATGTCACGTACGTTACGCGAACTTTACGAGTTATTGGGCATTAAATCGATTCGCACCAGCGTCTTTCACCCACAAACGGACGGCTTGGTGGAACGATTTAATCGCACATTAAAGACAATGATCCGTAAGTTCGTTCACGAAGACGCCAAAAATTGGGATAAATGGTTAGAACCCTTGTTGTTCGCTGTGCGGGAGGTCCCGCAAGCCTCCACGGGGTTTTCCCCCTTCGAGCTCCTTTATGGTCGTCAACCCCGCGGGGTGCTGGACGTGCTGAAGGAGACTTGGGAGGAGGGACCCTCGGAGAGTCGAAATGAAATTCAGTATGTCCTGGACCTGAGAACAAAACTCCACACTTTGGGGCGGCTCTCAATGGTAAATTTGTTACAGAAAATTTTCACCGGGAGATAAAGTCCTTCTATTGCTTCCCACGTCGAGTTCCAAATTACTCGCTAAGTGGCAAGGACCCTTTGAGGTCACCCAGCGAGTCGGGGATCTCAATTATGAGGTTCTTCGAACGGATAGGAACGGGGCGCATCAGATTTACCATCTCAATCTCCTAAAAAAGTGGAGCGAGGCGGAGTCAGGGATGCTGGCGACGGTGATCGGAGCGGAAGAAGATCTCGGGCCAGAGGCGAATGTCAAATCACCATCTCTCGCTCTGGCTCCGGGCGGAGATCATCTTTCACCGTGCCAGCTTACTGACGTTGCCAGGTTGCAAGCGGAGTTTTCTGACGTGTTCTCGTTCCTACCCGGTCGAACCAATCTCATTCGGCACCATATTGAGACTGAGCCGGGCGTGGTAGTGCGCAGCCGGCCATATCGTTTACCTGAACACAAGAAAAAAGTCGTTCAGTCAGAATTAGAGGCGATGCTCGAAATGGGGGTAATAGAAGAATCCCACAGTAACTGGGCGAGCCCGATAGTTTTAGTACCTAAACCCGACGGCTCGGTTCGTTTTTGTGTGGATTACCGCAGGGTGAATGCTGTATCGAAATTCGATGCTTATCCAATGCCCCGGATTGACGAACTGCTTGATCGGCTCGGCACTGCTCGGTTTTTTTCGACGCTGGATTTAACTAAAGGATATTGGCAGATCCCCTTATCTCCTATGTCTAAAGAAAAAACAGCCTTCACGACGCCGTTCGGATTACACCAATTCGTTACGCTTCCGTTTGGGTTGTTCGGGGCTCCGGCCACCTTCCAGCGTCTCATGGACCGGGTACTCCGGCCACATGCTGCTTATGCCGCTGCTTATCTGGATGATATTATTATTTATAGTAATGACTGGCAGCGCCATATGGAGCATGTGCGCGCGGTCCTGAGAGCGCTGAGACTGGCCGGCCTAACGGCCAACCCAAAGAAGTGTGCGGTTGGGCGCGTAGAGGTCAGGTATCTGGGATTCCACTTGGGTCACGGGCAGGTGCGTCCCCAAATTGATAAGACAGCAGCTGTTGCAACGTGCCCGAGACCCAAGACCAAAAAGGAGGTGAGACAGTTCCTGGGGCTGGCGGGATACTATAGAAGGTTTGTGCCTAATTATTCGGACCTTGCCAGCCCGCTGACTGATCTCACTAAAAAGGAGTCGCCAGATCCGGTTCAGTGGACGGAGCAGTGTCAGCAGGCTTTCACCCAGGTAAAGGCTGCTCTATGTAGAGGGCCGCCACTACAGGCTCCTGATTTTTCTCTCCCCTTTTTATTACAGACCGACGCGTCGGACAGGGGGCTGGGTGCAGTCCTGTCCCAGGAGATGGAGGGGGAGGAACGGCCGGTGCTGTACATTAGTCGCAAGCTCTCAAAGAGAGAGACTAAGTACAGCACCATTGAGAAGGAATGCTTGGCCATCAGGTGGGCCGTCCTCACCCTCCGATATTATCTCTTGGGACGGGAATTCACCCTCTGTTCGGACCACGCGCCCCTCCAATGGCTCCACCGCATGAAAGATACCAACGGCGGATCACCCGTTGGTATCTAGCCTTACAACCTTTTAAGTTCCAGGTGGTCCACAGGCCAGGTGCACAGATGGCTGTCGCTGACTTCCTCTCCAGGAGGGGGGGGGGGGGGGGCTGCAGGCCGGACGGCTCCCCGGCCTGAGTCGGGCGGTGGGGGTATGTGGCAGGGGGGGCGTGGTTCCGCGAAGTCCGTGACGCGGGAGAGGATTGGGAGACAGGTGCGGCGTGAGTGGGTTAAGTGTGAATGACAAACACCTGTGTCTTGTTTCAGTAAACTGGCGTGGGGAGACGGATAAAAGCCACGACCAAAGAGAAGGAAGAGACACGAGAGCTAACGAGTGTGTGAGAGGGGCTGAGTGAGAGAGCGAGAGCGAGCCAGCCCTTTAATTTTTGTCAACTGGAAACAGAGCGCGTGTGGCGCATCCTTTGTTCTGTTCTGTTTTGTTTTACTTGTTTTGGGAGAAATAAAAACCCAGTTTTCTTTAAAGCCGACCCTGTCCTCTTCCTTCCACGTTCTGAACATTGACTGTTACACACATTCACAATCAAGACTCATTTTATTTCTTAATTTACATATTCATGTCAGGCACTGTGTAGGCTGTAATAAGTGCACGATCACAAAGCAAAGGAGTCTTTAATAGTAAATTCCACTAGGAACACGTAGGAGAATCACAGGGAAGAAGCTCACAACCATTCTTAGCATATACAGTACCGGACAATGAAACAAGGGAAACCTAGGGCTTAAATACAAGGGAGAGTAATCAACTGAACAGAAACAGGTGCGTAATTAACAATCAAGGAAACTAACTAGGGAACACAGGCAAACCAGAACAGGGAAAACAGAACAATTCTAAGACATTAAGCCCTTACAAAAAACAGTAAACTGATATGTTATAGTTTAAAGCCTCTTACAAGTACAATGAAACAGTAATTCAATTGTAGTAACACTGAACTTGTCAATTTAATGTTCATGTTCTGAATATAAAGCAATTATATTTGCATGCATCTAATCACAGAAGCTTAACACATTTTATAGCTGATTATAGTTTAATTTTGTTAATGGGGCTATGATAATGAATAACAATCTCTCCTGTCATTTAAGACATCCACAGTTACTGATTAAATTGATCTTTCTCTTCATTTGTTTGTGTTCCATGCCATCTTATCTGTGGGGAAAAAAATGCAGAACTTGAATTCAGTTAATTGTTGCAAATGAAAAGGTTTACCCAAATTATCTCATCTGATACTCACCAGCCCTCAAATTTATCTCAGTTTTATTAAGCATCTTTTTCTTCATCTTAATCACTCATTTTGTCATTCTATTTTAAGAGAAAAAGAAGTGCATAGACAATAATATGAATGAAACAATAGATATATTGGGATAGTGCATCCCAAAATAAAAATTCAGTCATCCTCTTCTCATGCTTGTCTAGAGTTTCTCACCTGTACCACAGAATAAAACAAACGGAAAACGAGATGATGATGACGACAGGACACAAATTCCATTGTTTCTAAAGGGATAACAGCATATATTATTATTAAATCAAATGTTTTGAACATTCAGAACATACAATAATAACATGTGAAAAATACAAATAAATATTATTTATAATTTTGTAATCCAAAAATGTCAGTTCAATCTCTGCAAACAGACAACTTTGAATTATCAATGAAAAAATATTGCAAATCAATGCTGGATAGCAAGTCTGGGGGAAAAGGTGTTCTCTGAACTCTGTATTTTACTGTAGAGTTACTGTTCTGCCCACATTTCTCCTATATTATAGTTAACTATTATTATTATTATTTATTTTATGTCTGCATAATTAGTTTTAACACATAAATTAATTCAAAATAAACTCAAAGAGGTATACCTGAGGCTTAAAAAGATGAACAATTTTGGCCAGTGACTCATCATTCCTGTTGCATTTCAACAAACCCGAATCTTCATTGACCAGGCAGTCCACAGTGAGTGTATTACTTCTGGACACATATCTGCTGCTGTCTGGTACAATTTTATCAAAGTCCAATGTGTGATGCAGCACTATGAAAATAGCTGGTTTGGAGGCTGTTTCAAACACAGACAGAATAAGATAAATGTGTAAAGAGTATTTGTACTTATATTCATTCATATCTAAGTCCTTGTCTAGTGCTTAAATCTTGAAGTTACCTGAACAGGAATTAAGTTCATTTAGTGCAGCATCAATGTCAGATCCTCCCCGCGAAAAAATGGTGCAGAAAACCAAAATCATATCACACTCGTTCACACTGTGCACCCTCTTCAAACCAGGTCTTTGTCGAAGGAGTTGATGTAAAATGTGCTCCCGTGAATTGCAAGACTTTCCCGTCTCAATTATAAAGTATTTTCCTTTAAGATGGAGAACAGAGTTTGTTGATTTTTGTTGTGTATTTTTGGAATATGAACTTCAGGTTTCAATACAAGGTTATTGTATTTTGTGACAAGTAATTAGATGAGACAAAAAATTATGAAGAACCTGCAGTCACAACTTAAGTCACACATGAAGTCTCGTTATGAGTAAGGTTTTCCCTATAATGCTTACTTTAGTAATTTAATAATCAAAAATCTTACCTCCAGTAAATTGGTACTTGATCATTTTTTTTTTTTTTTTGCTTTTGTTCCTCTTAAGCAAACTGTCTTTTGTACTGGTTATCCGAGTGCTGCTTAGTCACTCTGAAACAAATTTAAATACACTTTATTATCACTTTATTGGTTGATCACTATAACAAATAAGTTAGAAATATTTGTATCTACATTTGCTTCTATCATCAATGTATCCATCACCATGATTTTAACTATAGTCAGAGAGACTGTTGTATTGTGCTGCTCTTTACTGCCCTCTGTATGTCAGATTAAAAATAACCTGTTTAAAATACCTTTATCACTTTCACTTTCATTTTCCTAAAAAAAACTTCCGAATAGGTTTGCTGTACGTGTAATATGAAATCATATGTAGCCTATTTTACACAGAAATAACACTCAAAATCTTGTAATAAGACCAATATTAGGCCTCCTCGTTAACAATTTTCAAAGCATTCAGGTCTCAATAGGTTTAATACGACGTCTGTGTTAACACGGTATTCAATAGACTTAGCCCTGTATTTGCTTCTCGAAACCCAATGATAAACACACTCTCTCACACATATAGGCATATAAAAGATCAACACGAACACATTTTTCACAGTTGTGTCTAGGTTGCAGACTGCATCGGGTCTACTTACTGTGGCTGCTGGCAAAAGTCCTTTCACTTTCATTGTTGCTCTATTTGTGAAAAGAATCATACCAGACGGTAGAACGATGATAAGAGAAGTTATATACTGGAAGTTGGCTGCAATTAACTCAGATAGCATGGTGACATTTTTGATGTCAGTGTAGGCTACGTAGACCTTAATCTCTTTAAATATCACAAAAAAGCCATGTCGCTCACTTTCTCAATAAACAAAAGATATTTTTTGTGATTGTGTTTCAGTGGAAATAAGCTAAACTGATTGTAAATCAGTTACATTTCTCAAATTGAATACAGATTCAGGAATATGAATGATTACCTGAGTGATGAGGGCTATCATCAAGTCCAAGATCAGGTGATTAGGCTGTCCACAACAACTCAGTGTATAATCAATGTCAGCATTATCAGGAGGGCGCTTCCCTTTTTTAAAAAAATTCTCCATCTTTATCTGCCTTCACTCACTGTAAAAAGAAAAGGTGCCTGAAGGAACCTTTTGGGGTTCTTCACTTTGCCACACCGGCAGAACCGTCTGTAGATCCTCTAGCAACCCTTTAAAAAGGGTCGTTCTCTGAGGAACCAGCCAGGTTTCCTATAGGGAACTCTTACCTTAGGCACTGTGGAACCACTTTGGGTGCCTTCAGGAACCAATTTTTATTTATTTATTATTATTTCATGTTGTTACTATGGTTACCATTACTGTACCTTCTATTATAATAAACAAACTGAACCAAATACAAAATAAGAATTGTTTATTACATATTTTAGATCCATTTAAATACATACACTTCCATGCACTTGGGGAAAGAAGCTAGTAATAGATTCATATCAATGAATAGAATACACAAACAAATAGTATAATACATAAGCAACATGAATAATCAACCATGTAGAAAAGACATCTCAACAAAATGCATGGAAACACATGTTCCATGTAATAAACCAATGTAAAAAAAAAAAAAAAAAAAAAAAAAAAAAAGGTGCATCTTCACTTATGGCGCTTTTCCACAGCATGGTACGGGTCGGTACGGCTCAGTACGATTCGGCTCGCTTCGCTTTTCCACTGCGTGGTACGACTCGGCTCGGCGCGGCACGGCTCAGTTCGCTTTAGCTCGGTTGCTTTTCCACTGCAGTTAGTACCGCTTTGAAGTGGGTGGGATCAGGCCAGCTGACAGTCTTGCCTGGGTCCGGGACAAGATTATCTTAGATGCCCCCCCCCCACACCCCCCACCAACCACTTTACAGCAGACTTCCATTGTTTTATTATTTTTTTATAAAACACCACATACTTTTACCCAAACTGAATAACAAAAACACGTTTAAATGGGTACATTTTCTATAAATGTCTTCATTTTCTTTTCTGACATAGCCTACTGCAGTTCTTGTTAAAACACACTAGACATGCAAAATCTGTGCATTTTGGGCACTTTTTGAGTGAAATCATATTTATTTTTTGTCCATCAAAAGTGTGCTTTCACTTTTAATTAAGCATGAGCAGCAGCAAAAATAGACTTTTTATTTCTCATCTCCATAAATATATCTAGTACAGTCAGCAAACAAATTTGGCCCAGATTTGGCATGTGTCTGGCACTGGCATACAGCATGTGGGCCAAACATGGCCCGGGTTTGGCAGAGATGGCACTGGATTTAAGACGGCACCCAAGACATGGGCCAGATGTCAAATGGAGTAATTGGCCCAGATGTCAAATACAGATATGTGGGCCATATATGTATGGCCGATCTTGAGCCACATTTAAAATCCTTTTCAAATATTTTTGAGTAAAATCCCAATGTTTTCCCATACAGAAAGGTAATATATTCACATGTATGTGAAACACTGTAAAATATATTGAAATAAATTTTGAAAATATATTTTTAAACTGCATAACATAAAGCTGTTGCTTATTTAATTACGTGTGTTTATATGTAAAATTATATTCATGCCTCATATATGACAGGCGATTGATGTATGATATAGTATATCCTGTTATATATATATATATATATATATATATATATATATATATATATATATATATATATATATATATAACATAACTGACTTCAAACTATGTTTTGCATTCCCTGCTTTCATATTCTCATTCAGTTTATGGTTTGATGTAGCCCTATCCACTTAAACAAGTCATGATTAAGTTTCAGGACATTTTATTTGACTTTATGTATATTACTCAGTTAACAAATTTGGCCCAGATTTGGCATGTGTCTGGCACAGCTGGCATTCATCCGGCACTGGTATACAGCATGTGGGCCAAACATGGCCCGGGTTTGGCAGAGATGGCACTGGATTTAAGACGGCACCCAAGTAATGGGCCAGATGTCAAATGGAGTATTTGGCCCAGATGTCAAATACAGATATGTGGGCCATATATGTATGGCCGATCTTGAGTCACATTTAAAATCCTTTTAAAATATTTTTGAGTAAAATCCCAATGTTTTCCCATACAGAAAGGTAATATATTCACATGTATGTGAAACACTGTAAAATATATTGAAATAAATTTTGAAAATATATTTTTAAAATGCATAACATAAAGCTGTTGCTTATTTAATTACGTGTGTTTATATGTAAAATTATATTCATGCCTCATATATGACAGGCGATGATATTATATATATTGTAGAATAGTATATCCATACACTGTAGCCAAAGTCCTTTTTCCACTATGAGATATATGATTTAATCCTGCATTCAATATTATACCTAATCCTGACAGATTAAAATGAAACTACAAAACATAATTTAATTTCAACACCACACAGTCTTATCAGAGTAACTATGAAATGTGTTACTCTATGATGATTACTCTGTTACCAGTTAGTTAATTAAGATGATCACAAATTGAACATTTTTGTGATTGAAAGAGATTACATTTATTTGAGAAATGACAGAAACGTGTTGCCATTTATGACTCAGACTTCAACGGAGAAAAGTGAAGTCAATTAGAAGCACTCACTTCCTGATTGCCAAGCGCACGGCGCATGCTCAAACTGAGCTTGATGACGTAGTTTGACGTGAGCAACATGACTGACATTTGTACGTCTTCTAGTAGCTGTGTCAAGCGGAATCTGAATAATTCCCTTCCGAATCCTGTAGAGACGGAGATCGTGAGTATTAGCTGTCCATGAGCTCACAGCAGGAGCAACTTTAAAACTCTCTATGGGCTTCTCCCTCGACGTTATGCCTCCACGTCCCCCGATTGCGCGCGAGCTTCTACTTCTGTCTAGACGGTCATTTCTCTTCTGTGCGACAGAGAGTCACGTGTATGACGCAATCGTTAGCCTATTTCTACAAAAACCAAGACGTAAGATACAGGGTAATGGAGCCTTTTATGCATTGTCGTGTTTCTTTAGAAATAAACAATGGACAAATGGAGTCTTTAAACGCCTCAGATGGCAGGTGAAGGCTTGAAGGCTTTTGAATCCGCATGATCGCGCCGAGTTTTTTTTTGAGTATTTCAAAAACCCGGAAATGCGAAGCTGACCTATCAGAGCAAAATTGACCAAAAGGCGCAATTATCATTTGCAGTGCTTCATGGGATTGTAGTTTTATTTACCCAGTTGGCTTTAACACACATAGTCTCGTACTTTTGTATTTTTTTTTTTTTTTTTTTTACAAATTTTCAAATATTTTTTTTATTTCAGATCGAATATTGTACACGTTGGGATTCAAGCTTTAGCTGGTTGTTATAATTCATGGCGTATAACGCTTTAAAGCAACAAATCTACAAAGAGAAAAAGTGAATGAAAATACTCCCGGAACCTGTATGTCGAAAAAGTGGGCGGGCGCTGCAGTCTTGCACAGACTTCAGTAACGGTCAATTTGCACTGAACCGGGAAAAAGACAGCAGAGTTGGTAAGTGAAGATTACCAGCATTGAAGTTTACTTAAGTCATTTTACGGACTTAATGATTAATTGATGTGTGAACATGCTATCGAAATTATAGTAAACTGTTCTAATTAAAATGTGCATGCCAATGACCTAGTTTAAACGCAGTTTTAATCTAGGTGTTTTAAATACAATAAACTAACATGTCCAAAAAGTCAGTCAATAATGTCACTTAAATGTAATCATATTTGGCAGATGATGCAAGGGTTGCATGTTATGGTATTTGTGGTTGGAACAAATTTCTGTAAAACTATAATAGGCATTTCTCAGATCAAGGGCCAAATTGGGTTGCTGCAATTTTGAAAATTAAAATCCCAAATTTGACTAACTTTAATTGGTACACATCAAATTATCAGTCCTCAAGTCAGGAACAATGTTATGAGCTTGGTTGAGACCATAAGATAAGGGAATTTATAAAAAAAATTGTCTTTTTTTTTAACTATGTCAAGTAAATGTGTCATTACCATCACATCATTGAATATATGTAAAAAGTAAAACTTAGACTAAATGATAAATCAGTGCTTTTAAAACATTTTCTGGTTTCACATGGAATCTATTTTATCTTGAACTTAATGGGATTGTGGATTTTTACTTGCAAGATGAATTATAGTCATCTAAGTGTCTACCCTGGCTTGGAATATGAGCTTATTTTAAGTGAATGGCGTACATCAAAACTTTTTTAATACAGTAATAATTCAGACTGTCCAACATTGTCAAAAATATATAATTATAGGATGTTTTTGTAATTTATACATAATTGATTGGCAAAAATATGTATAGTGATGGTGATGACATTGCTGGTAATGGCAGTTTGTTGTGGTGATGATCAGGTTTTGATGTAATATTGCCTTTTATTCAATATCCACATTACCTGATGATGCATAAGTTAATTATACACCATGTGTGCTTGTGTTTTTCAGCGGCTGTGAGACGTAACCGTCTAACATCTGATGCCACAGAGAAAGACATTGATTCCACCGTTAAAAGATGGCTGTATCTGGCCCAAGACAGAGATGGTGGACGAAAAGAAAGGATGAAGAACAAAGTGCATAAGGACAATATGACTGGTTAACAGGCTTTAGGCATGGGTGTTCAGTCCAGAGTTCAACTTGTTCAGTGACAGAATCATGACTGTTTCAGAGTCATTTGAAGAGTGCTACTTGTTCCTAGCCATAAACGTGGACGAAGTGTTTTGTGAAGTGAAACTTGTTGATGACTAGAATCATGTTCTAGTGTTAAATGTTTAGTGAATCTTGTTCGTGACCAGAAACATGGACGTTCAAGCATTAGGCAAAGCAATGAAACTTGATGACCAGAAACGTGGATGATCAAGTAACATTTAAAGTGAAACGTCATGGAAAACGTAAAAAAAAAAAAATGGCACTTGTTTTATTTTTGTTTTTATTAATTTTTTGCTGAACTGAGAGAGGAGTGCAATTTTAGATAGTTGTTTGTACAACGGAAAAATGTCAGATGCCAATGCTTTGATGTTTAACAAAAATAAATATTTGTTCAGAATACTGTCTTGTTGTGACTATTTATCTGGGAGGGGTGTGTAAGTGGCTTGGTTATGGTGGTGTTGAGGCTGACATGGAACTCATCTGGTCCAGACCAGAAAAGGGCCAGCTATGGTCATACAGGTGGCTGAGATTTGGAACTGTCATGGCCCACCTGTGACCCATATTGTGGATCTGTCGTGGCCCTTATTGTGGATCTGTCATGGCCCACCTGTGGGCCATATTGTGGCTGCCAGGTTTAGTTCACATGTGTTTCAGTCTCCAGTGTAGTTCAGTTCTGGCCTTTCTGCTTAAATACTGGTGTTGATATGGTTTACTTAAGGTTATGTTTTGGTTCAAATGTTACATTTTGATCTGGCCCAATTCTGGGCCAGTTATGGGTAATTAACTTGGCTGGGACTTGGTCTAGTTATGGCCCATGTGTGGCCCTTGTCTGGAATCCAGACCTGGTCCACACTAGGACCGTCATTCATTGCGATATGTGGGCCAAGCAAAAGTTGGTTGTGTGGGCTGGAGCTGGGCCAGAGAAAAATTGCTATGTGTTAAAGCTAATGCAAGGGCTAGAAATCAATTAATTCTTTGCTGATACTTCCTCGTCATCATGGAGAGCGCAGTTCGCACGCTTTCTCCTTTCCACGAGCGCTTATTCTCCCGTGGCGTCTGTCCTTGCTTGTTCTTACCTTGCTCTACGTTGACAAATACTAACGTTAGTTCCAGCTTCACCGTCACCACCTTTTTAAAAATATTTGTTTAGGACATCTCTAAGGCCTCTATTTGCTTCTTCTTCTCTTTTCTTTTCTGAGCACCGGTCTTGTGCTGAACGGACATTTTTTGAGCGTAACGTTAGCCTACTGAACTTCAAATAAAATGACAACATCAAATTTTGATCAGTGGCCAAACCATTTTTGTTTTGGGGGTGGGGGGGGGGGGGTTCTTTACCACTATTTCAAGGACAATTAGGAAGAAAACAAATATAAAGCTTTTATGTAACTCAAATATTAGATATTTTAAACACAAATATGCCTATTTTATTTATTTTTTAACAATTATTCCATAATTTAATGAGGGCCCAGTTCTGCCCCCCCCCCCCCCACAAAAAATATTGCCAGTGGGTGGAGTCAGGTTCTGACCAGTGGTTTAGTTACCCTTTAAGTTAAGTTGTGTTAAGCTTTTTAAGTCTGACGTCACTGTTTCCAAATCCAAAAGCTCTATCAGATGCCAAAAACAAACAACAAACGGTGCTAAATATACACTCATTGTGCTGTAATATTCCTGAAAATGATGATCCTAACTTTTATCTCTATACTGACATCTCAGATGGTTAGTTATTCAGCTATTTTGAATTGTAAAATATTGAAGCCTGGGACGCTGTGAGACTGTAGACTGTAATGTACACTATGGCTTTTGAAAATCTTAAATGTGTGACTTGAATCAACAGTGCTCATAAATGGTTGTTGAGGATTCTCACTAGAAACAAGATAGATAGTTAAGGTGCAGTAAAATTATATGTTGTTGTGAATTTTCACTGGTGAATTCCAGTTATTTCAGTTAGAATCCACACAATCAGAAATTTTGTGTGTGGTCAAAAATGTCACTATATGGGACAAAGTTGGTCACTGGAATTTGCTGGATTTGACAATCAGAAAGCTTCTTGAAAGATTTTTATTCCTGTTCAAACTTGTATTCCAGCTTACCGAGGTCCCTGCAAAGAACAAAAAATACTGTTGTTAGTAATGTTATTAAAGTGATAGTTGTGAACTTAAAATCATTTCCTAAGCCTTGTGACATTCCTAACCTCTTTGACTTTCTGTCGGTGGAACCCAAAAGCAGATCTCAGGCATAATGCAACCCCAGTCATCATTCAATTTCACTGCAGAAAACAAGCAGAAAACAATTGTTTAAATCATTCTTGAAACCATTCTCATGTACACTTGTCTAGTTCAATTCAACGCAACAATTTATGTAAAAATGGATACACATTATGTTAGGCTCCAAAAATATCCCAGGAAAGATAAAAAAATATGTAAAATTAAAAATTCGTCCACAACTCATGTGTTTTGAGTTGTGTTGTAAGTCTTCTGAAGCCATAATAGTTTTTTTGTCTAAAAAGACTAAATTTAAAGTATTAATTCAGAGTTCAAATGTCTAAAATTCAAATGCAAATAATTAAGGTAGGCTATAAGAAAAAAAAATGCATAGCATTATTGGCGCTGTAACGATATGGCAGGAATGAAGTGGAGAGAGAATCCAAATGCAAGTACTGATTTAATGGAACAAACAGGCAATCCAGGGTGAACAGGAACAAGGAGACAGCTACAGCAAACAACAACCGACAAACAACAACTGAAGAACAGAGGTATAAATACACAGGGAAACAAGCTAAACAAGATAACAAGGGGGCGTTGTTAAACTGAAACACCTGGGAAGACTAATCAACATAACGGGGAACAGCTGAACATGGGACAAGACACATGGCAGGATCACATGACGAACAGGGAATCACATGACAGACAAGAACAAGGAACAAGACACAAAACTCACACCGTGACATAGCCCCCCCCCCCCCCCCCTTCCTTAAGGAGCGGATTCCAGACGCTTCTCATGAAAACAGTCCAGGAGGGAGGTGGACCCGGGGGTGGGATGGAGGGCCAGGCCCGCGGAGCGGAAGAGGGCCTGGAGACTGCGGCAGGGTGGAAAGCCAGGGCGGAGCAGGCGACCAGGGCGGAGCAGACCCTTCGGGCGTCGACGGTGGAGAAGACCCTTCGGGCGGCCACGGCGGAGCAGGATGTTGAGGGCGGCCAGGGCGGAGAAGACCCTTCGGACGGCCACGGCGGAGAAGACCCTTCGGGCAGCCACGCCGTTGAGGACCCTTCGTGCGGCCAGGGCGAGGACCTACTGCCCCCCCCCCACACACACACACACAAAAAAAATTATTGGGGGTAGCTACGGGGGTCATAGGCTGGAGTAGGCTCAGGAACAGACACCAGCTCAGGAACAGGAACAGACACCGGCTCGGGAACAGGAACAGACAACGGCTCGGTTACACTTGTTCTGCATTTGAGTCCTCCTTCATGACCATAACAATTAGCCTACTGTATTGTTGTTTTTTAAGGTTTAAATTAATCAATAAAATAGGCCTATACTAAATAAATGTAAGCCTGTGTATAATGAACCAGAAGTATAGTTTATGAAATATTTATGAATGTATATATTTTTTTTAAAACTTAAGTATTATAATAATAGGATAATAATCTTATTCTGGGCTCACAGAACCATTGGGTTCCTCCAGATGCTGGCTTTAACATTAAAGATCTTCCAGGAACCACTTAAATGTTAAAAGATCTTACAATAACCCTTTTATAGCATTCAAGTTCCTCTAATTTCCCCCAAAGCACTTCGAGGTCTCGTGGTAGTGAAAAGGTGACTCCAGAACCTCTGAACTGAATACAAAGTGCTTAAAGGATCCCATAAGTTCCCGCAAAAACCGCAAAGATTGTCAATGCTCCTCCAGTAACCCTACTATAGGAGAAAGAGCTTTGAGGCACTTAAATTACATTTTCAAGTTCCTTGAGTATCCGACAGGATATGTGAGGCACCTTTAGTTTTTACAGTGCAATTGCACCAAGTCTGGTATGACAGACAGAAGCGTGCAGCCAATGCCAGGTAAGGCCCCACCTCCTTACCTGAGGCCATATAAAGCCTGAATGCGCTAGAGTTCTCCAGTTGACATTCGCTTCTCGCGATCTCTGCACTTCAATTCGGTTGGATTTACGCTGCTCACCTTACGTGCTTGAAGCACATGAGGCACAACTGGAGCAACCCGCTCGATCTTAAACACGGTCTTGTAGGTCTAGAGGTGAAGTAAATGGCATGGGTGATCCCCCCGCTATCGAGCCATCGATCACCAGCACCTCAACCCAGTCCAGGGCAGGCTGCTCGCTCCCCTGAAGTCAGTCTTGCCTAACAAGATGGACCGTTTTTCTGCCTCTGTGCACCAGGCCGCTCATAGATCCTCGGCCTTGGCTGTCAGGGCCCTGAATGTGTCCTACCTCCTCTCCGCTTACCAGGTGGTGATTTTGGACGACTTATGCCAACAGTTGGACAAGGGATCCCCCTCACCCACGCTGTGGAAGGAAATCATTACCGCTAATGACTTCGTCCTCCATAACGCTCGTCAGGCCGTCCAAACCTGCTGGCACTCCATGGCACTTTCTGTGGTGGTAGAGCGCGTGCTCTGGCTGAACCAGAGAAGAACCTGAGAAGAGGCGCATCACGGGCGCCCCAGTAGAGCCCGGCCCATTGCTGCATCAGTGCGACGACAAGAAAAAGGAAGATGATGCTTTCAAGTTACCTAGGCACATGTTACGAATTCACAGTTCTCCCATTCGGGCTCTCGTTAAGCCCTCAGAGTTTCTGTCTGTGTGGAGGCAGGCTTTGCACCCATGAGAATGTCAGGTCTGAGGATTTTGACATACATAGACGATTGGCTCATTATAGCTGAATCGAAGGAGAAAGTGTTGCAGGACACCTGCTGCGTGCTCGCACACATCACATCTCTCGGGTTCAGGGTGAATGTGAACAAGAGCAATTTTACACCCAGTCAGACTATGATTTTCCTGGGCTTGGAGTTGAACTCAGTGTCCATGCGAGTGTGTCCCTCTCAAGAGAGCGTTCTCTCTCTAATGAACTGTGTGTTGCAGTTCAGAGAGGGGGCGAAAGTACAATATCGTACATGCCTCACACTTTTGGGTTTGGAGCAGACGTTTTTTCCTGTCGTTATGCGTGTTGAGTTATATGTTCTCATTAATCATAATTTATGTTATGTTATGTTGCTTTCTATTATTATTATTATTTTTTGTAATTTTTTTTAGATTATGATTTAGTTGTATGCCAAAAATGTGCAAGAGTTCATTGTGCGCATGTGTAAACAAATGAGACTTTTATTTTGACTAAGATTTTGTATTGCTGCTTGTATGCAGATCGCTCCCTTGGACACTGATGTTATGCCAGTGCATCGAGATGTAAACCAACAAATAAATAACACTAAGAAGTTATATCTGGATTATTCTTTAATGGATGGATGACAACAACATATTGTACATAGACATGACTGATAGAAATGAAAACTTAACAACGCGCAACTCATGTTCCAGGCATTCTGAACAGATGCGCGGACCTTCTATCAAGGGGGAACTCAATTTATGGAGATTGGCACCTCCATCCTCAGATTGTGGGTATGATATGGATGAGATTCGTACAGGCAACCGTAGATCTATTCGCCTCGCACGAAAACTACCATTGTTCTATGTTCTTCTCACTAAAGGATGTGGCCGCGTCCCTCGGGGTAGATGCACTGGCCCACCCATGGCCCAAAGTGCTGCTGTATGCTTTTCCTCCCCTGTGCCTGATAATTCCCATACTGGCCAGGGTGAGAGAGCGGTGCCTGTCTCTCATTCTGATAGCACCCAGGTGGCCCAAAGCACCATGGTTGGCGGAGATAATCCCTCTGTTATATGTCCAGCCGTGGCGCCTCCCCCTCCGTACAGACTTATTGTCCCAAACGAACGGGGAGATTTATCACCTACACCGGGACAGGGTGGCTCTCTGGGCCTGGCCAGCACCCTCTAATTCGCAGATTTATGAAGGGTGCCCGTCGCTCTTTGCCAATCATCAGGAGAACTGTTCCTGAATGGGACCTCTCCATGGTGCTGGAGGCTCTGTCTCAATATCCTTTGAGCCTCTGGGAAGTATTTCCCTAAAGCTGCTGTCTTTCAAGACGGCTTTGCTCTTGGCCTTGGCGTCAGCTAAACGTGTCAGTGAGCTACATGCACTCTTGGTTCCTTCTTCGTGCACTAAATTCTCTCTTATTGGAGATAAGGTTTCCCTTAAGCCTAATCCGGTGTTCATGCCTAAATGCTTCCCTGCGTTCACATCATTCTATCGTTATAACCTCATTTTGCAATTTTATGTGTTTTTGTTGTTTTTTCACAGTAAAACACCAATACAGTAAACTGGATGAGGTAGAGAATGAAATGGCCAAATAAACACTTAATAACTAATGTAATAATGCAGCTTTCACAAGAGCGCTATTGTTCCCAATATAATCAACATGGTAGAAGGCATGACAGTAGTAATCTACGATTGTGAGTGTGATGGGTACAACAGTGCAATAAGCAAGTGTTAAAGTTATAGACTTTTATATTATATTATATAAATACACCATAATATTCTTTTATATTCTGTTTTGTTTCCCTTAGTTCCTGTTTCTCTGCTCCGTTTAGTTTTGGTTTCCTTGGTTATTTATTATGTCCTTGTTTTCTATGGTTACGTATAATTATCACCTTTCAATCATTATGTTTGTCTTGTATTTAAACTCCCTGTTATGTCCCTTATCGGTTCTCGCATGTTAAGTTGGCTTGCGATTTATCCTACGTTTTTCTCTGTTCCTGAGTGTTATGAAGATTAAATAAATACTATTCTGAGTTCCTATTCCGTCTCGCTGTGTGTGCTGTAGAACAGATTGTGACAGCAAGAAGAAAAAAATAACTTACCAGAGTATTTTTGCATTAAAATTAAGCCAATAAAGGCAATTATAATAATAAAGGCACGCTCTGTCAGCTTGAAATAGTTTATTAAGTGGCCAGTCAACAAGACAAGAATTACTATATGAGATACTTATAAATCTACAGAAAATTGGTATAATCTTGAGGGTACATGCATATGTGGGAGTACAAAGAAATGAAATAGTCCACTGAGTAAAGGAGAAATGAAAGAACACACGAGTAAAAAGTGTCAAGAAACAGCTGTTTATAAAGGCTATAGGCTGTTTTTTGAACAATGACAGGCAACATTAGCACATCTGAAAATGACAGTTGACCGTGCCCCAACTATTCAATCACAAAACACTTATTTAAAAAGTGAAGTTCATGGATATACTTCTTAGAATTACATCTCACATCGACATTTCTAAGCTTCATCATATAACCAGTTACCTGCTAATTTATATTCAAAATCTAATTCTGTTCATGCTTTCTACTATACATGTAGTTTTGGTGATATTTCTGTATGTTTTTGACATTATAGGATAATTTGAGCAGCTTACAGTTACTGCTGAAAATCACAACATGCTAATTTCATTCTTCATTAAATGAGAGGCAGACAGTGTTAATTAGCACTGGATTAATTAACAACAAAGCTGATTACCTAAAAAATATCCAATAAGCGTCAAAATGACAATGAGCAAAGCAAGAAAACCAAGAGCAAAAAGCCAACAAGGGTAATGAGCACAACAAAGGAATTTTAGTCTTGAGTCTCCACCAGAGATTAAGCTGCCATTTTCAGTACTCTGGTCTCTGGATAGATTTCGATTTCCTGCCAGAATGAAAGACAGTTTATATATATAAAAAAATAATACCTTTTTGTTTTATTCCTTCACATTCCTTCATTTATTATGATATCTAGAATTAATTACTATTAATTATATTGCATTGTAAGAGTGAAAATTGTAATGAATAATGAAGAATCTAAAGCTTGGAATACTTACCATTCAAGCAATAATATGAAGTCAGATTCTGGAAGGGAAATTAATGTATGAATATATATATTTGTGTTAACTACAATAAAACACACATTCAACTTTCACTTTGGACCCTTTTCACACATTTGCTGGTTTCAGAAGCAGAAGTGAACGGGTAAACTTCTATAAAGACTACAGCAACTATGATTATTGCATTCCTGATTGCTGCAATAGCAAAAGAAAAGAAAAATACACGAAAGCTTTTCCACAAGTTTCTAAACGAGAAAAATATATAAAGAGATTGATTACAACAGTCAGAAGAGAAAAATATGTCAAATTTATCCTACCTTCCCTGCCTGTATTTATGTTGTATTTATGTTTTAATAAAAAAGTATAGTGTTACAAATGTACATCTAAAAAAAAAATGGAAATATAAAAACTTGAAAAGTGTCCAAAAAGTGAAAAGTGTCAATGGTGATCAACATGCATACCTTTAATTTGAAGTATCGTGCAGTTTTAACAATTGCCTTCTCATTCGTCTGACATCTCAGTAATTTGTCATCAAAAATCAGACAGTCCACTGCAAATATGTTCTCTCTCTGTATAGCATTGTTGCTGTCTGGTATAATTCTCTCAGGGTCAAACGTAGTATGGAGTATCACCATGATGACTGGCGTGAAAGCTGTAGGGCAGTTCAAAGTGGATTGTTAATTGGATCATAAAAAAACAAAATCGGTTAAGTTTAATTATGTTTTATTAATAATCTAGCTTCACACTTGTAACTTGATCAAGGTACTTCATTGCAGCGTCAATGTCAGTTCCAGCACGAGAAACAATGGTGCAGAAAAACAGTATGGCTTGACATTGCTCAAGGCAATAGACCTCCTTCAGACCAGATACTTTATTACGAAGACTTTTCTTGAATTCATCTCCAACAGAATCCATTGTCTGTCCTGAGTCCAAAATATAAGAGAGGGAGGGGGGGGGGGGGGGATACAACAGTTGAAGAACAGATACAATTTAGAATATTCCTAGTAAAGCATTTTAACTATCTTAGCCTTTCATTAACAGAAAATTTCATTAAAACGTTATTTTATTAATCAATTCAGTATCCTTTAATCCATATGTAGCAATGTTCAGGGAAGAAGGAGGCGGGAACCGGCGAACAATCAAAATATAGTTTATTTAAAATAAAACAAACAAACGAAAATACCGCAAGCAGCCCCTCGCGGACGACTGCTGGCTACCGAAAATAAATATAACTGCCAGCAGCCCCTCGCGGATGACTGCTGGCTAAAGTAAAATACAGGTACAAAAACAAAACACAACTAAAATACAGGCCTGTTCCTCTCTCGATCATCAACGTAGTCGCTCCTCCTTTATGCTTCCGCTCCTCCGTGAGAGATGCGAGACCGGTGTGCTTCACAGGTGTTGCTCATTAGCGACAGATCGAGAGAGGGGAGAGAGGAAAAAAAAAAAACTTGGTCCGGTTCCCACAACGCGCTGCCATCTGGTCCCCCACCAGCTAGGCGATCTCCTCCGCGGTGCCTGGCGGTGACGCTGGGTAGCCCTCGGTGGACGGCTCGACGCTCCTCCGCCGCCCGGTGGACGGCGACGGCTCCTCGGGTGCCTTGGGCAGACGGCAGGAGTCCCCCACTCCCTGCTCCTCCCCTTCACTGGTGGACGGCAGCAGGCTCCGGCCCACGGCGAGCGGCGGCGACTCCTCCTCTCCCTCCTGGATGGCAGCCCCCCCTCCAATACCCAGGCGGCCGGCAGCGAGCTCGACCGTCCCACCGGCAACTCACTCCAGCGCACCGCCTCGAGCGTCCGTGGCCGCGAGTCCCCCGCTCCCTGCTCCTCCCCTCGCTCGGCGGATGGCAGCAGGCTCCGGCCCACGGCGAGCGGCGGCAACTCGCGCACCATGCTCGATGGCACCGCGGATTCCCCACATCGGCGAGGACTCTCTGACAGCGCGTTCCTCCCTCTTCCCGGGTTTCGGCACCAGTGTAGCAATGTTCAGGGAAGAAGGAGGCGGGAACCGGCGAACAATCAAAATATAGTTTATTTAAAATAAAACAAACAAACGAAAATACCGCCAGCAGCCCCTCGCGGACGACTGCTGGCTAAAGTAAAATACAGATACAAAAACAAAACACAACTAAAATACAGGCCTGTTCCTCTCTCGATCATCAACGTCGTCGCTCCTCCTTTATGCTTCCGCTCCTCCGTGAGAGATGCGAGACCGGTGTGCTTCACAGGTGTTGCTCATTAGCAATCGCACCACCGGCCTCGCGCCGTTCTCTCACGTTCCTCGGCCGTCCTGTTCGCCACACCATATATGCAGCCTCATTTTCATTGTTAAAAAATAGCCTAAAAATGAATTGTCAGCATTTTGAATGCATTTGTGGTCAACAAATGCCATCATTGGCAGTTTATTGTATGGATCTACTGCATGTTTTCAAAAGGATGAATATTTTTTAGGACTCTGGCCGTCTGTTTCCATGTTTACTAAAAATGTATAGTAATTGTTTGGAAGTTTTCCTCTCTGTCCTGCAGTTGCCACGCCCCATTTTACTTTGCCACTCAGTTCCCCATGCAGTTCACCACACCTTCAACTAATTAGCTCCAATCAGCCACAGACTTTATTAGACAGCACCTGTACATAGCCCTTTCTCTTTGTTCCTGCCACATGGAGGAATCCTTGTGTGTTGCTGCAGGAAATGCCTTGTCTCCTGCCCTGTGTGCGTTATTGAACTATGTAAGTTCCATACATTTCTCTTTTGATCGTATGTTAATTTAATTATGAGAATGTTGCTTTCTATCTGTTTAAGTGTACAACTGTTTGATTGTCATTCAAATGGATTGTGGCCTTGTATTGTGGCATTATGTAGCTAATTGTATCCCATATCATTTCCCTTTTAGAAACCACATACACAAACATACCTAATAAAGAAAGACATTGTGTAATTAAAATGACTGGACAAGATTGTTCTTATCGACACCTCCACTGGTCTCAAGCCAGCTACCTGCACATCCCTCTCAACCTCCTTTTCATGGTCCTTTGAGCCGGAGCCATTGATGACCAGTAGAGATGTCCAGTCACTCCTTGCCTTCGTTACTTTAGCGTCCTCACCGCCAAGCCCAGCGTCATGTACGCTATGATGACTACGTCATGGAATATGGTCGGCAGCCATGGCAGAGCCTCCCTCACCTGTCTCTTCTGGGAGAGCCCTAGCCCCTGAGTACCCACATGACCCTCATGTAGCCCCAATTCCTGACCCTCAAACTGAGCTCTTACAGCAGTTACTAGAAGAAGTAAGAAACCAAGGTAAAGGCTTGGTAAAGGCTAATCCTCACGGTCTCGTTCAGGACCATCCCCTGAAAACCTTTGCCCTTAGTTAGTAGCATCACAAGCCCAGTATGCCTCAATACCACCCCTGGTTACCACAAGTGACTATAAGCCCTTTTCTTCCCCACCTCGGCAGCAGCTTCCTTATCCTCCTCCTGTAAGCTGTGCCCCTGCCATTCAGCCCTTAGCTCAGCCCTGGCGGCACATGAATCCTTCTGACCATAGTCAGTTCCTTGCCACCTGTCAAGTCCCAGTCTCACGTAACCCCTTGATCCCAGCCTACGTGTTGTCACCTCAAATTTCGCCTAGATCTATGACCCACTCTGCCCAGCTAGCATACCAACCCAGCAATGCGCAGCCTCACCAGCTTATTTCTGCAGCCCCACCAATAGCAAGTCCCAGTCATATAGCAAGGTAGAAGGCCTGAAGCTGAGGCTGAAGCTGAGGACTGTGAGACAGGATGTCCAGACTCTAAACGGTGCCGCCGTGTCCTTCACCCTCATGCCAAAGGCCCATCCAGAGAAATCCTACGCCATCAGTCATGCCTTCACTGCTGATCAGCTTACCTTATCCGAACATTCTCATCCTGTGAAATCCCTCCAGCGGCGCTACACTGATCTCTGGCAGATTCCCTTGAAGCAGCATGATAACGTAAGCCCCTTCTACTCATAGGAGCTGATCATACCCACCTTATCACTCCCACACTGCCTGTAAAGTTAGACCCCCCCGGAGCCCCTGTAGCAATCAAAACCCGTCTCGGCTGGACGTGATCTCCCTGCTAGAGATCTTGTTAGCTCTCCCTCCACCAAGTGTCACTATATCTCCTTTAAATGCCGACCTGATGACATCCACCACAATGTGCAAAAACTGTGGCAGCTGGACACAGTGCCCCATCCTTCCCTTGATCCCATGGAATCTACTCTAGGCCTCCACTGGAATTGCCATACGGACATCCTGAAATACAGGCACAGAGCCATTGAAGCTACTACTCCAACCATGCGTCACATCTACAGAGTTCTTGCGAGCCAGTATGATCCTCTTGGCTACATCCTCCCCTACACAACAAGAGCCAAGATCATTGTCCAGAACCTGTGGGCAAAAGCAAGAGAATGGGATGACCCAAACCTTCCCCACAACATCCTAGAAGCCTGGCTTTCCTGGGAAGGAGAACTCCCTAATCTCTCCTCAATAGTACCTGTTGTCTTATCCATTGGACAGTAGATACCCCCTCAGCCATCAAAGACCTGCATATCTTCTGCGATGCATCAGAGCAGTCTTATGGCGCAGTCACCTACATGCGCACTGAAGATGGTCAACAGGTGAATGTGTCCTTCCTAATGGCGAGGTCCCGTGTTGCGCCCAAAAAAACAACTATCTATCCCTCGACTTGAACTGTGCGCAGCCCTAATTGGAGCTCAACTGTTCAACCTCCTCCAAACGGAGCTCACCCTCAACATCAGACAGGCTACTTTTTGGAGTGACTCAACCACTGTCCTCTATTGGCTTCTCTCAGACTCGTGCCGCTATAAGGTCTTTGTTGGAACCAGGGTGGCTGAAATCCAGGAGCTCACCAAAAGCCAGGAATGGTGCTATGTGGATTCCCAGAACAACCCAGCTGACGATCTGACTAGAGGGAAGCAGCTGTCTGATCTAAGTAAGCCTTGCAGGTGGAAATAGGGACCTGCCTTCCTCCTGCAACCCCCTGTCCTGTGGCCAACTAACCCCACAATAGATCAGGCCGAAGATCCTCTCGGGCTACGTAAGCCCAGTTTCTGTGGTGCTGTTTTCTTTGCCAAAATTCCTTTATCTCTGACCCTACCCAGTTCACCACCTTTCAGGATCTCCTTGACTCTACTGCTGCATCCCATCATGGGGTGGAAGAACCTCCTGCAACACCATCGGCAGCAACCTACATTGACGCAGAGATTGCAATCCAAAGTCAGTCCCAGCTGGATTCCTTTGGAAATGATTTGGCATGCCTTCAGACCCACAAACCCCTGCCACATTCCAGTCGTCTTCTTTCCCTTGCTCCAGAACTAGATCCAGTGTCAGGTCTCATTTGAGTAGGCGGAAGGTTACGACAAAGCAGTGACCTGCCCCCTGATGCCATACATCCAGTTGTCCTTGACCCTGCCCATCCGATCACAAAACTTATAATTAAACATTGTTATGACCACCTGCATCATTCTGGTCCCGAGAGGCTATTCGCTGAGCTGAGGTGGCGATTCTGGATCCTGAGGGGTCGTGAGGCTGTCAGGAAACACCAGCACAGATGTGCTAAGTGCCAGCAGTTCCGTGCCAAACCCCTTGTCCCCCAAATGGGCGATCTTCCTCCTGCTCACCTACGCCTCCGCAAACCTCCTTTCTATTCCACCGGGATAGATTGTTTCGGGCTCTACACTGTGAAAGTTGGACGGCAAGTTGAGAAAAGGTGGGGAATTATATTCAAATGTCTGACAACTAGGTGTGTACATCTAGATCTACTCAGTCACATTGTGGCGAGGGGGGCGTGGTTTCGCGAAGTCTGTAGCGGGAGAGGAGTCAGCGAGCTGCGCGGTGAGTAAGTGGGTCAAGTGCAGATGACGAACACCTGTGTCTGATTGCAGTAATTGGCGTGGAGACTGCATATAAGCTCCCGGCTGTGAGAGAGGAGAAGAGAGAGACCTGGGACTCGCACGAGATACTGAGAAAGCCCTGCTGAGAATTGATTGTCAAGTTACATGTTTGTTTTGTTTTGCTGTGTGATACAGCGGCCGCGCCCGAGCGCACCTTTTTGTTTTCTGTTGTTTATTTGTAAATAAAGTGCGAGTCCCAATTTCGCCGACCCCGTCTTCTTCTTCCTCCACCCACTCTGAGCTCACGCCACACTACAATGGTGCCGAAACCCGGGAAGAAGAAGACTGCCGCCGCCATGCAGACCCCGCCGGGAACGCCATTTGCAGATCTCATCCAGACGCTCGCGGGTCTTCACAGGGAGCAACATCACGCCCTGCTGGCCGTAAAGGAGGAACAAGATCAGCATTTTCAGATGCTGCTCCAAGGCCAGCAAGAAGACCGCGAGCTGTTCCGGAGCTGGCTCGACCGGGAGGTTCGGGCCGTCCCCGCTCCAGCTACGGCCTCGGCCCCGCCCCTGCCTCTCAACAAGATGGGACCCCAGGACGATCCGGAGGTGTTCCTGGATCTGTTTGAGAGGTCCGCCGAGGCCCGGGGATGGCCCCAATCGGACTGGCCCATGCGGCTCATCCCTCTGCTGTCGGGTGAGTCGCAGATAGCCGCCCACCAACTGCCAGTCCAGAACCTCCTGGTCTATGAAGATCTGAGGCGCGCCATTCTGCAGCGGGTCGGCCGGACCCCCGAACAACATCGTCAGCGGTTCAGGTCCTTGAGCCTGGTGGCCGGCCCTTCGTGTTAGCGCAACAGCTCCGGGACTCCTGCCGCAGATGGCCGACGGAGGCGACGTCGAGGACATTATCAGCAAGGTGGTACTGGAGCAATTTGTCACCAAGCTTCCCAAGACCGCTCAGTGGGTCCAGTGCCACCGCCCGACGTCGCTGGACCAGGCCATCCACCTTGCGGAAGATCACATGGTGGCGTGCACAGGGGTCGGCGAACCCCTTCCATCAGCCTCTCTCTCTCCCTCTCTCTCTACCCCTTCTCTCCCCAAACCTGTGCCCCTTCCCAGGTCTCGTGGGGGGCCGGGCCCCCTGCGTCCCGGGCCCCACCCAGGGGGCCCGCCACGTCCGTCCACCCCGTCCCGAGTCCGGCAGCCCTGCACTCTCCACGCCAATTTCTTGACCCGCTTCCTGCCACTGGAGCGGCGGGGAGGTCTGGGCCGGCCTGTTGGCGCTGCGGGGACCCGGGACACTTTATAGACCGGTGTCTGGTGATGGAGGTGGGGACGCTGATCCGGGTTCCCGACGCGCCACAGGCTGCCCCCGATCAAACTGGCCTGTACCAGATACCAGTGAGTATAAAGGGGGGTACTTATCAGGCTTTGGTGGATTCAGGCTGTAACCAAACCTCCATTCATCAAAGTCTGATACAACCGGGGGCATTGGATAACAGCCGCATGGTTAAGGAGCGGTGTGTGCACGGGGTGGTGGTTAGCTATCCGATAATGCCTATGGGAATTCAATTTAGGGGGCAAAAGCATAGTGTGGAGGTAGCAGTTAACCCGCACCTCCGGCATCCGCTTATTTTGGGGACGAATTGGCCTGCCTTTAGTGAATTATTGGGGTCATTATCGACGGGTGCCTCTTGGAGTAAGAAAAGCAAGGGAAAGACAGCGATTGTTCAGGTGGGGGATGCTGAGCCGGGACCACTGGTACCTGCTGCAGGGGAACGGAGGGCTCTGGCGAGAACTGTCCTCTCAGAGCGCGATGATTTTCCCCTGGAGCAGTCCCAGGACGAGTCTCTAAAACACGCCTTTAATCAGGTCCGCTCTATCGACGGCTAGCTGCTCCACCCAGACCAACCGCTCTCTTACCCCTATTTTGCTATTTTAAAAGATAAGTTGTATCGGGTGGTCAGGCGGCGACACTAAACCGTCTCATGGCCCGGTTCTTCTGGCCGGGCATTCACGAGAATGTGCGCAGGTGGTGCGCGTCTTGACGTGAATGTCAGTTGGTGAATCCACCGGCCAATCCAAAAGCACCATTGTGCCCCCTTCCGCTAATGCAGGTCCCCTTCGAACGAATTGGTATGGACCTCATCGGGCCATTAGAGCGGTCAGCACGGGGGCACCGCTTTGCGTTGGTCCTGGTGGACTACGCAACGCAGTACCCTGAAGCAGTCCCGCTTCGTAACATTTCTGCTAAAAGTGTTGCGAGCGCGCTCTTCTCATTAATCTCCCGAGTGGGAATCCCCAAAGAGATTCTCACTGATCAGGGCACGGCGTTTATGTCACGAACGATTCGCAAACTCTACGAATTGTTGGGCATTAAATCGATTCGCACTAGTGTCTACCACCCACAGACGGACGGTTTAGTGGAACGATTTAATCGCACTTTGAAGTCCATGATTCGTAAGTTCGTTCACGAAGATGCCAAAAATTGGGATAAATGGCTAGAACCCCTCTTGTTCGCTGTACGCGAGGTCCCCCAAGCCTCCACGGGGTTTTCCCCCTTCGAGCTCCTCTATGGACGTGTACTTGTATTACTCCCTACTTCCAGCTCTAAATTACTTGCAAAGTGGCAAGGGCCCTTTGAGGTCACACGGCGAGTTAACGATCTCAACTATGAGGTAGCCCGTACAGACAGGGGAGGAGCACATCAGATTTATCACCTCAACCTCCTCAAAAAGTGGGTTGAGCCAGAGTCAGTGATGCTGGCGACGGTGGTGAGCGGAGAGGTGGATCTCGGGCCAGAGGCGAGTTCAAAATCGCAATCTCTCGCGCTGGCTCTTGGTGGAGATCACCTCTCACCCTCCCAGCTCACTGACGTTAAAAAGGTACAAGCTGAGTTTGCGGATGTGTTTTCTCCCCTGCCTGGTCGGACGAACCTCATTCAGCACCACGTTGAGACGGATCCGGGGGTGGTGGTACGCTGCCGCCCGTATCGTTTGCCTGAACATAAAAAAAAGGTGGTTCAGAATGAATTAGAGGCTATGCTAGATATGGGAGTAATAGAAGAGTCCAGCAGTGACTGGGCGAGCCCGATAGTTTTAGTTCCTAAAACTGACGGCTCGGTCCGCTTCTGTTTGGACTATAGGAAGGTGAATGCGGTGTCTAAGTTTGATGCTTATCCAATGCCGAGGGTTGACGAATTGCTTGATCGGCTGGGTACTGCTCGTTTTTATTCGACATTGGACTTAACGAAGGGTTATTGGCAGATCCCTTTGTCTCCAATGTCCAAAGAAAAGACAGCTTTCACGACGCCGTTTGGATTACACCAATTTGTCACCCTTCCTTTCGGCTTGTTCGGGGCTCCGGCGACTTTTCAGCGTCTGATGGACAAAATTCTCCGGCCGCATGCTGCATATGCCGCTGCCTACTTGGATGATATTATCATCTATAGTACCGATTGGCAGCGTCATATGCAGCATTTGCGGGCTGTCCTGAAGAAGCTGAGAAGGGCGGGGCTCACGGCTCACCCAAAGAAGTGTGCAATTGGGCGTGTGGAGGTAAGGTATCTGGGTTTCCACTTGGGACACAGACAGGTGCGTCCCCAAATTGATAAGACAGCAGCAGTTGCGACCTGTCCGAGACCAAAGACCAAAAAGGAGGTTAGACAGTTCCTGGGGCTAGCGGGATATTACAGAAGGTTTGTGCCTAATTATTCGGACCTCGCTAGCCCGCTGACTGATTTAACTAAAAAGGAAGCGCCAGATACGGTCCAGTGGACGGAGCAGTGTCAGCAGGCCTTTACCCAGATAAAGGCTGCTCTGTGTGGCGGCCCGCTTTTACATGTTCCTGATTTCTCTCTCCCTTTTATCCTACAGACGGATGCGTCGGACAGGGGGCTGGGCGCCGTCCTGTCCCAGGAGGTGGAGGGTGAAGAGCGGCCGGTGCTGTACATCAGTCGTAAGCTCTCTAAGAGGGAGACGATGTACAGCGCCATTGAAAAGGAATGTGTTTGGCCATCAGGTGGGCTGTTCTCACCCTCCGCTACTACCTCCTGGGGCGGGAGTTCACCCTCTGTTCGGACCACGCTCCCCTGCAGTGGCTCCACCGCATGAAGGATACCAACGCGCGGATCACCCGTTGGTATCTAGCTTTACAGCCTTTTAAGTTCCAGGTGATCCACAGGCCGGGTGCACAGATGGTTGTGGCTGACTTCCTCTCCAGGAGGCTCAGGACGGCTCCCCAGCCTGAGTCGGGCGGTGGGGGTATGTGGCGAGGGGGTCGTGGTTTCGCAAAGTCTGTAGCGGGAGAGGAGTCAGCGAGCTGCGCGGTGAGTAAGTGGGTCAAGTGCAGATGACGAACACCTGTGTCTGATTGCAGTAATTGGCGTGGAGACTGCATATAAGCTGCCGGCTGTGAGAGAGGAGAAGAGAGAGACCTGGGACTCGCACGAGATACTGAGAAAGCCCTGCTGAGAATTGATTGTCAAGTTACATGTTTGTTTTGTTTTGCTGTGTGATACAGCGGCCGCGCCCGAGCGCACCTTTTTGTTTTCTGTTGTTTATTTGTAAATAAAGTGCGAGTCCCAATTTCGCCGACCCCGTCTTCTTCTTCCTCCACCCACTCTGAGCTCACGCCACACTACACACATGAATACCGATTCCTTTTAAATGGCACTAAGGCGCTTTATAGCTCGCAGAGGCAAACCTTTTGAGCTGCTTTCTGACAGAGGTACCGATTTCATCGGAGGCAACAGAGAGCTACAGGAAGTCTACTGACCTCCAGGCAATCCTGGCCAAACAGAGGATCTCCTTCAAGTTCAACCCCCCACACACACCCCACTTCGGCGGGACGTGGGAGCGTGAAATACGTTCCATCAATATTGCCCTGCACCCTACCCTAGGTGCCCAAGCTGTCACTGAAGAGGTGCTACGCACAGTGATGATTGAAATCGAAGGTATCCTCAATTCAAAGCCCCTAGGTTATGTCTCTTCTGACATTGCAAATCCTAATCCGGTGACTCCTAACCTGTTGCTCATGGGGCGGCATGACTCTTTCCTACCCTTGGTAACGTATCCTGACTCTGAGCAGCGCAGCTGCCGTCAGTGGCATCAGATTCTTTCTGATCATTTTTGGGCCCACTTCCTCAGAAATTATCTTCCTTCTCTCCAGTCTAGACAGAAGTGGCGCACTGATAATCCTAACCTCCAACTAAACACTGTCGTTCTCATTCTTGACCCTCAGCTCCCCCGGTCCCTCTGTCCAGTAGGTAAAGTGATTTCCCTCCATCCTGGCAAGGACGGCCGTTGTAGGGTTGCAGATGTCCAGGTGGGGGACAAACAGTACACAAGACCCGTTGCCCGCCTCATCCCACTCCCTGCCCTACCTGAACTCCCATGACCTTCCACTCAAGCAAATTTGCAAAACAAATTTGGGGGCGGCTGTTTGGAAGTTTTCCTCGCTGTCCTGCAGTTGCCACGCCCCATTTTACTTTGCCACTCAGTTCCCCATGGAGTTCACCACACCTTCAACTAATTGGCTCCAATCAGCCACAGACTTTATTAGACAGCACCTGTACACAGCCCATTCTCTTTTCTCCTGTCACATGGAGGAATCCTTGTGTAATGCTGCTGGAAATGCCTTGTCTCCTGACTTGTGTGCGTTATTGAACTATGTAAGTTCCATACGTTTCTCTTTTGACCGTATGTTAATTCAATTATGAGAATGTTCCTTTCTGTCTGTTTAAATGTACAACTGTTTGATTGTCATTCAAATGGATTGTGGCCTTATATTGTGGCATTATGTAGCTAATTGTATCCCATATCATTTCCCTTTTAGAAACCACACACACACATACACATACATTGTGTAATTAAAGTGACTGGACAAGACATTTCTTATCGACACCTCCACTGGTCTCAAGCCAGCTACCTGCACATCCCTCTCAAACCACCTTTTCAGTAATAATTAGTATATAAATTGTGTAAATACATTTTTTTTTCTCTGTGGAGGACTCTGGGCTCCACACTAAAGTTTTTTTTTTCCCACTAGCCCCACCACAAAAAAGCAAAGAAAGAAAAAAATATATACTGTTTTTATTATTTTTGACCCATGTAAACTTATTTTTCAGCTTTATTTATTTATTCATTGGCATTGTAATTAAAAGTTGGGCTACTTTTACACTGTTTCCACAGAATTCCTTTTTTGTCCGAGGTTGAAGCGACAGTTTAAAAAATTTAGTCGAAGAAACTCAACACTAATGAATAAGTATAATTTGAATAAATATAGGGAAATATTTGTTACAGGCACAGGAGGAGAGGATCAGTGTTAAATGTGTTTTTGTTTTGTTTTGTTTTTTGCTCTCTCGTTTTAATAAATGCCTATTTTACTGCCTGTAAATACAAACAAGCTAGGAAATGTGCCAAATCAGTAGCCAGGCCACCGAATTTCACTTTTCCCGGCTGCTCGCGATGGCCAGTCGCCTTGTATTTAGCACAGTTATTATATTAATAATAAAAGGTGTCTCGATTAAGTAGCTACACACAAAAATGAAAAACGCACGTCTGGATTCAATTTTTCATTTTTGTATTTGCAGTTTTAGTTAAATAATAATAGTAATAAAAAGAACTCAAGCGACACGGACCAATCTTAGTAGCTATATATTATTGTTCTATATCAATTTCGGCTAAAACGCCATTAATGGAAGATTTGCATCCATTTGTATTTTACAGTTACTGTGTGTGGTAGGCTTAATTCACTTTAAAATCTCATTCACAAATACAGGTACAATTCCAGTGGGATAAAAAAAATACATAAAATAAGGCATAATGAAGGACATAACAGACTGCTACTTACTGTTTTTCTTCTTCAGAGGCTGAAAGTGTTGTGTGAGGTCTGAGCGCTTACTTATGAGTCATTGAGCAACACTTTCGTTTTTAGTTTTCAAGCTGAATGATCTTTCACTTTCGTTTTGACATGCACATAAACGTCTAAAAATCAGTTACAGCACATTAGACCGCATGCGTCTGTTTTATAATTAGGCGACTTTACATAATCGGTAGCAGAAAATAAATATTTTATTAAATAATTTAATAGTCAGCCTATAGTTGAGTTAAGGTGTGTGATAGCCAAAGCTACTGTATGGATTTTAACAAAAGATTAATTGTGTTACTTTATTATTGTAGGCCTAATCAAGTTCTCTTTCATACACTTAATAAAATAAAAACAGGCCTACAACAATTTAGAAAGTGGAAAGGTCAAAAATAACCTAAATAATTGATCTAAATAATTAGCTTGACCCAATTCTTCTTAACAAAATATCTCTGGGTTGGGTTTTTTTAATCTAAAATAAACTCTGTTCCAATCTGTTTAACTTTAACCCATCCTGTTTTATCATCTCATAAACACATTTACAAATGATTTAACACAAGTTCTTACAAATCTTCCAGTGGGATATCTGAAAGTCGTGAAAATTAATTAAAGGACTTCAGTTTATCTTCAGAGACTGAGAGTGTTGTAACTTCAGGATTAGACCAAATGTCCCTTCCTTATCATAGTGTATTATTTACAACATCGAACTTAAGCATTTTTAAGTTACATTGAACTTTAACTTTTATGATTTAATAACCCATGGGCTATTTAAGTTCATTGTTTTAAGTTAAAACAAATATCATCATCATCTGATCTGCTGACAGTAGCCCACTGACTAATTAAAAAATGCCAGTTATGTTTGCCAAGATTATGCACGTGAAAAATCATCCATGTGAGAGCTCAATGGGTAGAGTTATAGGCTTTTCTCAAGAGTATCCTATGGACTTGTAGCCAATATTTTTTCAGCAGATCTTTAGCAGTTTAATCCTTGTTATTTAAATATAATGTAGTATTTACAATAAATGTAACCCAACGCGTAGAGGCTCCGGCGTAGGTCCGACGCAGAAGTATAAATCAGCCTTTAGTCTACTGGGGCCATCTAGTGGGCCCCGGCGAATAAGTCAAGAACCACTGTTTTTAGCCGGACGATCATGGCTCTCCAGTTCGCTAGATGTCAGTAGTGTACTTTCAGATTGAGAACCACCACCAACACAAGAAAAAGAGTGGTTCTCTTACTAAACTTCCGGGCATGGCGGAGAAGAAAATAGCCGGTATGTTTGCCGTCCTGTGTATCAGTTGTCTTATAATAGTGCATGGTAAAAAAAAAAAAAAAAAAAAAAAAAAAATATATATATATATATATATATATATATATATAACGCAATACATGTAACCTCTTCCCAGGCCCTGTGTTTTCTTATTTGCAGCAGAACATGTAAACAGCCTAGCTGTGCATCATCACACTATTCTGTAATCATGTAAATCCAGCTGTAGTGCACATTCAGATGATTTGTCCTCCTCAGTCCGCTCGCAGGATCCCGGCCAGCGGCGCGTGCTGGACAGCGCCACGCGCCAGCGCCGTTTGACCCGCCAGCTCGAGGCGCTCGAGAAAGACAACTTCCAGGACGACCCTCACGCGAGCCTCCCGCAGCTCGTCAAGCGGCTGCCGCAGTTCGACGAGAGCAACGAATCGAGTCGGTGTTTTGCATCATTCAATCTCCATCCATTTGCACGTATTACATATATCGAACTGTATCCGAATATGTTGCGTTGACGGTTGTGTTGTCTTTATTTCAATTTCAAGGCAAGCGGAGGAAGAAGACGAGGGGTGATCATTTTAAACAGAGGTTCCGCAAAAACTTCCAGACGCTTCTGGAGGAGGAGGTAAAACAATCGCACCTTTCAATCATTAGTACTGCGTGCTGAGAAACTCAAACACACCCATGTCTTTTATATGGGGAATGTTACGGAACCTCAAAAGAAACCACAAAAAAAAAAAAGAACATGAACCTATGTAAGACCTTCAAATGGATTAAAACATGGTCATCATTTACTCACCCTCACGTCTTTCCAAACCTGTAAGCATTTATTTCTTCTGTTGAACACAAAATAAGATATTTTGAAGAATTGTAACTGTAACCATACAGTTGGTGGTAGCCAATGACTTCCAAAATATTTTATTCCTACAATGGAATGGAAGTCATTGGGTACCGTCAACTGTCTGGTTACCAACATTCTTCAAATTATCTTGTTCAACAGAAGAAAGAAACCTCTACAGGTTTGAAACAACTTGAGGGGGACTAATGATAATTTTCATTTTTTAGTGAACTATCCCTTTAAAATTGTAAATTACTCATAAATTATGGCAGCATTTGATTAAGTTACTGTTGTGACAGTACTGTAACAGGATGTAAATATTCATCTTCAAAAGTAAAATTCCAGGGCATAATATAACAATGTCACAATGTAAACTTATGATTAATTCTAAATCTAGGCTGCTGCTACTTTTCTTTTCTTTCTGGAGTCGTGGAAATATTTTCGTGCCATTCACCCTCTTACACTTTTTTTTTTTTCTTCCAGGACTTGAGTGTTAGTGAGGGTCCAAACTATCTGACTGCATGTGCTGAGCCCTCTAAGTTTCCTCAGCGTCATTTCTGTGCAGTGTGCGGCTTCCCTTCAAACTACACCTGTGTGTCGTGTGGATCTCGCTACTGCTGTGTCCGATGTTTAGGAACACACCACGAGACCAGGTATTTTCTGCGGAAGACATTGTGAAGAATTTTGTAACTTTTTCTAGAAGTAAAGAAAGTCATACAGGTTGGGAAAGACAAAGGGTGAGTAAAAATGACAGGTCAAGATGAAACATAATGAAAGGTCAAGATGAAACTGATAGGATTAGGCAAGATTAAAAGAGTGTTAATTGTGCTTCTTGTCTTTTCAGGTGTCTAAAGTGGACGGTATGATCGGTTCATCTGTCCTGAACTCCCATCAAAAGCAAAGCAAGTTTATGGGTCATACTGCACTATTACAAAATTATGTTCCTCAAAAGCATCACAGCCATTTACCTGCACAATAAACATATTGAGGCATAAATTACTAGCAGTCCTAGGTCTGGTTGCTAAAATAATCTGTCATGCACCCCTCTGTACAACAAATAGGCTGTACTTCAATTGAAAGTCCGTTTAATCAACGGATAGAACATTTGCCAAACACACGCTCAAAAAAACAGCTGTTGAAGTTTTGTAATCGGAGTTAATTCTGTGGCAAGTAAGCTTTGGCTTGTTCTTAAATATATAAAGAATGACAGTGGAACCTGCAATTTAAGTGTTTTTGGAATAAATCTCCCCAATTGGCAGAAAGAAAATATATTATGGCTACAAAAGTTAAAACATGTTCTATGAAAAACAACATGCTTATTCAGGGATTTCTTTTATCATAAAGTAACCTACTGCAGGTACAATGTTTTTTGTATATGAAGTTTTGAAATTCAACGCAAAGTATTCAAGCATTTGTATGTAAATATATGTACATAATTGTTTCTTATTGTTATAAAATGTTGTTGTCTGAAACAAATAAATGACTAGAAGTGGGAAAAATGTGCTGGTTTTATGATCCGTTTGGCATAAATTGAGAGGTACTTTTAAGACTTTGTGATTATAAATGCCACCGACGAATTTAAGGTAAAAGCATTAAAATACATTTTGAAATCATCCATGCATCCGATATTAAAATAATTCTGAACTGTAATAATTCCATACTATAACCCCCCCAATTCTCTTTATACATATATCCATGATGAGCACTAACATAAAAGTAATATTACATTTTTAGTGCTTCAGCAGGAATAACTTCAAAACTACTGTGATGAAGGTGAGCAATCATTTGATTTCTTTTCTGTGTGTTCTATTATGGCACATATACAGTTCAATATTAATAATCATTATTGTGATTTAAAGCCCAAATAGCATTAATTCATTTGGTTCATTTTGTGCTTGGAGCATCATTTTGGAGAAGTTCTAAAAAGCGAAAACATTCACATGGCATCAGTACAAAAATAAGTACATTTTCCTCTTCTTGTATCTGTCCCACATTATATTCCAGACAGTTGTTTCATTAACTTTGTGTTTTCCAACATTTCTATATGAAGCGCAGCTCGTGTGTTTCTGCCAGTCCGCAGCTGGTCTTATGTCTGTGGAAAAGTTCAGACAGAGCCTTCATGTATAAAGTGTGGTAATGATCCACCTGTTCCTGAGATGGACTGTCAAGCTGAGGCACTGTAATGGGATGGCCCACTGGAAGACACAAAGGAACATTGCAATCATACAACAGTTCACTGTTTCAGCAGCAGACAGAAAACATGTGAGAAGTCTTTCGAACTGACCCACGGTTGTGACAGGACGTCTGAATGGCAGAAGCAGCCAGCGCCCCCCGGTGAAGAGACAAGGAGCAAAACCCATAATCTGCTTAAAAAGAGCCTGCAGCCGTCGACCCACACTGCCCTCAGACAGAACCACCTGCGGGAACAGCTCGTTCTCACCAAAGGAGTACACAGGAACCAAGTCAGCCCTGAGTACACAGCAAAAAAAAAATGATTGTACAGTAAAGTCAAACGTGAAAGTGAAAAGTATTTTTTAAATTGGCAGTTTCTGCTGATTATATGTGTACATTTTATTTCAACTTGCTATTGCTTTCAGGCTTCCCGAACTTTTTTTTTTTTTTTTTTTACCAATGATTTCCATGATTTCTCCATTACTGTTTCATTCAAGTTCTAACTCCTGTCTTTCAAGTTAAAATTATTGCTTAACCCCTCTGTTAAGAGCAGTGTTTCTCAACCTGGCGGCAGGACCAACTAAGGGGAGTCAGCAAACTTTCAAAGCTTAAAATGATACGAAATAAGACAAATCAAGCTTTTAAAATAACGTATGCAAGTAAGTTGCAAATATATACTCAGCTAAATGTATGCTGTCATTGTACTTATTTTAGTTTGTTCCCTCAATAACTGTCATTTTTATTTAAGAAACAAGGTTCTTGTGTTCTTGGAAAACCTAGATATATGAGGGAAAGTCACAAGTATGATTTATAGACCTGGAAATGTTTATAATGAATAGATATTTGTCTAGTTATGTCAAGCTCTAGAATATTTTTATAGGGTTTAAATTAGATGAGTTGCTATTTGTGAGACAAAATAAATACATTTAAAAAATGTAATTGCAAATTACCAAAGAGTCATGTAAATTCATTGGTTATAAAACATAATAAATATATAAAAATAAAAAATTCTGAAATTATGGAATGCAATTATAATTATTTTAATATAATTGCCTCATAGTTTCTGTAAATAAAGTTTGAAAATCAGCAGCTTAGTTATTACAGCAGAAGTACCAGAAATATATTGGTGGTCTTTAATATCATATTTGACAATGGGCGACCTTGAATTCACAAATGTTAGGAGCTATTGGGTTCAGAAAGAGAGAACCACGGATTTAGAGCATTTGGGAGGGGTCAGAAATGAGAAAATGGTGAAATGAAACTAGTTTTTCCAAAGGCCCTGGTTGAGAACCACTGTTTGAAACTAGGGCTTTTTATTTCAATAAACTGGTGCTCAATCTTCTTGTCTCGTTCTCGTCTCTTTCTCACCCATGCCTAAGGGCCAGTCGTACAAAGCCTTTCCTGTGTTTCATGACTACAGTGTTTACTCCTGGAGACGAGGTAAGTGATTCCTCTGCCCCACCAATGATGATGACCACAGCGTTACCCACACCAGTACGGCTCAGCAAGTAATCCAAACTCTTCTTACTCACAGGCAACAGACCTGAAAATGAGAAATAGTTGGAGAAACACTTTGTTTTCTTGTCTCTCTCATTGAGTTCTGCTGTAGCTATTTAATTTACTGACCTGCACACAAAACGTATTCTCTGAAGAGAGGAAGGCGGAAAAGTCCAGCCAGGATTGCAAGTGTGGAGCGTATTCCAGGAAAGGTTTCCGCAAATCCATTACGGTCTGTGCTGAAGCATGAGAACGCTCCCACACACATGATGCCATGAGGGTGACAACCCAAAACATAGTTCTTACTGGGATTCAATTCAGCAGTCTTTACCAGCTGAGGGAATATTGAGTCAAAGAGAGAAAGAGAGAACGGCAATGGTAGGAGACAGAGAAGATCCAAGAGGTGAGGCTGAAGAACAGTTGATGTCTTTTTTCAGTAACTGGGTATACTTGTGTTATTTACCTTAACGGGAAAATAGTCTCGGAAGTGTTTCCACACTTCCCAGTTTCTCACAAACTTTGTTCTTCTGCCACCTAGTGGACATATAAATCATTAGCATTTTTTTCAATTCTATCAGACAATGAAAGCTCTTTTAATATATTTAAAATTGAATTGATCTTAGGTCAACCTGTGAATTTAGATGGAAAATTCTAGGTCTGCAACAACTAATCGATAAAAATCATCGAAAACAAATGTCATTATCGATTGCACGGAAAACTTCCACAAGTCGCGTCAAATGACCAATTACATGCAGCACTGAATAACGCGTTTCTATGGACAAAATGTGTCTAAAAATAGTGGAGGAAACAGAGTGAGCTGCTGCTGGTAAGGTATGTGATCCAAGCAGCCCAAAACATGAGAATTTTTTATTTTAGGCTTCTAGCTGATGCATTTGCGTAATGTTTAATTGGAAAGGGAGACAATCAATATGCAGCGCAGAAATGTTTATTTTGCTTGCATATCTGTTGTTGGACACTAAATTTAGGTTTAAAAGTCAACATGTAATACAAGTATTTTATGAGAGTGTTAACTGTAATGGGATAACAGCATGTAAACTGTCCTTTTCCATTATAGCCCTTTTCGCACATAGCTCTTTTGCATGTAGCATATTCACAATATGTTTTCATAGCATTCAGTTGGCAGGTTTGTTTGAAGGATAGCATTGGGCAGGATGCATAATAGTATGTTTTGTCAATAATTAAATAAATAAAAAGACAATTGGGCTTTTTTTTAAGTCTGATTAATCAAAGAAATAATAGTTAGTTACTGCCCTAGAAAATTCTGTGATAATTTGCTCACCCTCATGTTGTTCCAAATATGTCTGACTTTCTTCTGTGGAACTAAAGAATGTTGGTTACTATGGAGCTAGAAATGTGTCTTTATTACATGCGAGAAAATAAATGATCTGAGAGAAAGAAAAAAAAAGTTTGAGAGAAAAAGTTATCACACTGATAGCAAAAAAGCATTTCATGAGAGAAAAAAGAATATTTGAGAGAAAAGGTTTACATACCAATAGCAAAAAATAATATTTGAGACAAAAAAAAGTTTTTTTCTTATTGGAACGTTCCTATAGACCAATTTCCAGCCGACGTCACAGTTACGTCACGGCGCTAGCTGGAGGCAGAACAAATGGAAAACTGGAGGCGGCAAATACAAACCAGCACAGATTCGACTACAAAATAAGGATCTTAAATTATTCTTCTTATTATTAAATGTCATCTTGTTGTGTTGTTAGGTGCAAGAATCAATGAAAAATGAATATGCTTTATCTGCATTTTTTTAATTTCCAGAAAATATTCACCTCATTAAAATTGCACATAATGTCACTTTACATTGTCGTCTTCTTGGCGCTGGCTAGCCAGAACCGCGGGTCGTACCACACAAGTCTTGTACATGACCATTCAGCACATAGTTATAGGCATCTAAAGAATTATACGCCCTCCGTTTCTCTATCAGGTAGGTGTAGAAGTCAGGCCACTCAACCGGAGGTAGCGTTAACGTTAATCGTGTCAGATCCTCAATGAGTGTACGGGTTGGCCAATCTGGTTCCGTCCGTTAAAATGAACTTTTGCAAATAGCAATCGCGGTCCTGGACAGTGAGTGACCTTGCACATTAAGATCAAATCGGATTTTCTCCAGTCATTGTTAAAAACAAGCAAACAAAACTTGCAGACTTTACGTTAGTGAAGCGGCCAAAGGGATTGTTCTGCCACCACCTAAGCTCCGCCCACATAAAAACGTCACCATGTTTACTAACTGAAAATTGGTCTATTGGCCAGTCGGGTGAGCATCGTCTTGTCTTGGGAGTCGAACTGAATCATTACACCATTGTTCGCGTTCGGTTCACCTAGATAGATGCCTCCTCTGCCTTAGAGTTTAGATTCTCTGCCCGAGCCCGAGTTCGGACCGATATTTGCCGTCACTATCCTCGGGCCGGGCCGGGCCTTTGATCTAGAAACGTGCACTCCCAACGCAAAAGAGTGCGGCGCGGGACTAGATTTGATGGCCGAGTGCGAGCGCGGGCTGTAATGCACTCACTCTACGTGTGCGGGTTCCGGGAGAATAAAACGATTCGTGGGACTCCCGTAAACTAGAAATATCTATGAATAAAGCATAAAAACGAATACATTTTTATTCATCTGTTGCAGAAAAGCAATTAGAACAACTAAAACAAAATACAAATGATTTACAGGCCAGAGTTTTGTTTTATAACATTTTGCAGCGTTGAGCGATGTAGCCAATCACAGACATGTGTTGATTTCTTGAACGCAATGGCCAATCAGAACAGAAGCATTTAAGATAGACTCCCCTCACTGCTCAAAACGGACTTTTTGTTCAGAGCTGAATTCTGTATGCAGGCAAATCCTCTAATTATAACAAAGTGTATATATTATGAAAGATCCATTGTGCAGTCAGCTTCATTGATAATAACAGCGATGTGTGAGATCGCGATGAACTGATGTCAGCTTTAGGAATTTTTAAGGGAGCGCACTTTGGGCGCATTCAGTCATGCCAAACCATGCACTTGATTTTATGTTATAGCAGTGTTTTGTGTGTTAATGCTTTAATAACACATAATTTATCAGGAGCATTTATGCTGATGTGTATGATGGTGACACGTAGGCTGACTTGAAAGTATTTGGAGGTGCAGAACAGAGGAGGAGGAGAAAGTAAAGTAGTTGAGAACGTCAGTTATAACGACCCACGTATTAAAATGGTCGGGTTTAAATCGGGCTCATAATTATAGTTAATGTGTCGGGCCGGGCTCGGGTAGGGTCAGGCTTGATTTTTTGGGCCCGATCTAAGCTCTAAGTTGAGCATGGACACTCCAATGTAAGATGATGACACACACAACTGGATGTTAGCTGGCTAAGCAAGTTCAGCATCACTGAAGATTAAACATTAAAAATAGCACTCATATTCATGAAGTGAATGAATGTGTATTATATTTTTATCTTGCTAATCGCTAGTAAAGCTAATTATTAATTAGCCATCATGCTAGGTAAACTTGCATGAATGCTATTTTTTAATGTCTAATCTTCAGTGATGCTGAACTTGCTCAGCCCGCTACCCATCGAGTTGTGTGTGTGTGTGTGTGTGTCATCTTACCCAAACATCGGACTGTCCATGCTCAACTAAGTCAGAGGAGGCATCTATCTAGGTGAACCGAACGCGAACAATGGTGTAATGATTCAGTTCGACTCCCAAGACAAGACGATGCTCACCCGACTGGCCAATAGGAACGTTCCAATAGGAAAAAAAGAAGGTGGCCCCGCCCATGAAACAATTTTCACATCTAAAGCAAAATCCTGACACGAGAGCAAAAATTGCATCGAGAGCAAAGAAAAGCATTTTGAGAGAAACACTTTTTTTTTTAGAGAAAATGTTTTCACACTGCTAGCAAAAATATATATATTTGAGATTTTTTTCTAAGTATTTTGAGAGATTTTTTTCTCACAAATAATATTAAAAATTAAAAATTAATATTTTTTTATGAGAAAATACTTTCTCTCAAAACTTTTTTTGTCTCAAATATTATTTTTTGCTATTGGTATGAAAACTTTTTCTCTCAAATATTCTATTTTCTCTCATGAAATGCTTTTTTGCTATCAGTGTGATAACTTTTTCTCTCAAACTTTTTTTTCTTTCTCTCAGATCATTTATTTTCTCGCACGTAATAAAGACACATTTCTAGCTCCATAGTAACCAGACAGGTTTGGTGACCATTGACTTGGGAAAAGAAACATTAAGACATTTCCCAGAATATCTTCTTTTGTGTTCCTCAGAAGAAAGTCATACTGGTTTAGGCCTTCCCTATCGCTGTAGCTGAATAAACAGAAGATTGAAACGCTTTGATTGATTAAACATGATTAATAAACACACGACTGACTTATTCTGTGTAAGAAGTTACATCATCTCACAGAAGGATGCTCAGCTGTCATTATGAAGTGAGTTTGGAGTAAAAGCATGTTATTATGTGTTGTCTTTTGTTGGACAAGAGGTTCATAAATGCTTCTCATGTTTGGAAAGATGTTTGACGCGTGTTGCTTTTTCAAATGCACGTTATACGTGACTCAAACTCGCAGTGCTTTCAGATGGAGCAATGTTTACAGAGCCATACATCAATGACAAGCTGCTCATAAAAAATCATTGCATGCCTTTGTGATTTCATAATCGCGGTTAGCCAAATTGGCTTAAGTGCGATTTCATGTAAATTGCGATTAACCGTGCTGCCCTATACGACATGAGGTAAGTAAATGATGACAGAATTTTCATTTTTGGGTGAACTATCCCTTTAACAATCCAGGTGTGTTTGTGTGTTGTAGTCATAGGTTGACCTCTCTCAGGTGTTTGCCAATCATAGATCTGCCAGGAGATGTAGAGAATGGGGATGAGCCACAGAGAGGTGAACATCAAGTAGATCATCAACAGTACACAGGTCACTCCTGCATATACACAAACATACAGCATTGGTAGTAATCTTACAATGTCATCTCCAAGACACAAGGCAATGAGAAACATCATGGAAATTTCCATATAGCACCCAAAAGTAACTTTCCTTCGTTTTTTTTTCTTTTTTCTATGCGTGTGTGTGTGTGCATGCGTGCGACAGGTCTCACCTAAAAACAGAAATGAAATCACCAGTTGTAAAACACTGATATCCTCGATAAACTCCTTCCATTGAGACTTCGCCTCCTTCCCCTTTAAATCTGAAACTGACAAAGAAGGGATAAACAGAGAAGGGGAAGAGGAAACATTATGACATGTCTCACATTAAGGTTGTTCAGTGTTTTAAACTGCTGAATCTGAATCTACTCCATGTCTACTCCAGCTGAACTGTGTAATTTGAGCAGGATAGTGGTAAAAACATTTTTTCAAATTTTAATACATTTGAGTTTAGGAAAATATGTGTAAACGCAGGCGCTAGTACAGTATTTGAGCCATTGACCTGAACCTGTGCATGCAGCAGAGACCTTAGCCGTCAGATTCACTCACTGTAAATCTGTGTCATACAAGGTGAAATACCTTCATTGGGCAATCTGGCAGTCAGTTCAGTAGGCGGCAAGATCACTAAAATGCCACATTTTAAATGTGGAGACACAAAAATGGCCTGTGAATATGTTTAATTTCTGTTATCTAACATTTGATGCATTTCATTATATTCTATTACAAGCCTTTTGTAGTTATGGCTTTAGTGTCTCAGTAGACGCTAGTGGCATGTCGCTGTGAACTGTATCTGTATTCGGATAACTGTCTTGGTTTCAAAGGTGAGTGATTTTGAATGTGTAGCTAATATGAAATTTAATTTTATGAACACTGAACTTCTATACTGAACATCAGGAAAACATTCACACTGAATCCAAACACTAAAACCATGATTACATGAATAGTAGTAGGCTGTATAATCTAATAGAAGGACAGTCTAGTTATTTCAAATGGATTCTAGCAGCTCTTTAGTTACGCATATCTTGATAATTATTCACAGCTACTAAATTGATGCTGATTTGAGTTTACAGCTAATAGCCATAATTGTTCAGATTGAACCACCCCATGTACATGAGAAACAATATTTGTACAGGAAAAGAATGGAATTAAAGAATACATAAAATCTTACTGTTAAATTAAGAATGAATTATCATTATATATACATACTGTATGTATTTTAATAGTAAAAATCACTTTATATTACTGTGAAAATTTGTAAAAAGTTTAGTTAAAACTGTCACCGTCCCGCTACCGGGACGCCTTAATTTTACTTCACTATATTACAATTAAATCCTAATTTAATCATGACAAACTATATATCGTTGGAAAGGTCTAAGACTCTTAAATAGTTATGTTATCACTGTTTTTTGTTACAAATTATGTAGGAACAGTAATAGATGAATTTATGACAAGAGTTCACCTCAAAAATCTCAAAATCTACATCATAACAGGAGTTCTGACCTTTGTCACAAAAAGTCGACGCACACACTTTTAATAATTGAAACTTTGGTTTTCATGCTAAAAGTTCACAATAAAACAATCTAGTATTTGTCAATAAAAAAATAAAATAATATTATCCTCTAAAAAGTATATTATGTATATATATATATATATATATATATATATATATATACACATATATATATATATAATATCCTCTAAAATATATATTTTTTTCCCTTTTTTATTACATTACATTTTAGTAGTCATCATAAATTAGGGATCATTTGAAATTTTACGAACTCAGAATTCATCCTGTGAAAACCATTTTGAAATTGGATGTTGCGTTACCATAGAAACGGTACTCTAAATTAATTTATCAGGCTCCTCCCCTTTTGGGCATCATCATGTTTCATAATTTATGATTAAAACCTTTTCTTATCTTGACAAAACACAGGTCTGAGTCTCAAGGTTCCACATTTTGTGACAGAAGTTACATTTGGACAGAAATGTATTCATTTGTTATGGCAGATTGGAATAAGTCCAAATATAAGGTGGCTATTTTTGATATTACGTCTAATCAATCTCATGGGAATTTCCATTTTTGTGATATCAACTTCAAATTTGGAAAACAACTTGGTTATATATATGGCTTTGATTTTATAGTAAAAAATATTTTATAAAATATATATTTTATATAAAAGAAAAAAACATTAAGAACAGTATATTTGAATTACTGTAAATTTAAAGTTCCATAACTTTTTCATACTTTAATTTTTTGAAGTGCTTTCACTTCAGCAATAATCTGCTGAGTGTTTTCTTCAAGCCCAAACTTAGGTCTATATTCTAACGCATTCTTGAATTACAACCATTTAAGTTTGAATAGTGCATTTTAATATTCATTATCAAAAAGGGGGGTGACAGTTAAGGGGTTAATGTCTGTATTAAGTTTATGTTTGTTACCCTGATGGTATTTTGCTATACAGTTAATTAGATCATTGTTAATAAAAATGCCAATCTTGATGAACTTTCATCATGTGGCTTTCTATTTTACAACCTGTCTTTATGATGCTTATCAGCATCACAAAGCAGATTGTACTATTATAACAATACATTGGCATATCAACATTATATCGTTAATGTATACAGTTATTCCAAAATTCCTTTCATTAAATAGTTGTATTTAATGTAAACGTGGCATTTGAAAACTTGTTTCAGTGTAATATTACAATAAGCAAATATTGTTTTTACTTTGGACAATCTGACATTCAATTATTACCTATCAGCAATTCAAATCCGCGGTTAGATTTGTTTTAAATTGGAAACTATATGTAGGCTGCTACGTGCATACTTACAACATTTAACGTGTTATGACAGACCAACAAATTGATAATATTTAAACATTAATATTTAAACATTTCACCAGATTTGCTTAATACAAACATAAACATATAAACTGCGGTTAAAGCTGCGTTTTAAATCATTTTCAAATGTTATATCATTCCGTCAAATAATTTAACAGTAGCCTACTGACATTTGTGTGAGCCTACCGTTATCTGTGCCCATTAAGTGGTCAATTTTAGTGATCCCTGTAGCAAACGATTCCTCTTCCTCACCTTCTCTGACTGAAGCCTCGCGTTTCTCTTGTTTGCACTTTGATCGGTTCAATTGGTCAAACAGATAGCGATTCGCTTTCTAATCGCGTCATTGTAAATATATGTGGGCAGTGTCAGGACTGGCTATCTAGTATTTATCTCCAGCCACATATGAATCCGCGTCCGCATGACTGAAAGCCGTTTAAATCACCATTTGCTTTAACATGAATCGTTCGTAAACAATGAAGAAAGCATTTTGATTCTTTGCTGTCACACCTAGGCAACGAAAACGCCACAAACGCCTACTCTTATCCCCGAATAATAGCCTTTATGGGGTCGTGAGATTTCTTTTAAATATCTCTACTACCAGGTAAGACCAGGGTCGCGAATCGCAATTTGGTTGAACAAACGAACGCTCCTCTCGCGCGTGGCCGCGTCAGACATGTAGGAGGAGCGACTCGACTGTGTGTTTGCGCGCGCGCTCTACCGCTGCATTTGAAAAATGTTGCCTAGTTCCTAAGTAGTGCTTGTGCTTGCGACTTGTTGCTTCATGAAGAGCTCACAGGAAATGTGTTGTAATCTCTCCTTTGTAATGGGTCCAACCCTGCTTCTTTTCTTTATATAACTATTCATAGTAATACTATTCAATTACCTTATTTTTGCTATGTAATGTAACTATCAATATCTTTCATCAATATCTTTCATTTATCTAATATATTTCATTTGTCTAGTGCCATGTTCCATTCAGGGGTGAAAAAAAGAATAGCCTAATTAAATATGAGAACTCATTTTTTTTCCCCCCTGGCTTTAGAGACAGATTAAGACTGATGACATTTTCCCAAAGTAACTTTGAATTAAAATTTGTGAAGCAACCTGTCTAATCCCAATTGTATCAATGTACATGCGTGAAACATTAGACCCAGTCTCTGTGGTGGCTGCCTTTTAAAATTTCTAGCTATTCACTTGTGTGCTTAACGAGATACAAGGAAATAGCTATTCATAAAGCACTTAAAATGTAAAATCATGACACAATTTTCTTGTGGTTGCAGACAGAGTGATCTGCAGCTGGTTCAAAAGTTGTCGTCTGACAATGTGTCCATGAAGCAAAGATTTGCAACATCGGGTCACGATGCTATAAACCCATAAATACTTCTGGGTTTGTATGGACAAGCCAAGCATCTGTCTTTGAGATGAATTCTATTTTGGAGTATGTATTATAAAGTAGGCTATTTATCCAATGCACATCATATTATTATTTTTTTGTTTAAATTCATGTGCCTTGTAATCTTTGATCTAAAAATGTTTCCCCTTCCTCTTGCAGTTACATCTCTTTTCTTCTCTGATGATGTGTTTACTGGCGTGAGGGAGGGATCAACCTGTCACTCACATGACATCACATGCAGCTGTAGCCAATCACAACCATCAAATCAATTCTCAATGGTCAAAATCAAGTCTTGCCCTATACTTTTTTCATGTTCAAGAAGCCGTTTCACTCGGATATACGTCACAACTGGGAAGAAAAGACTTATCACAACTTTCGTTTCATGCTGCCTCCATCAAGGTCACTTGATGGAGTTTTCCGGTTCCTTGCCACTGTTGCCTTTGGCTTGCTCAGTTGGGGGGGATATTCAGTTGGGGGGCATATTCAAATTAATTAACCAAGCATTAATACCATTGATCAGCCCTACCAAACGTGGATGTTTTTTCCACTAAGAAACAAGCATTGTTGTGTTATTTGATTGATACTGTGAAGCTGCTTTGATGCAATTTGTATTGTGAAAGGCGCTTTATAAATACACTTGACTTGACTTTAAATTGAGCAGTCATCTGAGGTATGACCCATTTCATATATCCACTACAAAAATATCTCCAACCAAGTGAATTTACAAGGGTAGTGTTGTCTTGTCTGTTGTCCTATTGTCTTTATCCATCTTCTTATATTAATTTAATGACATACACATCAGGTATTACTAGTTATTTGTTGACTGTATATCATATTTTAGAGGTTTACCTGGACAGCTGTACTTGCTGGCCTCCATTACTCAAGCAAATTTGTATTCTTTTTGTTTGAACCCAGTCATAGATTATGAGAAACAATCTGGATTGCCAAACATGACACCAAAAGTGTTCACAAAGCTATACTCATTACTCAGCAGCACATGCTATTTTCAGTGCAAGTTCTTATGTGCAAAGGCAAAGTGATTCATTACTGATCAATGCCTATATTCTTGCTATCTGACTATTCCTGTGGTGCAGTCTCATGCCGTATGCGCATGAGCTACGCTAATTAAATGTGTGATGACACGATGACTGCCTGCCATCCTGAAGTGTGAGTACTTCACTGTTATTTTTATCTTTTGTTTTCATGTCTTCAAGTCATACTTTTCACATTTCTCCTTCATCGCTTGTCTCTTGCTCAAATCACAATGTTTTCTCACTCTAGCCATGGATAGCAGACGAAGGAGAGGTGCATCTAATAATAAAGTGATGGGAAGTGTAGGGATGGAGTGAGAATGCCTAGGTTTATGGAAAAATAGGACTCCTCAATAATGAGTTGTTCTTGCTGTTGATGGATGGTCTGATGGCTAGCTAGGTGATTCTGTTGATGAGTGCCGTAACGTAGGCTACCTGTTCAGGTGAATTGGGTGATTGCCCAGCTAACAAATTTATGTTCTAAAAACGTTGTCATTCAAAATTATATGATATTGTTATTACATTCTCCTAACCTTATTTTTTTTTTACTTATAACATTCTTAAAACATTTAGCCTATTTGTAATAGTCTAAAAAGGATACAATAGCAAACAAATACAAATAACATTATAAGGATGTACAGAAAATGTTGTTTCATTATGTTTTCTCTCAACGTTCTCATAAACAAGTAAACAACATTATAAAAACGTTCCAAAATACGTTGGTCAGAACGTTTCTCACAACATCAAGAGAACGCATATTAAATACTAATAATGTTATAAGAACGTTCTATAAATGTTATTTAAATAACTTTTTATATTATGCTAACATTTATATAACCTTTGCAAAACATTAGTGAAAGTTTTGGGAACGTTCCCAGTTACCTGGATTTTATGATCTGACAGTATCTGCTGTAGGCTACCTAAATGCTTAGGTGCTAAATTCATATAGGATGAACACAAGTGTAAGTGAAAAGAAAGATTAATTTGACAATAATGGAATATTCAGCAATGACTTAAATGTTGTCGCGCTGACAGACTGCATGCGTCTGCAGACTGCACACAGCGAACGTGGACAAAATTGTAAATACGTTCGTCGAATCAGCTGTCAGAAAGGTGGAGGCAAGGGCAGGCATACGTTAGGCTAACAACGGCATACCAACAGTCGGTGGAATTTATATGTATTATGGTGAGGGCAGAAAATGTCGACCCTTCGCAAATACAGCAGCATGATACAACGTCATTTTTGGAGAGCGAGGCGCGCGTCAGAACGGAGTCAGTAGCTCGGCATCTGCTTCTCCGTTGACCGACGTGCTCTAAAACAGGAATATTAATATCAGCGCGAAGTGCGCCGCCACCGCCGACATATCTGTTTATCTGCGAACTCTGCAATCATTACCGTGAAGTCGTCTCGGGGTTATAGTGAGCAGGCACTACCAGACTACATTTGTGAATGGTTCTATGGGCCTGCTTTGAACGGATGTTTTGTTTTTTTCTCTCTCTAACGTCGCAGTGAACTGCACCATGGATAGCGATGCGCTTTCTCATCGTGCTCCGCGCGGAGGGTGAATGGGGATGAGGATGTTGTTTACAAAAAGCAGCCAGCCGCCAGCGCACTGATGCTCGATCTCCCCGAATATATCAATCTTTTTTCATCTAATATTTTATGACACGTCGGGAAATTACTGTCACCTTCGTCTTTCCTCTATGAAGAAGGCAATGTCATCGTCAGCAGACCGGCGTGGATTTGTTGTTGTCTGATTTTACTACTTGTCCTCTGCAATTCGACTTCACGCCATTTATGTAAGTCAGTCTATTTTGCACCATTTGTTCTCTGTACATTGAAGGAGGATGTTTAAATCATACAAATAGTGACGAAATTCGACCTTAATGGGTATTGACTTGTGTGTGGAAATATAATTACAAACATCTAGGAAATGCTAGCAATACGATCTCCCACTGAGGAATTGACCAACCAACCACCTATTAGCCTACCGTGTTTGTCAATATAGCCTATACATATTGTTTTCGTTGACTACCTAATTCATGCGTTGTAGTATTTCTCAAGACAAACAGCTTGTCCATGAAAACAGTTGTCAGTAAAATCAGCCGTGTAGCCTATTTTGTTTGCTATTGCGACTGTTCGTAATTTTTATAACGAAAAAAAATATGTCATGGTTGACTTGTGATTACACCGTCGATATTTCCTCCACAAAACCCGGCAGAGTCCCTAAACAGTGTAAAAAGAGTAAGGTGTAAAGGCAGAGGGTTTGGGATCATTTGAGCGTATAAACGTGACGCGTCTGGAGGAGCGTCTTCTTCAGGTAAGAGTCAAGAGTGCGCGCGAGAGTTTTAGAGTTCGCTACGTAGGAAATGAGCCATTAACGGGTGATTTATTAGATATTCCATCAATTATGATATGGAATTACGATGCGTTTGTCTTTTTTTTTTCTTTTTTCTATTTTTGTCATTCATAGACTTTGGTGACAAGTCGTGTACCTGGTCTGTTGTACCGGCGAGTGTCTCTAGAAATAAATTCGTCTCACGTAACGTCTGCATAAACCGCGCGTGAAGGTGGCATCAGAATCCCAATGGCACGTGCGACAAGCTACAACTGCAGCCAATTTTATCAGAGTCGTGATGTGATAGTAGATGGGAGGCGTGGCTGCGCGTGAGCGTGTATGTCTGTGGCTTGAACCTGGACGTCTCCGCATCTTGTGTATTTTTGGTAAAGATTCATAGCACAAAGTTAGAATGACCAGCAGATACATTATTCGCGGATTAAAAGCAAGAGAGGCGGGGTGAGCGCGGGAAAAGCCAGTTAGGCGAGGAGGTTTAGACTAGAGTAGCCTACACTGCAGACATGAGGAGACCAGCCCCACCTTGTCTGGGGGTTGTGGAAACGCTCACACACGGCTTTTTTTCGGGGGCCATTATCATATTATGAGACATTTTTACAATACAGGATAAAAATAATTTGATTATTTGACCTTCAACCAATGCTCCTCAATTAATCAAACAGTTGTAGCAATGTGTATTTCCCTTTTGGGAGTGATGCATCCAAATAAGTGATGGGTGTGTTCTCAGATTGGAGGATATCAGTGTATATATAGAGAGAGACGTGTATACAACCTGTTTCAGATCAAACCCCCTTTGTTGGAATAGAGACAGAATACGCTCACTGTATAAAATTAAGTGTTGCCCTATAATGACATTTTATCAATGTTTCTACATTCTTTAGGATGCTTGCTTACATTGAATAGCTATTAGTCATATATTTGCAGAATAATTTACTTGCACATGCATTAATACATTTCAATGTTGGAGGGGCAATGAAACATTTAGCTGAATTATCTATTAGAAAATTAACTTAATATTACAATACAAACAAATAGCCTACATTTTATTATTATTATTGTATTATATTAAATGCAAAATATTACATTCATATATTTATTGTAATATCTTTCAAAAATTAGACCCTTTGCAGTACCACCACAGATCCTCTGGACTAAAATTTAGCAACTTCACTCAAATTCACAGCACAATAAGAGTGACTTCTAGTGGCTGGTAAGAGAATACCTACTGTCTCTCTATCTCCATCTCTCACTGTCTCCCTGTCTCTCAGCTCTCATTAATTTGTTTTTGAAATTTGATGAAACAGCATATGACAACAGCATGTGGGATAGAGAGAGAGACATGAGAAAAGAGCAGAAAGGGTGCATAATAAGAAAAGCATAATAAGAAAATGAGCAGATAGTTTATAAGACTGTAATTGGAAAATAAGAAAATGTAAGTGCAATTGTGAACAAGGTAAAGAGAACATGAAATGATCTTAAGAGACTTGAGGATTTATCAGGATAGAAACCAAGGAGAATAAATGTGAGTGTGTTGGACAGAAGGAGGAGACTGTACAGTATGTTTGTGTGGCTCCGATTAGACTTTGACAGATGTTCCCCATGTAAAGCTAATTTTTTGGGTTGGGCTTTAGTCCTGTCTGTCTTTCTGTCTGGATGATCCAGGCTCAGGCTTTACTCGGTAATTTCCTGAAAGGACCGGATTGAATTTTAATAGCATGTTTGCATCTGAGAACCAGCATGATGTCTGTTTTAGGCTTAAATCAAATGAGAAATAGAAAGGGTGGGTGAAGAAGTAGTGATGAATAAAGATGAATGTTTGCTAATGTGAAGCAAGACCGAATTATTAAGGGAAAGCTGGGTTTAGGTATACATTAAAATGAACCCTTCAGGCACTGAGGCTTACTGTATGCTTGGTAGAGTAGCAATCCATGTATTTCACAGTAATGTTCTGTTAGTGAAGTGCTGTAGCATACTAATTTAAAATATAACTTGGTTAGTAAAGCGTAGCATTGTAAAGTAGTGCTCAAAGACAGAATGGTAGTAAGATAGAATGGTAGTAAGACAGAATGGTAGTTTTAAGGATTTTATCTGACAGCAACTATGTGGATTTTCATATGTACACACACTTGCACATACACATCCTACTACTATTAGGGGCCGTTCACACAGAACACGTTTTTCCATTCAACTGCACTACTTTTCCATTGTTTTTCAATGTAAACAAACACTAGATGGACATCTTTAACTGTTGCACTCACTTCTTTTGCAGCGCCTCGCGGATGACATGGCATTTGTAAATGTGCCGCTAAAGAAGTTCAGCTTCTTTTTTTCCCCTTAATTTATCTGACCTGCATCTTGCGTTTTTTAACAGCAAAAACGCATTATGTATGAGCCGGCCCTTAGTCTGTCTTTGAAAGTATTGTCGACAAAAGAGAGGAGTACTGGATCTGGTGAGTGCAGAATATGTTTTGTTCAGGACTCCAGGCAGAAAATAAAAAGGAATGGAAGAGAAAGAACACGGAGGAGAGGCCAGCGTCATTGGGGGCCCTCACAAGCAACATCAATGTTTCACATTCAATAGAGCATAGCTTGTATACAGACTGAGGGAACAAGAGGGGGGCATTAAATTTTCATGGTTTTAGTTAGATTTGTGGACCTGGTTTCTACTGAAGGAATTTAAAAGCAACAGAAGAATTACCACCACACAAGTTGTGTGTTCTAGGTCCAAAATAGATACTGCTACGTAAAAAGTCAAATATTTCACACTGTCTTCCACTTGGTTGCACAATATGTCATCTGTTGCAGTGTAACACAAAAACACTTTCAGGTCAGAGAGTCCGATGCTTTTAGTAAGGAAGACAGAGGTTTTTGCAATAGTTGTGTATGCATGCATTAATGTTCTGCACTAAATAATTGGGGTATTTGCTTTACTGGAGGAGAATCATGTGGCTGGATCTGTCATCTGTCAGAAGTGTTGCTGTGAACCGGGGGAGTCCTCCACAACTGAGGCAGAGCAGATTACCACTTTGCTTTATTTATGGTAGCAATTCCCATTCAGGGGTGCATGTAACTCGGGGATACTTAAAAATTATGGGGTTGCCCTGTATAAAACAAATATTATAAAAATAATTGTTATATTTATCTATAATTTGAAATAATTTAAGAATAATTTAAGTGTTTCAGAAAAATAATAGCATATATAATGTGTGCAAGATCTAAACATTTGTGTGTAAGATATACTTTGAATATTTGTTCATAAATATAAAAATATTTGTTGCTTAAAAATGTAAAAAGTGAATGTATTTTGCACTTTATATACACACATATATAACGCGTATCACCGGCCATTTTATTAGGTACACCTTGCTAGTACCGTGTTGGACCCCCTTTTTCCTGAATTCTTCATGGTATAGATTCAACAAGGTGCTGGAAACATTCCTCAGAGATTTTGGTCCATATTGAGAGCATCACAGTTGCTGCAGGTTTGTCGGCTGCACATCCATGATTCGAATCTTCTGTTCCACCGCATCACAAATTTGCTCTATTTGATTGAAATCTAGTGACTGTGGAGGCCTTTTTAGTACAGTGAACTCATTGTCATGTTCAAGAAACTAGTTTGAGATTATTGAGCTTTGAGACATGGCGCATTATCCTGCTGGAAGTAGCCATCAGAGGATGGGTACACTGTGGTCATAAAGGGATGGACATGGTCAGCAACAATACTCAGGTAGGCTGTGGCATTTAAGCAATTGGTATTAAGGGCCTAAAGTGTGCCAAGAAAAAAAACCCCACACCATTACACCACCACTTGTCTGAACCGTTGATACAAGGCAGGATGGATCCATGCTTTCATGTTGTTTATGCCAAATTCTGACCCTACCATCTAAATGTCGCAGCAGACTCAAAACAAGACTCATCAGGCCAGGCAGCGTTTTTCCAATCTTCTATTGTCCAATTTTGGTGAGCCTAGCAGTGAAAATATTGTTGCTTCTGTCATCACATCACCCACGTCCTTGTCCTCATCTTACCTCTGCACACACATGCAGATTCACACACAGGTGAGCAGTCTTTTGTTCACTTATATACTCATGAAACAGATGTGCAGAATATGCACACGCACTTACACCATATACAAAGCAATACTCAAAACAAAGTCTTCCCTAGGGATGAGCATGTGAAGCGGTTCATTACTCCACCGTCTGCACCTACTTTAGCATGTGTGCTTTTGAGCATTGCTGTGTGTTTTTCTACACATTTATTTATATATATATATATATATATATATATATATATATATATATATATATATATGCATGTACCATCATGTTGGGTCTCCTTCCCAAAACACACATCGTTTTTTAAAAGCCAAATTTTTTTTTTTTTGAGTAGAAGGCCCCATTAATGTATGTTTTAAGAAGGTTTTCCGGTATGGTGCACGCAAACACACACAGATGTTACTATGTAAGATTGTCTCCTTTTTCCATTGTCTTGTCTTCACAATTCTGCTTTTTTTGCAGGACGTGTGAGTGTGTTTGTTTCACATGTTTTCATAAGTGCGTTTGCATATGTATCGTCATGCATGTGTATGTAGCGTGTCACCTTGATTGCTGCAGATTACAGTGAGAATCATGAAGCCAAGGGCAAACTAGGAGAAAAAGAGAGAGAACCAGGGAAAGAGTGAAGCGAGGAGGAGGGGGAGAGGAGGTCAGTGAGTGCTTCCGTGAATAAAGTGAGAGTGAGTGAAAATTGGATGCAGAAAACAGGAGAAGAACACAGTGAAACAGCATTTGAAGGGAGGAGTGAATCAGGACAAGGAAATGTATTGCAGAACAAGGCAAATACTGGTAGTTTCTGGTGATGGTGCACTTTGTTTAGACAAAACACAGTTGGACACGTTCAGATGAGTGCTGCATGTAAGGAAGCAGTTGCTCCTCCAAAGTTCCTCATTAATTGGCAATCTGCTGCAGTGCTCAGTTTGTGTTTGCTTGTGTGTATGGGTGTTTTCCAGACGGTGCAATCAGACACAGCTACCCTCTCTATGGAGCGTTACTCTGCTGGACAGACGGACTGCAGTTTGTGTGCCATGGTATTTTGTTTTTAGCCTCCCGGAGATGCAGAATAGTTCCTTGCGTTCTATGTGTGAGATAGCAATTTGGATGGAGAGAAAGCAGGATATTTTTAGTCCAGACTCCATTAAATATTCATTCAGTGTGTTGTTGGTCTGTGGGGAAGGTATTGTATGTGTATTTGTGTGCGGGTCAAGTTGTGCCTAAATTGTGAGGATCAAATGTCCCCACAGGTATAGTAAAAACTGAAGTCACTTGTGTTGTGGAGAGCTGCCAACATTTCCCATGAGGACAATGGCTTAATAAACATAAATGTATGACTTATTGAAAATCTAATAATGCACACATCTAAGGTGTTGAATTAACTGACATACTAGGGATGCATTTAAGTCCACTTTTTTATGCCCTTCCTTCGCTAACCTCCCTCCGTTTTGTTCACTCGAATGTACGTCATTGTTTACGCTGCACGAGTGCCCATGGAACCCTTGCAATGGGTTTAGATGGAACACCCTAAGCCCTTGATCACTTGGATTCTGCTATGGAGCCATGCTGTTTTACCTCAGTATTGCTCGTATAAACTGCATAGGCTAATTGACCTAACTTAACTTACAGGTGTAAACTACTTTTCCCTCCATCGTTTGAATTGTGTAAGGTTTGTAGGTAAATTAAGTTGTTGTTGTGACGTCACTGTCATGTTGCATTGTGGTCTATGGATCTGCCTGAAGTGTACATTCGAGTAGACTTGCTCCCTCTGTCAAAATTGAGGAGTCAAGGGTCTATACAAGTAAACTTTCCTCACCCACTTTACAAAGTTGAAGGCAGTTCAAAATAGTGTTGGGGATTTCCCCAAGGGGAAGTGCTTAGGGACGTTTGTGAGTCCATGTCTAAAAGTGAAGTTAAATGCATCCTAGAGCAGGGTTTGCCACACGGGACTAAGTGAACCCCTGAGGGTTCATGAAGGATCTGCGGAGGGTTCATGATTGATTGAAAAGCTAATCATTTTATTTTATGTTATGTAAAATTAAAATAAATAAATGGGGTGCATGATGATAACAATAATCAAATCAAAGGCTAAAATGTAATGAAATGACTATAGTCTTATGTGGGTTTCAGAGTGAAGCATCCTAGGATAGAATTCAGGGTGTATCCCATAATGCCTCTCATAAACAAAATCCAAATGTCAGTGTATGGAGATATTGGGTGCAAGAAGAGAAAGGGAGGGGAGAGATGATTTATTAGCATGGCGTGTTAGCATTATACGCAAGGACATGATCAAAGCAGGTTAGTGTGTCACCATGAACAAACAGAGCGTACACATGCACAGAAGGCCACAGCACCAAGCCAATGACTGAGAAGGGTCTGTTTGCAGTACTATAAGCAATGCCGCTACGAGTTACACCTATTACTATAAGTTACGCCTCCCGCAAAGACTAAAACATGGAATTCATTTACGTAAATAGAAAGGCTGAATTATATTGATTTCAGATATTACAAAGAATGAAATAATAGCTATTAGTGAAAAATGCAATAAATTATGCTATTAAATGCATATTATGTGGTAATTTGTGACAAAACCTAAACCTGACCCTATTCGTACATCTTTAGTCAAATTTAAAATTAATGTACCAAGTAAAAATGTTTGTGACATTTACAGAAAAATACAGTAAAATGCTATAGTAAAAATATGTTAATTAGTTAACGGTTAGTGACCTTACTATATACAGTGAAAAACAGTTACAGTAAAAATTGAATGTGATGTAAATGTCAAATTTATGGTTTTGCAAGTAAACACTATGATTTACCATATAACTTTCAGTAAAAAAACAGTAAAATTCAGTCCCTGCATTACACATGTTCTTTAGTTAGTTTATTGCATTATTGTTGGGTCGTGTGTGTTACCCTGTTTTGTCTTTGTATATGAGCCTGTTCACTGTCTATATATACAAGTATTGACCATGTTTTATGAACAGGCCACTCTGATTAATTATGTGGCTTTCTATTGTGCCACCTGTGTTATTGTGGTGGTTATCGGTACATTTTAAGTTAAAAAGATTGGTAGAGTAGGCATATTAACATTTATATCATTTAATGAAATATATGGTTAACATATGTAAAATATACAGGCATCCTGTAAAACGGGAGACATTTTCAGCTTTTCTGGCAAATACAAGCTGTATTTGCAAATTGTTTTTAGAAAATGTAATTTTTTTTTTTACAGTGTAGTGTTTCATAATTAAATTGCTGAGGGAAACAAATAGGATGAAGTACACCCTCTTTGAACTGTGGAAAACAGCTTGAAAAAAATGCTTTATCAATAGGTGGCGATAGTGCTGATAATAAAGTGAGGAAAGTAAAGTGATGTTTACTTTTTTCTAGTGTTACTAGTAATGACATCAGCAATTTCCAGCAATTCCCTAATTGGCAGTGACTTGCGATGACCTGCAATAATGGATTTAGAGAAATGTACACATTTAGATGTACACATTTAGATACATTTAGATGAGTATTTGCTAAAGGTGCAGTCACTTTAGCGAAATTTAGCAGGTCAATTTTCTATTGTTAATAGCGTAGCAATGTATAAAACACAGCTCACAGAGAAGTCACTTTCAAACCAAGCATCTTTCTGTTGGTCAGTATGGCGAATTCACGCAACCAACTTGAAAATGACAAAAATCTTTTTCGACTTTACGTGAAACTCCTAATCATGCGGATTCCTATTAGAATGACTTGATTTTCTGGGTGAAATTTTGCCAATCAATGGTAAATGTGACTGCACCTTTGCAAAATATTCTGATTTGACCACTCTTAAAGGCATAGTCCACCCAAAAATGACAATTGTGTCTTCATATACCCACCCTTCTTTCTTTCCAAACCTGTGTTGAAGAGCGCTGGTAAACAAGTTTTGGTCTCTCAACAATTTCTCAGAACACCTCCTTTTGTGATCCACAGAAGAAAGTAAGTCAAACAGGTTTGGATACGTGTGAGAGTAAATGACACAATGCTCATTTTTTGAGCGAACTGTCCATTTAAGTTAGATTGTGTCACTGCAGTATTGAGCACTATTTGTCTCGATTATAGTATCTGAATAGGGTTTATCTGTAGTCACACTAAACGCACACTAATGTACACAGGAGCTGCGCTGTATATGTACCACCTGATTTCCCTGTAGGTGACACTCCCAGCATGTGTGTGTCCTTGCTTGCATCTATCATTTGTCCTGCTTTTGACTCCATCCCGTGGTGGTTCTGCCTGGTTGAGATGCTGAGTGTGTTTTAATAACAGATTGAGTGTGTTTGATAAAGTAAAGCGAGGCGAACATGCACACGCAGACTACAGTGTGAGCATTGAGATGGAGGCAGACAGAGAGGGATGTGGACGGCAGTAGACTGTTGCTAGGAGACCGCACACAGTGACTGGTGTGAGAGACATGGTTTCACATCCCTCCCCCATCCCTACAACACACTTCCTTTTCTCTCCGCCTGTTTTTTCATTCTCGTTTCTTGTTCATTGTCTCCATATTCTCCTCCATTTATCTTTCCGCACTTGTCCTCCTGTCTGTCTGCTCTGATCTATCTATCTGCTCATATCTGTCTTGCTTTGCTTTTTCTCTCTCTCTCAAGATTCCTTTCGTCTTTCTAAGCACTTCCTGTCAGACTCTTTAACCTTCCCCAACCTCTCAAATGTGGTCTCCTCCCTCTTTCCTCTTTTTCTCCACCTTTCTATCTACTCCTCCGTTTCTCTCTCTCTAAATTGAATTCCTCTCTGTCTGTGTCTTTCATTCACACTGTCGTTCGGCACGAGAGCGCTCTGAGCTTCTGAAGTGACAGGAGAGCAGTCGCCAAAGCGACAGCTGGCTGGTCACCATGACAACAGCCAGGTGCAGTGTAAGGGACTGCACAATAAATGAGGGATGGGTTATGTGATTTCAGTTCACACACACATGCACGCATAGATTTTGGGAAGATCTGCAAAATTTGCCGTTCAAATTAAATATTAAATTACACAAACAAATCTGTCTGTTTTTTTTATTACTTTGTGTATTGTCATGTGGTTGGTTGTTTATGCAGTGGGTGTATTGCTGTGTGTGTGTGTGTGTGTGTGTGTGATGTGTGCAAATGCCATCTGTTCCTGAGCTTTAATGATCTGTATTATGACCTTATGACCCACACATCTATATAAACGCATGTGTATGTCTTAACTGGATGTTGCACCTGTAATGAACTGCTTGAAACAATGTTATGTGCTTATGTGTGTGGACAACATTTATATAAAGTACATATCAATATATCACTCATTTAAGCACATTTGTAACATTGATCATGTGGCAGACACATGACACAATATTTTTCTTCCATTCAAGCCCAAGATGCTCCACGGATCACATGATCATCAGCTTTTACAAAAACTGCTTGAGTGCTACTGTCATTAAAACAGAAATTATGATTTTTTTTAATTCAACTTACCACTTCAATCTTATCACTTCAATCTTTATCTATTTAACTTATTATTTAATGGTAATGCTGATTGGAGAAGCCGGCACATGTTACCCGAAGGGAAGTCTGTAATTTCACCTGAATATCAAGTTAGGGCATTTGAATATTTTTGACAAGGTAAAAAAAAAAACATACATGGATGAATCGTCCACCATACGATCAATAACATACATGTTTTTTAAAAATAAGATACTGTAGGGTGAATTTTCATTTCATGCTGACTAAAAATAAATGTAAATAAAAATACCAAATGGAACATTAGTGTTCTTTTGATGCTCGATGTATATACTAAAGTTAAAACAAAAAATGTAAAGTTATAAAATATAAATTAATACATTGTAGTACAACTCAGCGTGGGTGTAGGAAGAAGAAGACAGGGTCGGCGGAATTGGGACTCGCACTTTATTTAGAAACAAACAAATAAAGTAAACAAAAAGGTGCGCTCGTGCGCCTTCACTGTAGTGAAACACTACAGTACAAAAAACGCTCTCTTCCACTCAAAAACAACTCGGTCCGTTTTGCCAGTGTGTGCTGCTGCATCCGCGTGCGAGTCCCAGGCCTCTCTCCTTCCTCTCTCATTCCTGGCAGCTTATATGCGGTCTCCACGCCAATTACTGCAATCAGACACAGGTGTTCATCATCTGCACTTGACCCACTTACTCACCGCACTGCTCGCTGACTCGTCTCTCGCTACAGACTTCGCAAAACCACGCCCCCCTCGCCACATACCCCCACCGCCCGACTCAGGCCGGGGAGTCGTCCGGCCTGTAGCCTCCCCCCCCCCCTCCTGGAGAGGAGGTCAGCCACAGCCATCTGTGCACCCGGCCTGTGGACCACCTGGAATTTAAAAGGCTGTAAAGCTAGATACCAACGGGTGATCCGCGCATTGGTATCCTTCATGCGGTGGAGCCACTGCAGGGGAGCGTGGTCCGAACAGAGGGTGAACTCCCGCCCCAGGAGGTAGTAGCGGAGGGTGAGAACAGCCCACCTGATGGCTAAACATTCCTTTTCGATGGTGCTGTACATCGACTCTCTCTTAGAGAGCTTCCGACTGATGTACAGCACCGGCCGCTCCTGGGACAGGACCGCGCCCAGCCCCCTGTCCGATGCGTCCGTCTGTAGGATGAAAGGGAGAGAGAAGACAGGAGCATGTAAAAGAGGCCCGCCACACAGAGCAGCCTTTATCTGGGTGAAAGCCTGCTGACACTGCTCCGTCCACTGGACCGTATCTGGTGCTTCCTTTTTAGTTAGATCAGTCAGCGGGCTAGCGAGGTCCGAATAATTAGGAACAAACCTCCTTTAATATACCGCTAGCCCCAGGAAATGTCTAACCTCCTTTTTGGTCTTAGGCCTCGGACAGGTCGCAACCGCTGCCGTCTTATCAATTTGGGGACGCACCTGTCCGTGACCCAAGTGGAAGCCCAGATACCTTACTTCCACACGCCCAACCGCACAGTTCTTTGTGTTGGCCGTGAGCCCCGCCCTTCTCAGCGTCTTCAGGACAGCCCGCAAATGCTGCATATGACGCTGCCAATCGGTACTATAGATGATAATATCATCCAAGTAGGCAGCGGCATATGCAGCATGCGGCCGGAGAATTTTGTCCATCAGACGCTGAAAAGTCGCCGGAGCCCCGAACAAGCCGAAAGGAAGGGTGACAAATTGGTGTAATCCAAACGGCGTTGTAAAAGCTGACTTTTCTTTGGACATGGGAGACAAGGGGATCTGCCAATAACCCTTTGTTAAGTCCAGTGTCGAATAAAAACGAGCAGTACCCAGCCGATCAAGCAATTCGTCAACCCTCGGCATTGGATAAGCATCAAACTTAGACACCGCGTTCACCTTTCTATAGTCCACACAGAAGCGGATCGAGCCGTCGGTTTTATGAACTAAAACTATCGGGCTCGCCCAGTCACTGCTGGACTCTTCTATTACCCCCATATCCAGCATAGCCTCTAATTCGTTCTGAACTACCTTTTTGTGTGTTCAGGTAAACGATACGGGTGCTGAATGAGGTCCGTCCGACCAGCCAGGGGAGAGAACACATCAGCAAATTCAGCTTGTAAATGTTTAATGTCAGTGAGCTGGGAGGGTGAGAGGTGATCTCCGCCAAGAGCCAGCGCGAGAGATTGTGGTTTTGTGTTCGCTTCTGGCCCGAGATCCTCCTCTCCGCTCACTTCCGTCGCCAGCATCACTGACTCTGCCTCAACCCACTTTTTGAGGAGGTTGAGGTGATAAATTTGATGTGCTCCGCTCCTATCTGTTCGAACATAGTTGAGATCGTTAACCCGCCGTGTGACCTCAAAGGGTCCTTGCCACTTTGCGAGTAATTTAGAGCTAGAAGTAGGGAGTAATACAAGCACCTTATCTCCCGGTGCAAATTGACGAAGTCTAGCCCCCCTGTTGTACAGCTGACTCTGTCTGTCCTGGGCCTGTAACAAATTCTCCATTGATAGCCGCCCCAAAGTGTGGAGTTTTGTTCTCAGGTCCAAGACATACTGAATTTCGTTCTTACTAGCGGACGGTCCGTCCTCCCAAGTTTCTCTAAGAACGTCTAACACCCCGCGGGGCTGACGCCCATAGAGAAGCTCGAAGGGGGAAAACTCCGTGGAGGCTTGGGGACCCTCGCGTACAGCGAACAAGAGGGGTTCTAGCCACTTATCCCAATTTTTGGCGTCTTCGTGAACGAACTTTCGAATCATCGACTTCAAAGTGCGATTAAACCGTTCCACTAATCCGTCTGTCTGTGGGTGGTAGACGCTAGTGCGAATCGATTTAATGCCCAATAATTCATAGAGTTCGCGAATAGTTCGTGACATAAACGCCGTGCCCTGATCGTGAGAATCTCCTTGGGGATTCCCACCCGGGAGATTAATGAAAAGAGCGCGCACGCAACACTTTTGGCAGAAATGTTACGGAGCGGGACTGCTTCAGGATACCGCGTTGCGTAATCCACCAGGACTAACGCAAAGCGCTGCCCACGTGCTGACCGTTCCAATGGCCCGATGAGGTCCATACCAATTCGTTCGAAGGGGACCTGCATTAGCGGAAGGGGGCACAATGGTGCTTTTGGATTGGCCGGTGGATTCACCAACTGACATTCACGACAAGACGCGCACCACTTGCGCACATTCTCGTGAATGCCCGGCCAGAAGAACCGGGCCTTGAGACGGTTTAGTGTCGCCGTTTGACCTAAATGCCCGGCCATTGGATTACTGTGAGCCGCCTGAAAAAGTATTTCCCGGCGGCTTTTAGGAACTAACAACTGCGTTGTATCCTCTTTTGACTGGGTGTCTTGGGTCACGCGATACAACTTATCTTTTAAAATAGCAAAATAGGGATAAGAGAGCGGTTGGTCTGGATGGAGTACCTGGCCGTCGATAGAACGGACCTGATTAAACGCATGTTTTAAAGTCTCGTCCTGGGACTGCTCCAGGGGAAAATCATCGCGCTCTGTGAGGATAGTTCTCTCCAGAGTACTGCGTTCCCCTGCAGCAGACGCCAGAGGTCCCGGCTCAGCATCACCCACCTGAACAACCGCTGTCTTTCCCTTGCTTTTCTTTTCCCAAGAGGTATCCGCACATAAAAACCCCAATAATTCACTAAAAGCAGGCCAATTCGTTCCCAGAATAAGCGGATGCCGGAGGTGCGGGTTAACTGCTACATCTATGCTATGCTTTTGTCCCCTAAATTGAATTACTACAGGCAATATAGGATAACTTATCACCACCCCGTGCACACACCGCACCTTAACCATGCGGCTGCTATCCAATGCCCCAGGTTGCATCAGGCTTTGATAAATGGAGGTTTGGTTGCAGCCTGAATCCACAAAAGCCTGATACCCCCCTTGATACTCACTGGTATCTGGTACCGGCCAGTTTGATCGGGGGCAGCCGGTGGCGCGTCGGGAACCCGGATCAGTGTCCCACGTCCATCACCGGACACCAGTCGATAAAGTGTCCCGGGTCCCCGCGGCCCAGACCTCCCCGCCGCCCCAGTGGCGGGAAGTGGGTCAAGGGATTGGCGTGGAGAGCGCAGGGCTGCCGGAATCGGAGCGGAGTGGTCGACGGACTCAGCCCCCCTGGGTGGGGCCCTGAATGCGGGGACAGGCTCCGCCGGACATCAGCCCCCCACGAGACCTGGGAAGGGGGACAGGTTTGGGGAGAGAAGGGGATGAGAGAGAGAGAGAGGGAGAGAGAGAGGCGGATGGAAGGGGCTCGCCACCATGTGATCCTCCGCCAGGTGGATGGCCTGGTCCAGCGACGTCGGGCGGTGGCACTGGACCCACTGGGCGGTCTTCTTGGGCAGTTTGGAGATAAATTGTTCCAGTACCACCTTGTTGACAACGTCCTCGACGTCGCCTCCGTCAGCCATCAGCCATCTGCGGCAGGAGTCCCGGAGCTGTTGCGCCATGACAAAGGGTCGGCCGGACTCTTCCAGGCTCAGGGATCTGAACCGCTGGCGATGTTGTTCAGGGGTCCGGCCGACCCGCTGAAGAATGGCGTGCCTCAGGTCTTCATAGACCAGGAGATTCTGGACTGGCAGTTGGTGGGCGGCTATCTGCGACTCTCCGGATAGCAGTGGGATGAGTCGCATGGGCCAGTCCGCTCTGGGCCATCCCCGGGCCTCGGCCGACCTCTCAAAAAGGTCCAGGAATGCCTCCGGATCATCCTGGGGTCCCATCTTATTGAGAGGCAGGGGCAGGGCCGAGGCCGTAGCTGGAGCGGGGACGGCCCGAACCTCCCGGTCAAGCCAGCTCCGGAACAGCTCGCGGTCTTCTTGCTGGCCTTGGAGAAGCATCTGGAACCGCTGGTCTTGCTCCTCCTTTACGGCCAGCAGGGCGTGGTGTTGTTCCCTGTGAAGACCCGCGAGCGTTTGAATGAGGTCCGCAAATGGCGTTCCTGGTGGGGTCTGCATGGCGGCGGCAGTCTTCTTCTTTTCCGGGTTTCGGCACCAGTGTAGTAAAACTCAGTGTGGGTGTAGGAAGAAGAAGACAGGGTTGGCGGAATTGGGACTCGCACTTTATTTAGAAACAAACAAATAAAGTAAACAAAAAGGTGCGCTCGTGCGCCTTCACTGTAGTGAAACACTACAGTACAAAAAACGCTCTCTTCCACTCAAAAACAACTCGGTCCGTTTTGCCAGTGTGTGCTGCTGAATCCGCGTGCGAGTCCCAGGCCTCTCTCCTTCCTCTCTCATTCCTGGCAGCTTATATGCGGTCTCCACGCCAATTACTGCAATCAGACACAGGTGTTCATCATCTGCACTTGACCCACTTACACGCACAGCTCGCTGACTCGTCTCTCGCTATAGACTTCGCAAAACCACGCCCCCCTCGCCACATACATGTAGATGGGATTGGCCTCTATAACATGTCTAACTAATTATGTTGTCATAACATAAAATATGCTTCAATAAATCAGTAAATGTGTCTTAAGTGATGCTCAATTCAGTATTTATACTGAAGCCCACCTTTGTGATCAGTATCAGTTACAGTATTAGACTGTCGCTTTCGGTGCACTTTCAAAATTCTATCTGTGATTCTGTATTTGTAATAGTCTCTATTTTGGTAAAGTAACAGTATCTGTGTTTTCTCAGGCTGTGTGTGATGTGTATAGTGTTATATTTTATGTTGTGTAGATTTTATTTACCTCTGATCATTGTAGTATCAGTTCTGTTGTTGGATTTGGGAGGAAAAACTTTGAGGGGAGCATGTTCTTGTAATACTGCCAGGAAAAACAATATCCACACTTCCTCAACTCTCTTGATATCTGTCGGTCTTACCATAGTTATAGCCTAGGGGAACCTTCATTGATTCCCATTTTCAAGTGTCTCTATTAGACAGCAGAACAAACCTGCCTAACTCCCTCCACAGCTCTCATGTGTGTTACACGAACATGTTTACTAATCAATACGTGATATGATTATGTATGACAGCTCCTGTGTTGGGTACGCTGCCAGAAGCTGGTGTCTGGTTATACATCTTGTTTGCAGCAGGTCATAACAGCAAAAGGGTGTTCTACTAAGTATTAAAATGCTCCCATGAAGGAGTTGAATAATCTTGAGACCGCAAAAGTCATTAAAAGTTGCATTTTCAGATGAATTTGGGGAACTACTTGAAACATTTGTTGTGTTTGGTTATTTTACTTACTTTTGTTTGATTTGTTCAGTGCAAACAGCTGAAAATCTGTATATTTTGTCATTAACACTAGAACGGCCATGACGGTCATTTTGACCGTTTTGAATTTTTATATCTGCAATAACTTTGTTGCAAAAATAAATAAAATCCTGCTGGTACCTGCCTTTTCCTAAAAGTGTCTATTTTCATTTCAAATGTTTTTCATATAAATTACACATAAGGCAAAAAAAAAAAAAATGAACATATTTACCTATTTCGGCCATAGACGGTCATATTGACCGCACTGAATTTCGCGGAATTGTTTTGTTAATTTTTTTTCTATTAGCCTATTTTCTCTGTTATTATATTAAAATAAAATGTTTTATAATTCAATAAGATACTTTTAGTTGTTATTATCTTGTTCTGAGTTATGTTGAATGGATATGGAAATATAGCTTATCTGTTGTGAGTATGCGATAATTACGGTAGGCTACTAATGATATTGTTATTTATAAATGTATAATTAAACTTGTTTAAATGTACCGTTTGGTTTTGTTTTTAAAAGATATCCTAATACAATAAATGCATTATTCTCTCAATTGGGTATTTATCATTAAAGATATAGAGTTTGGGATCTAACGGTCAAAATGACCGCTTGTGGCAGTAGGAATTCTGGCACTTCTAGTGTTAAACCTGATTTGCAAGGGTGGTAATTTCGATTACAACTGTATGTTATTAGATAATTTCTACCTTAAGGGACACATTAATAAAGCACAGAAATTATGTTAACAAGTACAGGCAGATGGGAATATATTATGCCTCCTGAAAAAATGGATGGATTGATTTTCTTCAGAATGGTCTAGACTGGGCTTAAGGTTCTGAGGTTACAGATGCAGATGAGATGTGGGCCATAAGATAAAGAATTGAGTCATCAACATAGCAGTGAGTAGAAAAACTGTCAATTGAGCAATCTGGTTTAGAAGCAGAAAAGGAGTCAAAACATGAATGTCTGTGTTATTCAGGTTGTGAGCATGTAGAGTGAACCGAGTGAACCTCTCCTGCTGACTTGGTAGTTAATGTTATTCAGGCAAAACCCAAACCAGTGGTCAAGAAATAGCAGTCTGGTGATCATAAGTGTGTTATTCACAGTTTTAAAATCTCCATAAGAATTAGAATATGCTCTTATCTGAGACAGTCATCATCAGCGGGGTGGATGACTGGACCATGCAGTGGGTAGTGTCAGTGTTGGTGGAGTTGCAAATGATGACCACTTTCAAAATGTTTCACTCTGCCTCTGTGTTTGTTTCAGCAGTGAGTGTGGAGGCAGGAGGACGCGGGGGAGGATGGAGAAAGATGAGAAGGTGGAAACCGGGCATACGTTAGAGACTAAACTCTAAAGGTGTGCTATGTATACTGAGGTCTTCTGAGGAAATGATTCAGGGGTTGACACGTTATAGATGAACAACATCATTTGAAAAAGCTAGATGCCCTTTTTCACAGTGCCTTTCATTTTATTACCAGGTGTGGCTGTCAAACACAACATTACACTTTATATGTACTGTACCTTCTAACTTTTTTTGCATATTTGGACCGAAATAGGAAATAGACTTAAAGGTAGAATTTGTTAGATATTTGCAATAAAATATCCACACACAAAAAAAAAAAACGCTAGAACAATGTTGTATATTTTGTTGACTTGAATACTAACATTATTCCAAATGTTTACAACAATGTGTTAAATCCAGAGAAATTTGCCATTTTAACCAGTGACACAGCACGTCACGTGTCATTGCGTCGCCTGTCAACGGCATCATATCATTTTTATTCAATTGAAGCATCACCATACTGATGTGGCTGAGCTGTTAAAGCCACATATAGAAATATAAAAACCCAGGGGCCTCATGTATAAAACTTTCCGCAGATTACATCCTAAAAGTGTACGTATGCACAAAAGCTAGATTTTCCATATGCACAGAAGTTTTCAGATTTATAAATCCATGCGTATTCCAGAACCTGCAGAAAATTCCCATTATGAAATTCAAACTCAAAATCAGCTGAAGATATACATATATGGAGCTTACAGCACCTACTTTTACTATGCATAACGTCATCTGCATATATAATTTCCAAATGCATATTCCTATCCACGTGATACCATGTTTTACGGTACAAGATGTTAATAAAATATGAAATTCGGACTATAAATGGCATTTTCACATTACATTGCTAAAAATCAACAAGAACCTTGTCTCGTTTATTGAAACTTGTTTATGGAAAGCATGTCACTGACAAAACATTTTAAAAAGAAAACGTGCAATCTTACAGTTTCTTTCACATTCTATCCTTCAAATGCACTTCAGAATCTGGTCTAACATATTCGGATGCAAGCAAGGTCTTTAGGATCGCTAGAAACTTCCAGGAGCAGGATTGGACACCCCTGTTAATGAAACCAGAAGCTTGGCTCACGCTTCACACAGATAAATTGTTGGCAGAGGAATGATAAAATCAGCTGTTTATTTAACATTTTTAATGGCAGGATTGTATAAAAATGTACTGGAATATGTCAGGATCTCCATCCATCAGTCCATACAGTGGCTTTGTCGGTTCATTGATCTGTTTGTTTTCTCAGTCAAGTATCAGTAAATGTGTCTCAGTTGATGCAGATAAACTGCCGTAAAAGTTTGAGTCAGTATACGCTGTATTCATCTATGACACTCTGTATTGCTCCATATTCTTCTCTGGCTCCCCTCTACTATAAGACCTGACCCAGTTTACGATGAAGTTTAACTTGCAGGCATGGGTTTAATGAGTAATTATATAAATTCATTTATTTTTCATTCATAGCTCTTCCTTGAGTCAGGCAAAGACTGGAAATAAAACTGCCGTGTGATCCAAATAAATTACATCTGCTTGCGTGATTGCATGTGTGTTTGGTCATGTTTGACTTTATGAACTTGTTAGTGATGCATGACTGCATAAGTTGGTGCCTGGATGCACATGAGTCATGAATCATTATTGTGTATGTGTGTGTATTAAGTGTGTTTGTTGTCTTTAGGACACTAAAACTGTGTGAAAACATTGGTGTCCAGCTATATTCCTGTTACATAGCAATACTGCTGATGCGCTGGACGTACACGTATCTGCACATTCAGCAACATACTCAGCTAACCCACTCACCTTCTTTTCGTCATTGCTCTCTATCTCTCTCAGTCCCTATCTCTCCTCCTCTCCCGCGCTTTCCCTTTTTCACTGTCCTGGAAAAACACTGGAAAAGCACAGCAGTTGACAGCTGTATCCTTTTTAGCCAATCAGAGCTCTCTCTCGTACTAGCCGGCACTCAAACTCAGAGCACTCTGTACAATATCTGCCCCACAACAAGCAGCTCGAACACGCTCATTCTATCTCTCTTCTTCTCAAGCTAGATTGTTCTCTCTACTGCCAGAATGCCTGTGTACTACATGTGGCAGGCTGCATTTACAGACCACAGATTTACACAGGCACAGCCGGGGCAGCCCTGGGGCCTGCAGCCAACTGAGCCTCTCATTCTTACTCAGATCATCTTCCTCTAAAGGCCCACATGCCCTTTACAGTCCGCTGTGATAAAGATGAAAATGCAATGGTAATGATTTTAAGCCACAACCTGAAATTTTCTCTCCTTATACATTGCATGTGTAATGTGTAAATGTGCAAGACAGCTCTGAAGGCAAAAGTGTGAAAAGTATTTTAAGATAAATATAAGTGTTTTCCAGTTGGTATTCTAGCACAGATTAGATAGTATATGTTTTATAGTACTTCAACTTATTTCATTTAGTTGCAAAGGCAACATTTAAAATTTTCATTTAGTTTTTTAGTTTTTTCATATTTAATTATTTTTAATATTTTAAGTTATAATATAACATTGTATTTTATTTCAGCTTCATTTCAAATAACGAAAAGTTTAAAGTTTAAATCTCTTTTCCCGTTTTTTTTTTAATGTTCTGGGGGAGATGGGACTTCAGCATTATAGCCTCTATTATGGACACTTAGTCCAAACTGTCTTCCGTTTCCAAGAACAATATGAACAGCACTAGGGAATGCAGAGTATAGATGTAAAGAACGCTGAGTGAAGCACTTCCACCAAGCGTCTGTGCTGTGTTTCAGTTCATCTGGACGGTTGGGATTTTATGCTATCAGAAAGTTTGGAATTAATTTGCATACAATTGAATATGTAAACAATTAAAGTGTAACTGATTTTCAACCTGCTTTGTATTGTTGTCAGTATGTAAATATAAATGAACAATGTTTACTCGTTCTCCGTTACCTGAACCGAGAAATTGACTTTTACATTTAATTGACGGTTCCAGACTCCAGAGCTTTCGTGAAAACTACAGATTATACTTCCGCATTTTTGTATCCCCACAGTCGGATTGACAGAACAGTTATTGTAAGGGTAGGTTTATCACTGGAAGTGATAAACTGGAACACTGGAACACTATGGCAACAGCTTTCTTACCTGTACGTGACGGTGTTTTGCTGCAGCGGATTGGGCGGAACTGACAGAAGGGTAGTGTCTTTCAGTTTTTCCCCTCCTTTTGGTCAAAAACAGGGTTTTTTCAGATTTTCAGTCGTGCCATTCTCTCTGTATTTACGATCCTTACACCGCGCTGGATGCTTCACTGGAAACCAAAAAGTAACAAAAAATGTTGCTAAGTATTTCCTACTAAAGCAAGGTGGTATTTGACTCTTGTCAAGTGTATCCATAGCGGACTGCTGGGTGTAGCCTTGGATGGCAGCATGCCCAGTGCATTATAGGTGTTGAAGTTTTCCTACCTATTTAGCAAAAGGGATGACAAGTCTTTTTTTCTCTGTTTTTTGTTAGTCACGTAGCACGGATTTCAAAATTGCTTCAAAATTCTACTGAATAGGCAGCCATGTTTTATTGAAAGCCCATTTTGCCAGAGGTACCCCTTTAACCAAGTTCCTGTATTTCCCTCTTTTACAGGTGACTGGGTAGGGGAAAGCTTTAAAATACCTTCCCCTGCTCCTGATTGGTTCTCTATACCATGAGCTCTGGCTCCGCCCAGGATGTGGCGGTGGAGAATTTCCTGCGTGACATAGAGAGGCGGGGCCAGTGGCTGCACTGCGCTGTTATTGGCTGTGAGGAGGAGCATCCCCGTGGCAACATGAACCTGTTGTACCGCAAAAGTCGACTGGACTGGAGACACAGAGATCAGGAGGGCAAGAAAAGGTAAAAGTGAGAGACAATAATCAGATAGAAAGAAATCTGTGAGCCTGCTGTAGGAGAATAAAGGAATATGTGAGGAGAGAGAAAGATAGAGGAGGTTACAGAGATGCTTTGCAGTGCTTAAGTGAAAGGTAAAGGAAAAAAGGAGGTGAGAGGAAGATTAGTAAAATACTGCTTTGATAAAGAAGGTGAGAAAAAGGTGAAACGGAAGAAGCGTATAGAATGAAAAAGATTATCAAGGAGAAGAGAGAGGGAGAACGAAATGGAGGAATATGACACGATTAAGAGAAGTCTTAACTCTGAAATAGAGACATTTGTCTTTCATATTTTATGCAAAGCATCCAAATCTTCCTTTCGTCTGAGAGACAGGAGGGAGAGAGCAGGATATATTCAACACAATCTGCCCCTCTGGTGTCTCAGTGGATAAGCAGCTGGGCATTTTGAAAACAGACTTTTTGTTTAATTATCTTACAGATAAATATAATTAGCCATATCAATTTATTCGTTTTTTTTTTTTTTTTTTTTTTTTTGCTTTTAACTAGTTAACTTGCACTGATATTACAATTCTGGCCAATAATTATTTTCATCTTATGAATAATAACCAAGAAATTGTTGGTATTAAATTTCTGTATTTTATCTAAATAAATTAAAATAAAAGACTAAAAAATCAAATCACTTGTTGTAAATGTGACAATGAATTTAGGAATCACAACATAATGCATGAAAAATGGATATTCATTTTGAGATTTATACACAAGATTACATTTAACAGCATTATTAAATTTATTAGTGTTTGTAAAGATTAACTTTAAGTTAGCATTGGATGATCACAAAGATAAACAATAAAATATACAATATCGAACGAGACTGATACTAAAACTGATATTAACTGGTATTAATATCATGCATCCTACAAAATAAAAACACTCCTTTTTGTTTTGTAAATGTGTGTACCTACTTAACCATATTTTGGGGACAAATTTGTACCCAGAAGGGAGCTAAATCAGACAGAACCTCCTTTTGAGTTTATTGTAAAAATTCAGAAAGGAAAAATTATGTTAGGTTTTAGTACGTTTAACTATTTAAAAACTAGTAGTGAACTAATCAGAAAAGAAGTCTATTTAGTCTGTTAAGAATATTTAGTCTGTTAAGTCTATTAAGTCTGTTAAGAATATTTCCAATTAGTAAACGTGCGTGTGTGTTTGTGTGTGTGTGCGCGTGCGCGTGCGTGCGTGCGTGCGCGAGTGTGTCGTGCCAGCTGTGATTTCCTGTCCTAAATCCATTTCTTCTTTAAGACACATTCATTTTCATAAGTAAGTCTGTATATTACCATATTCTGCAATGCTTTGTTTACATCTTCAACTGTGTTCTTTTGAGTGCTTTGTTCCATCTTTAATTCCTTTTAGCTGGGCAGGATTGATTGCAGCCTTTACGCCTCTTTGAGTTCCTCTCTCTCCATCTCTGTGTTTCTGGATGAAGAGGAGAATGCATTTAGATGATTGTCTCTGACACCTGTGCAAATGGACATCAAAGCGCTTTTCATCCACTCTGCGTTCTACATTCATGACACACGCAGAACCCACAACACATCCTGAGCTTAGACAAAAACGCCTGCTTTTATTAAAACTGCTCACACATGCAGACAGACATGTGATGTCACATCAAGCATGCTTTGATACATGCACAGTATCTTCGAGCAGTGATCTCGATCTTCTTCCAGCTCTTTCTCTCCCCTTTACAGACGTAAAATCACCCACGCATGCTCGCTTTCTGTCTGGAGGATCTGTCCACTTCCTCTCTCGTCCTCCCACTCAATCCCTCCATCCTCCTCCTCTCTGCTGCTGAATGCAGATGATTCTCATTCATTTATCCATCTCTTCCTGTTCCCTTCTACTTTTCTCGCATCTTGCTGTCGGTCTTTGCATTTGAGTGGCAGCAAATGAATGAATGAATCAAGTGAATCGTTTAGTATGTTAGTAAACTGATTCTGCACTCTAATGCAACGAGAAAGGCATGTAAGAGCCACATGTTGTGCAGCCTTAAGCAAAACAACAGAAATAGAGCAGATATAAATCGCTTCAGTTCCTTTGAGCTTTCACTCTGCCATATGAAGCAATAAATGCTGTTCTTTTGAACTTTCTATTCCTCAAAGAATCCTGAAAAAAGGTTTTAAACATTGATAATAATAAGAAATTTACATTGAGTGCCAAATCAGCATATTCAAATAATTTCTGAAGGATCGTGTGACACTGAAGACTGGAGTAATGATGCTGAAAATTCTGCTTTGTCCTCACAGGAATAAATTACATTTTAAAATATATTCAAATAGAAAATGGTTATTTTAAATTGGAATAATATTTCACAGTATAACTGTTTTTAATGTATTTTTTTATCAAATAAATACAGCCTTGGTGAGCATAAGAGACCTCTTTCGAAAACATTTTTTAAATCTTACCGACCCCAAACTTTTGAACGGTAGTGTACAATATTTAGTTTGTCACCAATTTGTTGTGGACAAGCGACATTCCAGGAGTGATGATATTTAGCACTAGGACATTTCACTGATTGTATCACCAACCAGAACTGACACATATGTAGTTGATACACCGATTAAGTGTGGAATACTGGATTTTTGAGTTTGGAAAACATCCAAAATTAAACATCACACAATGAGAGAAAATTATTCAGTCCAGTGGTTTGTTCTGAATATATTACTATGGTGTGTGCAGCTGAAAGTGTGTCTTTCATGGAATTTATGATCTTTTTGTCCAGATTTTACCTGGAAGTCTCCATTGCCAACTCATATGCTGTGTCCCCTGCCTGCACATCATATCCTGTGGTGCTGTTCTTTTCTGTTCGTGTGTGTCACACTCTACTAGCTCAGCATCTTCTCTGCCTTCTGCCTGACAACAGAAACTCACACACACATGAACACACACACACACTGCATAACAGTGTATTGATGAGAAGCTTCCATCTGGACTTTGTGCACATCAACCTTCATTAAGGTCAGAGCAGGGGGACACGGTGGACTCTGGACAATGTTTACACATCTTAAAAGTTGACAGGGGGAAGTTCATGAATTTCTAATATAACAGTTGAGCATAGGAAGAAAAAAAATTGATCACAAAAGAGATTTCTTTAATAGCTGTAATCGTTTGAGATTGAATAGAGACTTTCCTTTTTTAATTTTTTTTTTAGTTCATAATTTTAATATGAAATCAAACATTTCTCATCAAATTGTCTACAGTATGTTTTATTTCTATCCACATTAGAAAACACTTGATACTTAGCTTAAACTCCATTAAGTCTTGAGATATAAAAAGAGCAATATCATTTTCCACTGGGTGGTTCTGTTACAACAAAAAACATCTCTATCTCTAAATATCTCCAAATAATAAATAATCTACTAACTCACCCCATCACCAGAAAACAGCATTAGTGATTCATTTCTCTTTAAGTGTGTGTGTGCGTGTGTGTGTGCGTGTGTGTGCGTGTGTGTGCGTGTGTGTGTGTGTGTGTGTGTGTGTGTGTGTGTGTGTGTGTGTGTGTGTGTGTGTGTGTGTGTGTGTGTGTGTGTGTGTGTGTGTGTGTGTGTGTGTGTGTGTGTGTGTGTGTGTGTGTGTGACAAATGGCAACCAACTATTTACCACCCACAATATACTGCTTGGCCACACCTGAATTAGTTTGTGTGTGTGTGTGTGTGTGTGTGTGTGTGTGTGTGTGTGTGTGTGTGTGTGTGTGTGTGTGTGTGTGTGTGTGTGTGTGTGTGTGTGTGTGTGTGTGTGTGTGTATACATGCATGCACATATGCCAGTGTGTGCTCTGTATTTGTGTGTTTAGAGGGAAAAAAATCAGCAAACAATAAACAAATGACAGGCTAGTTGCCTTGGAAACAGGGAGAGCATACTAGTAGATTCAGGAGAATAAGAAAAGAGATGCAGAGAGAGGGATGAAAGGAAAGACAGGGCCAGTGGACAGTCTTTTTTTGTGTTGGGGAAGAGAGCAAAAGATCAGCTGATTAAACAATGCTTGCAAACATGTCATGAGGAAATATTAAAGGAATAGGGCAACCATTTTTATATGAACTATTCCTAAGAAATCAGTATATAAAGTCACAATGAAACAGAAACGTTAGATCTTTCCTTCCATTTTGTGAAGTGTAATGGATTATCAAGGGTCTAAAATGATCGGATAAGTCATGCATACAGGACGTCACCAGAGAAGTGTGTTGTTAAACCGGAAGGTCCCGTTAAGACTTTTTTTTTAAATAAAGAAATAACTAAAATAAACATATACATGGATAGATTGTTCACATTTGTAATATGAATTTAGAAAATAGATAGGGTGAATTGTGATTTTATGCAGACTTTAAGAGATTGAAGAGGGAGAAGATGAAAAAAAACAATTAAAGAATAAGAAAGACGGAAGTGTACCTGAGGACAATGAATGAGAAGAGAAGGATGGGAGGGTAAAAGAGGCTGTTGGGTCTCTGACAGGCTGGCATGAACTGTTTCCTCTCTCATCATTCATGAGCGTGTGTGTGTGTGTGGGGTTGGGGGGACCAAGTGTCCTCACAAGGATAGTAAAACCTGAAATTGCCTACATTGTGGGAACCACAAAAAAACTGCATAGTGAACAAATGAAATATTATTTTAATGAAAATCTAAACATACTATGTATGTGAGGGTTTGGTTTAGTTTTACAATACTGAAATCATTAATTCATTATAAAACAATACAAGTCAACGGAAAATTTCTGTTATGACACAGAGTGTACATATTATTTGTATTGGTCTTTTTGACTGTGCAGTAGTGGGGGGATGTATTAACTCCGGAAATGAGCAAAGAATGAGAGTGAATAACGAGGGCTGTAGAGACAAAAATGAAATTGACTGTGAGCTATTAATAGAGCCTTTATCAGTTGAAATGAGGAGAGAGGGAGAGAAAAGAGGAGAAAGTGGGAGGCCTACAGCACAATGAGAAACAAATGTATTATTCTTATCTCATAAAGAATCTCTCCACAAAGAAACAATTCCTTTTTTCTCTTATTCCCTGGTCTTTCTTTCTCTATTCCCATCTCCCATAGCTCCACCTATAAAGATGCCTCCTCTGCAACAGTCGGGAAGGTTCGGGATCTGGCGTCATTTCGGCGTCATTTCCGTATGGGATTTATGACGATGCCAGCGTCCCAGGACCTGTCGCCTCACTCTTGTGCTGTTGCCATGGCACCACGCTCTCAGTCCTGTCATGCTGTGGGCACCGGTGAGGGAGAGGAGCTTGAGAATGGATATTATCCAGACTCAGACCCTCAAAACCAGTCGAATTCATCCCGCTGCCCCCCAACCAAGCCTAAACGCCACCCCAATACTCGTCTCAGCTCTACGGGCCAGCAGGAGCACCCTTCCCGTGGGGTCCACGCACCACCTGACACTCCGCCACCTCCACCCCCCAATCACCCACCCAAACACCCAGAGAAGCGGAATGGTAAGTGAGCAAATCAATAGTATATTCATGTTAAAATTAGGGATGTGATTCGATTGTAGAAAAAAAATATATATATATTGAGCAGCAATGATTCTTGAGTAGCGAAAGTTCTCATAAATTGCTGTAACTCTGATGATTTGGGTATAAATAAGGAGCCGTCTGACGTGTAACATAAACTTAAAATCTAAATTTGTGAATTATTTTTTTTAATATTTGTTGCCAGGAATCTTGAACTGGGAAACTCCCATGTCTAGTTCTTAATTATAAGTGCTAATGACTATTAAACCATTCATTGTTTCCTGACAGTATATTGTTAGTCATTCATATATATTTGCAATTGAACTATTATGGAATTGATTTGAATCAAAGATTACTTCAATTATTATCTGTACTGAAATTGTAATTTGGGCCTTTATTCGGCTTTCTAATTGTCTCGATTAGAATACTTAAAAATGTATAATGAGTGTTATTTTTCTGGCTCAGGAAATTATTTTATTCATAAGATAAAATCTATGAAAGCAGCTTCTTTTGTATTTTGGTATCATTTTGATTCATTGTTAGAAAAAGAAAAGAAATTTTAATTTGAATAAAATCATGTACAATAAGACCAGGAACATGTATTAATAAAAGTAAAACGAGTCACATTTGATTTAATGAAACCAGAAAGCTGTACACACCCGGCATGTGGTCTCTGTAAAAATGTCCTCTCTCTTAGACTTTGTGTCACTCTTTTTTCTCTGCTTTTCTCTGTTAAACAGCAATGAAAAAATCTGATTCAGGTGAAATGTCAGGACGTAAGGTCCCTCCGTTGAAGCCCAAACGGAGTCCAAGCACACAGCTCTCCTTTGACCCCCCGCCCCCTCGGGTCCCACCTCCAACCACACCCCTTCTCTTCCAGAGCTCTGAGCCCTCTCCACGGGGCGAGGGTGGAGATGACGAGCCGGTTTACATTGAGATGGTGGGCCAGGTCTTCACCCGAGAGACTCACAACGCCCCGACTCCTCACCCACTCACGCCCTCCGCCACCACACCTGATTCTGACTCAGACCAAGGAGAGGCCATTTACGAAGAGATGAAGTACCCCTTACCAGATGACAAAACTCGAGAAGCCCACCGCCGCTTGCCACTCAAACATGAGCGTATGAAGTCCTCTAAAGCATACCACTCCTCCATCTCGTCCTCCACCTCTTCCTCGCTTCCACGCCCCTCTTCCTCTCCAGCCTGCACCACTTCCAAGCCTAAAGCTACCGTCTCAATCTCTCACTCCTCTCCTCTGCCTTCGTCCTGCTCCTCTGCATCCTCCACTCCCGTACCTCAAGCCCTCTCCTCATCACCACACCCTCCTCGTGCACCCACACCCTTTTTGCTGTCAGGGTCCAAGCCTGAACATGAGCCCAGCTCCAGTAAGATCCCAGCACCCTTCCCTAACTTGCTTCAACACAAGCCTCCTCTCTTAGCTTTTCCCCAGCCGGCCGCTGCCTCAAGTGGGATAGGGGCTCAACATAAGACCAGCTCGGCCAAGATCAGCGTGCAATCAGCCTCCAGCCTGCCAGCACCTACCAGCACCTCCTCCAGCACAAGCTTCACCAGCACTTCCAAAGATTCCACTGGAGTTGAGAAAGACCGAGAGAAGGAGAGGAGGGAAGGACAGCTGGGACCCACACCGGGACTCAGAGCCCGCAGTCATTCCACTCCTCTTCCTCCTTCATCGAAGTCCTCCTCTCCATATTCCCACCATCATCATCATCACCACCCTCACCACAGGCCTTCCCACTATCACCATTACCGCAAGCCTGAGAAAGAGATGTCGTTAGTGGGCAAGGGGTCAGGACAGTCCTCCGCCCAGACGCAAACGCAGCCTAAGGAGGGCAAGTCTGTCAGCTTCCTGCTCAAGTCCGAAAAATCTGAGAGGGAAAGGGACCGAGAGAGGGATCGTGATCGAGAGAGAGATCGTGATCGAGAGAGAGACCTGAGCAGCACACCATCTTCCAGTCATTCTGAGACCCCCTCCTCAAACACATACACACACACTTCTCAAACCGGCACTAGCACCACTCCAACGCCGAGTCAACCGTCATCGTCCACAGCAGCTACACCACCTTCCTCCTCCTCTTCCTCCACTCAGCGCCCTCCATCTCGCTCTCAAATGCACCGATCACACACCCCGCACTTGTCCCACGGCCTTCCTGCTTACAAACCTCCCCCCTCTGACAGCCCCCTGCTCTGGACCTACCCCTCGGTTGGCTTCCGCCGACCGCCTGCCTATGATAGCTTGCGCGGGGGCTTGCAGTTGCCATCCTTGAACACAGACCCCACTAAAACTGGATCTGCAGCCCAGGCATTGCAGGCCAAGACCGGGTTCATTCCCTGGGAGAGTGCCGCTGCCTTGGGGCTCACAGAAGAACAGGCTTACTGGCCCATGCACCGAAAATTATCATTCAGTCATGGGAGCCGAGACACTGAGAGTGAGTAATGGTTGTAGGGAGGGTGGAATGAGTATGAGGGATGGTAATTGAGGGGGTTCTCTTTCTATTGTACTATCGTAGATGTTTAATTTTGTTTTTCTCTCTAATGCTCTGTAGAGGAAGATGGAGGTGTGTGGAATGGCAGTGCAGATGCTCTATTGAGGAGAGAGAGGGATGACCTAGCAGCCATGCGTTGTGGCGGACACTCTGGAATACCTGTGCGGGCAACAGGGAGACACAGCGAGAGCTTGGCTGGGGCGGATGGACCACCAGGGTTGAGAGGACTGATACGAGCGGGCCTGCCTTTACCCTGCCAAACCTTCCCAGCATGCCGCAATGGAGGTGAGATCCAATTGAACTGACATTAGCACAGGCTTTCTGCCATGACCTCAGTAGTTAAAACTCTGGATATAGATCAAGCATGTTTAGGTTAGAGATAAAACATTTGTAGACTTAGCTCATAAACAACTGATTGAAAAGGTTAGTTGCTTTATAAGATGTAATTTGATGTTAACTCATATGGCTGCTAGGATCAGTGTGCATTGATTTGTTTGAAAAGCATCAGATTTCATTAAAGAATAATAAGATAGGTATAATGTCATTGAAAATAAAGTTTTAAACCATAATGAAAAAATCCCAAAAATCATGTTACACAATTAACTAAGCAGAACAAATATTCCTAGCTAACTAGCTGTAGTACCTGTCACAGTTATGGGATATTATTGGATATTTAAGAATTGATAACTATATGCCATCAGTGGCGTAGTGGATGGGCACGCACTGGGGTCTCCGCTTTTTGGAGGCCCCGCAATAACCGTGCCAGGTTGCGCCGATAGACGATGATATTGTGCATTGACGATAGCCAGAGATATTGTCAAAAGCAGCAGCTATCGGCTTTATCGAGAGGATTTGGCATTTCCTATTACTATATTAAATTATTATTATTACGACTACTACTTTTACTATTAAATAAATGTCACAATTAATTTGCTCCACAATCATTTTATAGTGCATTACCTCATAACCAACGCGCCATGAGGAAAATAAAAGCTTGGTAAGATTAGCTTACTCCTCATTTCAAAAACAACTTGTTTGACATAAATACTTCTCTTCTCATTTTTTCACTACTTATGGGCCACAAGAGAAATATTAAGAAAACAAATTAAGACCATTATATACCCTTATCAGCATGTTGAAGTAGATCTCGTCATCATTAAATAAATGAGTAATTAAACAAGTGCACTAAATCACCCCCCCCCCCCAACCAAGGGGGGCCTTGGATTTGCCCCGTGGATTTGCCACAAATGCTACGCCACTGTTTTCCATGATACATTCCTGAGTGAACTGAATAAACACTTGAGTCATGCAGTATTCATGTGCATTGCACATCATGCATTTAATTCACATACCACACACAGTCTAACTTAGCCAAGCAATATATGCATTACACTGTGCAATGCACTTTTAAATTAAGTCAGTGTCATTTTTACAATGCAAACACCTGCTTTCAATGCAAATGAGGTTCATTATAGAATGCAATGCATTTACAGACGTCAGCACTATTTGCTTGCTGCAATTACTGTTGCGCTATTAGTGGAAAGTAGGGTGGAAAGCAAGCTGAATTTCAATATTATCTGTAGAAACACTTTGTGTACTGCTTCTATTCATCAAGGCAGCAATAATTCATCAAATTATGATAACGAAGGTTAAGAGTGTTATAAACGATCACATATCCAGATGGAACTTTTAGCTGAGCCCCCTTTCTGCAATTTTAAAGAATGATTTAGGTGGCTGGATTGCAGTGGTGGCGTGATGCTGTACAGTCCCAGCATGCACGTCAAGCATGCCAGATCATGGTGTACTGCATCCCATCTTCCACAACCTCACGGAACTGCAACATGCAAATTTCATCAGCCTTAATTTTTGTTCACGTCAGCTCTATTGCGTTATTTGCATAATTCCTTAATATGAACAATGCTATCAGCGAGCATAATTCCTTCTTAGTGATATCCCCCTCCATGCTATTGAATGCTGTCATGTACATTTTAAACATATTAATTCTGCTTTCTAAAAGATGGCAATAGGAACTGATTCATGTAAGGTTAAAACTATGTGACTATTTCCATTATTAATAGTGTAAGTTAAGAATCAAGGGTATGTAAACTTTTGAACGGGGTAATTTTTTTAATTCAGCTTTTTTTGTCTTGTGGACTATATCCAAATATTTTATGTAAAATATCTTATTCAGGACAGTACTAAATAAAAAAATAACATGAATTTTGTATAATCAGATTCTGCAAGGTGTATGTAAACTTTTGAGCACAACAGTATTTTAGATTTGACTTCTTGAGACTTAACCTTGCAAAACTCTGTGTCTATGATCTTTTGTAGAGTTGGGTCGCCTTGGCAGATCTTCCTCCACTTCAGGAGTGAGACAAGCAGGGGGTGACGTTCAAAGGCAGAGCAGCCTGCCGGCCAGAGAAGCACTTAACCAGGTAACACACGCCAGCACTAAAGCTGTCACTAACTCCACATAAACACACCTACAGTTTTATAGTTTCCTCAGCCCTGTTTAAACAAACTCATCTGGGTAAAACTGCGATCACATTAGGTTTTGAGAATGAAATTACTTTGTACCTGCAGCCATTTCTTCTGCACAACTTCAAAGAAGGTATTTTGAAGAATGTTTTAAGTGGTTTTGTTCATATAATGAAAGTCAGTGGGGTCCAGAACAACACTTTTGTGTTCCACAGAATAAAGAAACAACTATGTTTACATAAACGTTTCAATCGGACTGAATTCATTCCGATTGATGAATCTGAATGTAGTGTTTGCATGAACACTAAACATGTAATTGGGTTGATGTGCGCGTTTCTATGTCACAAGCTTCGAATCAGAATATATTTTTTGACATGCTGCACGACTTTACTGAGTTTCCCGCTGTTTGCGTATAATAACCATTCTCCTACATTGTTTCTTTATTTGTTAACAGCAGACTTAATATTTGTCCATTTCTGGTCATAATTAGGAGACCATGAGAATATGAACTGTTGTGCCATGCTGCTTATATTTATCTTGCAGTAAAAATGCCCCTCCCCAGAATGGCCCAAAATGCCCAAAACTCCCAAACTAGCTGTCTGCGGATGAGAATCCGAAACAAGGACTGGTGGGACGTTGTCCTGTTTCACTTCACAGATGTGAAGTTCCGCGCTGCATACGTCATTACGCTATTTCTTCGTCATTGCACATGCACAGTCCTTTCAGTTTTGGTATTCAATCCGATCAAATGTCCTCTCGATCAGATTAGAAAAGGAATAAACCACCCCTTTCAATCCGATCGAAATTTCATTCCGATCGACCTCAATCGGATCAATCAAGGTGTTTACATGAAGGCTTTTCAGTCTAATTGAGCCGTCAATCCGATTACTAACGGATTATTTGGTTGCATGTAAACGTTGCCAATGAGTAAACAATGACAGAATTTTAATTTAGGGGTGAACTATCCCTAGGGGTGAACTAATGTTAGTTTCTATATCTTGAAATGCTTAATATTTATTTGTATATGTTGAAAATATGTAGAAATTAACATTAGCCAAAATAAAAGTCAGCATGAAACAAGTTGTGATCATGTCATCAGAGAAGAGATGATGTTGCCAGGGGGAGGGGGAATTCATCTTTTTGATCAAAGATTAAGAGGGCACATGACCTTCAAAAAAATAAAGATGTGCACTGATGAATCAATATTCCATAAAAAAAGAGTTGTCAATTTTGATTTTATAGTGACTTTAATAAATGCTGTAAAATAAAAGAACTCTTGAATGTAGCAACAGTATAAAGTACAAAAAGATTTACCATATTTAACTCCACAGCGGTTCTCCCAAAAATTGGAAAACAAGCTTGCATATTCTGTCTGTCCTGATTATAGTACTGTAGATGCTGTTGCAATGACCTTTAATTCACCTCATACACCAAACTGACACTCTGAGAAAGAGCTTATTTGCATATTGTGCTTTTCAGTGCAGGGTCTTCAGGAAATGCTTTGAATTCACACCGGCTTGTTCAGCCTCAGTCGATGTAGATATTGCAGTAATGAATTAAATTCAGTTCAACTGGTTAACATGCTTAAGTGTAATTGAAACCAAGCTTGACAGTTACGGCAGGTGATCTGAAACTAATTTCATTCCATTTTGTGCCCCTGTGGCTGCTATTCCAGACAGTCATTAGGTAAATCGCGGAGCCCATTGAGTCACCAGCATCCCCACCCAAACATGTCTGTATCTGCACTGCACTCCGCTGCAGGGTCAATGAGTGCAGAGAAAAAAGGGGATGAATACAGAGCGGGAGTGAGGCAGAGAAATGCAGCAGAGGGAAAGGGGGAGAAAAATGCAGCATAGAATAGAAAAAAAGTGGCGACAGAATGAAAGAGAGGGGACAGACACAGCACACGGTGGAGAAAACAGGTGCAGCAGTAAGAAAGAGTGTTTTTTGTCAGTCTGTGGCAGGCAGACAAACACTCTGTGAATGATCAAACTCAAACCTAGTCCCTTGTTCCGTGTCGGTCGGTGACAGGCTTTGATTCTGCCGTCTGACTGTCTCTGTCAGCGGTTTGTTAAAGAGCCATTTTTGGAGTTTAGTATGTTGAATGTGTGAAAAGTAACAAGGCGAATCCAGGGAGACTGCGCACATGCAAAGCAGCTCATGTTTTTTTACGTGTTTACAGACAGGGATGTTCCAAGTCCTATAGTTTTAGCGGTGTGTGTGTGTGTGTGTTGTTTTATACAGACTGGTGTGCAACACATGCCAGAAAGAATCTTTCATTTTCAATCTTGTTGAATGTTAGCGGCTGTACAGAAGCCTCTATTCTTTTCCCCTGGTGTGCTGTTGTCTCTTGGCAAAAGTTCACATGCTGACACAGTCATAGTGTGTGTGTACACCACAGAGATTGACTCGGTGAGCTGATATGACCTTCCCACTCAGAGAAGGGGGATGGGGCGGATGCTGTGAGTTGGCGCTATGCCGCTATCTGGTGGCGTTCTTTGATATAGCATTTAAAGCACACACCCAGAGTCCACAAAATACACATATATTTTTCTATTTTTATATTTGACGAAATACTTCCCCCGGACAGCACGCCAAATATGCATTAAACTTACTCCCTCAATTTGTATGGAAGTGTGAACTAGTGAAATATCTGTGGCCTCCTTTCAAATCATCTATCACTGACAAGTGTACTTGCACTACCAACCGTTTTTCTCCCCTTTATTCCTCAACCTTGGCCAAAAATTCATAATGAAAATGCATCAAGCAACAAAACAAGAAACTTTTCACTGTTGTATGATATATTTGATGATGATCAAAACAAAAAAGAGAGAAGCATTGTGATAAATACATTTTGTACCCTATAAAACATAATATAAAATAATAAAAAGCTGGAAATGGAGAAATATCTACTATAATAGCAATTTATTTGTTGTTTGTGAAACGATTTATTCAATCTAAATATATGACTAAATTTGAACCGCCCCTCAATGTTGTTATCGTTAGCTAAAACTATTTTCAGTTGAAATAAACTTCATATTGAAAAAGTATCTATCAGATCAGATGAAAATAAAAATGATAAAAAGTCAAAGTACTAAAATTATTGAACTACAACTGAAATAAAAATAAATAAATAGTAAAAAGTAGAAGTAAACCGAAAAATTAACTAAAATGTAAAAAAATAAAATAAAAGCTCATTTAAAATATTAATAAATACTATAATAGCACTGATCACCCTCAATGCACCTCTCGCTTTTGGCAGCTAGATGGTGTAATTATGGCGTCTACCACTTGACATGCAAACCAGCCAAACCTTTATATCTTTATATCAAACTGTCACATGACGAACCACTGCATTTCATCCGCTCTGAACTATGCAAACTAAAGTCATTGCAACAACTTTTCTCTCCCTTTCACCTCTCAACCATCTGTACCGTCTGCAGTTCCACTCTCTCTCGCAGGTTCAGTGTCAGGCTCCCTGCAGTCCGTCTGTGAGCCGGCAGCAGCAGTACCAGCAGCAGCAGATCCAGCTCCAGTTCCAGCAGCTGGCTCAGCTCGCCGCGCAGGCCCAGGCTCACATCGGCACCTCCGCGGCCCCGGCACAGCGAGACGGCAAGCTCCTGGAGGTGATCGAGAGAAAGCGCTGCCTATGTAAGGAGATTAAGGCTCATCGCCGGCCGGATAAGAGCTTATGTAAGCAGGACAGTATGCCTATTTTACCCAGCTGGAGGAGAACGCCGGAGCCCCGCAAGACTGGAACGCCGCCCTGCCAGAGGACGCAGGCTGTGGTGTGGGACACGGCTATCTGACCAAGGTAGTGAGAGGAGAAAGGGAAAGTCATGACTGATAGAGACAGGGGAAGTGGAAATCCTTTCTTTTTTTTTTCTTTTTGGTGTAAAAAGACCGAGAGAAGTGAGAGAAGTGGCCTTTGAGTGAAGAGATTAAATTTAAAACTGGAAAAACAAAGTGAGAGCATTTTGCCAAGAGAGAACAGCATGATTTAGATTAAATCTCTCTGTAGAAGCAGGAGAAAACATGTGTTCACACAGTGTTTATGTGCCATATAGATGCAGCAGCCAACACACACATTGGAGTCTGAACTCTCTCTCTGAGCTGCTGCAAATATAACCTGTGCTGCTGAGTTTACAACCCTTTTTGAAACGCACTGGAAACCTTTGGAGCATCGCAACGGAAATATAATCCATTAGCGAAGAGAATAGACATGCTTTTTCCTCCAAGGATAGAAGAAATGAGCAAAACCTTGATCCGTTAAGAATGAAGAGATGCTGAAAGATCATAGTGGGGCTTTTCCTCATATCATAAACTCTCTGTGACTTTGGACTTGTGTGTTTTTACTGACCAGATGTACTCAGATATGCTGCTGTTTCCTGGGCATCCACTAGACTGATGTTTTTTTTTACATTCCAGAAGAGAGAGAGAGAGAGAGAGAGAGAGAGAGAGAGAGAGAGTGTGTGTGTGTGTGTGTGTGTGTGTGTGTGTGTGTGTGTGTGTGTGTGTGTGTGTGTGTGTGTGTGTGTGTGTGTGTGTGTGTGTGTGTGTGTGTGTGTGTGTGTGTGTGTGTGTGTGTGTGTGTGTGTGTCATGGTGAAATTTGTAGATATATCTTTGCATCAAAGGGGTGTGAGGTTGGATGTACACCAGAGACGAGAGGAAATTCAGACACACAGAGAACAAAATTGCCAAGAGCACAGGGAAACGTCAATAAAACAAAATTTGACATACTGTATGTATACACAGAAAAAAGTCAAACTCTTGCTTACACATTCAGACATGATGATGGAAACTATGATGAAGGTCTGTGTGGTACGGTCTGTTGCATTGTAGAAGAGATCGATTTTATGTCTAATTACTGCCTATTGATTGAGTGCCAATTTGCTGAGTGTGGTGACACGCGTGTCTGAATCTTGAGAGTAAAAGATAAGCTGTTTAGCAGAAGTTACGTGACTTTTGTAGCAATATTTGTTAAAGCAGAAAACTGATCTTTTGCCCCAGCCCAATACAAAATCATGATGGAGAAAAAACGATAACCAATAACACTTGGGTCAGATCTGCGTTGCATTATTTTGCAAGGGCAAATCAACTGTTGAAATCCACTTGATGAAACTAGCGACCAGTAAGATCACCGGATGAGCTTCATTACAAAAACCATCATAGGAAGAGAGTGAGAACCAATGCACAGGCTGCTTTAACACAAGGTGTCATTGTATTCACCTAAAAACTACCATATTTATGCATCTGTTTATATTTAATCTGTATCTGAGCATATGCGGAGTTAACATCCAACTGTATTTTTCAGTCCTTTTGGCAGAATAGTCTCATGTGTCAATCAACTGGGGTTTGATAAGATAGAGTGACATATATAAAAGGTCTTTGTCAGTTGTATCTTAAGTAAAGTAAGATTGAGCAATCCAGTCACCCTGTCTCTTAGAGAATAAAACAGCAAAAACACAACTTTCCACACTGTCCAGTGCTCATGCACACATGCATATACACACGAACGCACACACTCGCAGCGCCTTATTGGGAAAAAGGAACATGCAGGGGCGCTCCTCAGACCGATGTTGGAACTTTCCGCACAAAACCAAGCGAACCACATGTTATCGAGATTAAACAAGAAAAAACACAAGTGTTCAAATCTGTAAAATAAACATGTACAACTGTATTGATTATGTAGCAATTATTTCCACTTTCATACTTGTAATCAATAAATATATTGTAGCATATAATGTATAAAAGTACAAGGTGTTTAATTGTTTTATAAAGAAATTTAGTAGTTTTATCTGTGGCTACCTGTCTACACTGTACTGAATGGGCCGCTGAAAGGCGAACCCTCTCTACTAAAGGCACAGTCTCAGAAACTCTCACACACACACACCAATGTTTTTCCAGCTAGTGTCATGCAAGTCCCTTTAAGCAACTTAAGTCTGATCTCATTCATACCCCACCTGTCTCGTTGGAATATCAGTTTGATATTTTTGAAGTACTTCTGCTGCTATATTGAATGTCTAATTTTGCTTACATATCCCTCACTGCTGTTGTTTCATTTCTTTTGTTCGTTCTTTTGAGTGCTCTAATTTATTTATTTTTTTTATTATTTTTTTTGGGGGGGGCGGGACATGCCATGGAGTTTTGGGGAGGTGGATCCTTTTGTAACTGTTGGCAATTGAACGTTTCTCAGTTGTTGTTGTTGTGGTTGTATTTAAAAGTTGTTGTTATTCTTTGAATAGTTAACAGCACCAACCTGTACAGTTCTCACCCTGGCAACACTACTGTAATTGTGATGGCAATGTTGCAGTGATGTTGCCAAGGGTTTGACATGCTGTCACCATGACACCGGGGTTTCACTGCACCATTTGAAATACAGTCTTTATCAAACAGTACGGAGGACCACAGTAGAGGAGGGCTGGTGCAATGCATGCTGGGAATTCTTAACGGATTCCCGTAAAGATTCAGTTCAAGGTTGGGCTGTGTCCCAGTCTTTATAAATTGTGCCCAGTTTGTACTTCAGATATACTAAATAATCACCTAGTGGCAATTTATTAAGATGAAAAGGGTAATTAAGTATTATTGGGTAAACTAGTTTACAGAAACTGTCGGCTTTGCGTGTCTACATAAACGGTGGCCATATTATGAGTGCCATAATATATTGGTATGGTAAGATACGGTGTACCTTGGAAATCACTGTAGTGCTATATTTGCATTGATATCGTCATGAAATAAATTTTATATGATGAACATGGCATCACGTGTGCGAGTAACTGTGTGTGTGTGTGTGTGTGTGTGTGTGTGTGTGTGTGTGTGTGTGTGTGTGTGTGTGTGTGTGTGTGTGTGTGAGAGAGAGAGAGAGAGAGAGAGAGAGAGAGAGAGAGAGAGAGAGAGAGAGAGAGAGAGAGAGAGAGTAAAAGAAACTGTTGAAACCCACATGGCTTTAATGTCTTCTTGTCCTGCAGTCTACTCATGATACGATCAATTGGATATCTGCTATCACAGTCTGATGTGCTAATGTTTTTATTCATTCATTCACTCTCTCTTCATCCTGACCTTCTAGGCTTGTTGGTTCAGCTTACAGTTACACTGTGGGCAGTTGTTCCTTACTCAAGTGTCAGCATCATGAATACAAGGTGCTGTAACAACAATAGTCTGTTGCAGAAATGTGTGGACTGATTTGCTGTTCACTGATGCCCTGTATCAAAGATGCAGCTCTCATACAGCTTGTGTTGTTCTACAGTCTCCTATGCAAGATATTGTTGGCCCTGATCTGTCATCTGTCTCCTGAACCTCATTACATATATTGTTTGACTTTTTTGATATAACAGATGTATTAAGAGTGCAAGATTTAGACTTCTGAAGCTGGACTTCTGAAGTTTTGGATTTATACGAAATGGTTTGCTGTCCAAAGCATCAGAAGTTATAGTTACTTAGATAAAAAGAATGGTTGGCCACTTCCCAGTACTCCACCGTACTCTGAATTCGGAAGCACTTACTAATATACCACTCTTATTACTTTTACAATATCTTTCTATGACAGAAATAGTTGGGGTAGTATGCGATTCCGAATTCACACATAGGCTATTTAAGTATTAATGCCCCAGTGCATGCTGGGAATATGGCAAATAAGATGTAAACAAAAAATAATTTTTGATGTAGCACTGTCTGAACTGAAAGAATTAATAAATCCAGTTGTGTAATGCCAATTGACGGTCAGAGTAGTAGCTACGTTAATCAAGTAAATCTTTAGTTATTTATTTTCAGTACCATTTACTTAATCTAAGATATGTTTTTACAGTGCATCTGATAATCTGAGGCATTTGGGAGTCTTTGCACATCCTGAGAGGAGTTTTTCCTGACTTCACCTGAGACTTCCCATAGCAGGGCACACATCTCCTTGGCAATGGCCACATGAGATGCTGACAGATGGCCCCACGAGTCTCTGCCATCACAGCCTTTACAATTTGTCATTTTGCTGAGGGGGCGGGGCTAAGTGCACCGCATAACGATGCTATTGGCCAAGAAGTGACTTGAGTTTTGCCCAGGGAGGCTTTTTTTCAGGTAGAGCTTGTCCTACTGCAGTAAGCACATTAGTGCTGCACTGCTCTCTCTCTCTCTCTCTCTCTCTCTCTCTCTCTCTCTCTCACACACACACACACACACACACACACACACTCTTTCACACTCTCTCTGCGGAATGCGCACTGCACTGTTGGGTGGGAAGAACACCGGGCGTCACTGAGGGAGCGAGATCTACTCACACTCAGTTCTCGCTTGAGTGCTCCGGTTTCGGCAGAGTGCCTTGAGAATCGCTTGTACCCTGTTTTTCAAATAAAAACGCTTTCCATTGAGACCTAAAAGCTCGTTTTAACCATTTATCTACACTATTCAAGGGTTGAATAGCTCTTTATTACTCTCAAAGAGAGTGTTAGCCTCGAGGCGTTGACTCTGTGAGTGCACATTTATTTCGTCCAGGAAAATGGCAAAAGATGAAAAGAAGAGCGCGTGGAAAGAGTTCTTCTGGAACCCGAGGACGCGCGAGTTCTGCGGAAGGACCGCGAGCAGTTGGGGTAAGTCTTACACAGCATTGATAGGATTAAACTCATGCATGTATTATAATTAGTTCCACATAATTTTGCCTTATAATATGTTACTGAGCTGCAATCATTAGCACAGTTTCTCACTGTTTTTGCTGAAAAGTTCCCTGATCAGACTCGTCGCTGTCCGAGGTGCTGAAACTCCAGGTGCTTTGCCGGACTGTAATGCGTCACGCGTTTCCTCTCCTCGGCGTGTTTATGCAGCTGTAATACGTTAAAATTTGTGTGTGTTTATGCTTGTCAAATTAACGAAATGTGGGGGTATGTAGGGATAGATTCAAGTTACTATACTCAATGATTATTGTCTTATTATGGATTTTGCAGACATAAGTGTTGAATGCGCGGCATCAGCCAATGAACAGCGTGGAGAAATGTGATGCGTCGAGTTACTGCAAAACTCCACAACGCGCTTCTGGCAGAACGTCTAAAGCTGGGATGGGCAACCTCGGTCCTGGAGGTCTACTGTCCTGCAGAGTGTAGCTTCAACCCTAATCAAACACACCTGAACAAGCTAATTAAGGTCTTCGGGATTACTAGAAAGCTACAGGCAGATGTTTTTTTTTTTTTTTTATCAGGGTTGGGGCTAAACTCTGCAGGACAGTGGCCCTCCAGGACCAAAGTTGCCCATCCCTGCTCTAAAGGCTCGCACACATTAGTATTTCCTGAACCACATTCTGTAAAGAAAAGTAATTTTAACTGCATAAGAATGTTACAATTCTGCAGTAGTTAAATACCTTACTATGTACAGTTGTTTGTAGAAGTACAAAGTATTTATTATTGTATGTTTTTTTGTGAAAGATTATAGCCTACTTTATGAGGCAGTGCAAATATAGTAAAAATACTGTATATGTGATGTTTTTGTTTAAAGTATGAATCACTTTAATTGGAAAAGAGGCATTTCCTGCTCAAACAAAAAAGTTAGTTTCTTTCTTGGTAACAGTTATGTAGATTGGAGGGCTTTGTTGTTTTTTATAATGTTTATTGCATTATTTTAGTGTTACCATGAGCTACCCAAACAGCTGCTAGAGAGGCCAGTTTTGATTAACTTTAGCCCTCAGTGTGCCACCTTTATCATTATGTGTACATTTGATCATAAGGCTGGTAAAAACCTAACATATACAGACACCAAATGCCAACCATTCATTTTGATAACAACATCAGCCAGGCGGTTAGGCTGTTTTACAATGTTCATTCTGCCATTTGGTTTAAACCTGGTTAAACTTTCCAAACATATCCAAACCTAAATAGAAGTGAACTATAAAACACCTTTAGCCCATTGCATGCTGCTTCAAATTGTCTTTTGCAGTGACATTGGGATGATTTAATCTAGCCAAGGGCCATTTTGAGTGTGTGCATGGGGGTTTGTGAATTAGTGTAAGAAGTAATCCTTTACTAATAGGCTCATTGGTTGCCTTGGTGAGGATATCATGTGGAGATGCAGCCTATTTAAGGGCCGTAGATTAATTCTGGAACTGAATGTATCTTTTAATCAGGGTGTGATGGCATTAATTGCCATCCAAAATTGCCCGCCGGGCATCTATAACTCAGCTGTCAATGCTATGTGATTGTGTGTGTGTGTGTGTGTGTGTGTGTGTGAGAGAGAGAGAGAGAGAGAGAGAGAGAGAGAGAGAGAGAGAGAGAGAGAGAGAGAGAGAGAGAGAGAGAGAGAGTGAGTGAGTGCACTTGAGTTGGAGAAATGCTGATCACTGCCCTCAAGACTTCCATGTATGCCAGCACATTTTGCTCCAGAGAGAGTGTGTGAGATGCTCTGAAGACTAGCTGCGTAGTTAAGCCAGTGTGCTCTCTAAGACTCCTTAATTAGTCTATTTTTGTCTGTGCCCAAACCAGAGTGAACCTGGGTATGCTTAGATTCTTTAACAAAGTACATCCTCATTACTGGAGCTTAATAGTGACCTATGGAGGACGGTGGAAGCTGCAGCTACATTCATACAGCTGTGTCTTCTATTGAAACATATCCAAGGTTGCTTTCAGGATTCATGGGACACAGAGGGGTCAATACATCCGATAAAAGCACTTAAACCTGATCTCACTACAGCCCTCATGAGGGTCATATAGAGCCTGTGTTCCATCTTGTTGTTAAACATCACTCTTGTAAAGGCTGTAGGTGAATTAATGACATAATGCAGCATCCGATCGCAGAAGATCTTTGATACCCCGTTCAAAGAAGTATTAGGATTCCTGGAAATTAACCGCCTACACTCTAAAAATGATATGATCAATAAGTTATGATAACATCCGTTTTTACATTTCTTTAACTCATCAATATAAATAATTTTCAACTTTAAGTTATACACTTAAAGTTGTACAAGTTATACAAGATTCAACTAATTTTTAAGTTGAAATTACTTTTTTTACAGGGAATGCTTTGGAGATATTATAGGGCTGATATTCTAGATCAGGGGTTCCCAACATATTTTATCAGCCAAACCCCTTTGATGTAAAATGTTTACTTGAAGTAAATAATTTAGACTTTAAGTTAATATTTCAATAATTTAACAATACATTTGCATGAGTATGGTTCTCTGATGATGGCTAACAGTAAGTAAAAAATAAAAATGCATCTTTTTTAGTAAGTATTTAATTTTGACTGAGATGAAATTGTTATTTTACCTGCATATTATCCTTAATATTTCACTACAAAAAATTGTCCACTACAATGCACAAAACAATGAGCCTTGCATGGTGAACACTGTAACAATATTACATTAATATTAATATGAGAACTTCTGAAAGTAGTGCCAGTTTCAGTTTAGCTTCCGAAGAAGTACAGCACAGTACACAATGTTCCAATCAAGTATTGCAGAGAGCTATTTGCTGTAGTTACCCTGAGGAGCTTTTTTCTTTCTTTTTTCATACTTTTTTTTTACCTGATCTAACCCTTATCTTTGTTGTAACCTAATTGATTCGGTGATTATAAGTATTTTTGCCTTAAATACTATCAGTTAATTTAGTTACAATGTGAAGCACATTGTAATGTTAACACTTAGTTTTTTATTTGCATCCATTACAAAGTTCTTGTTGCCAAAACAGGAAATTGATATTCACTTGATATTCCCTTTGTCCACATCACAGCTGTGTGTTCCTCTGAAGCTGTGTTTGATAGTATGGTGGCCTGATAGGTTTGATGAATCAGAAAGGATGTGTGCATAGATCTAAAGAGACTGTTTGTATGGGTTTGTCTATTAATGAACAGATCACAGGGGCACACTTTGCTCCTGTCTTTCAGGTTGCATTCAAATTAGAGGGTTGAAATAGGGAGGGTAACTTTCATCATGATGAGAGACAGATAAAGAAACAGAAGAGCACCGATAGTGTGTCACTCTCACCCGGTGCAGATTTCGACACAGACACTCACACACACACACAGATCCTGAGGAGAGCCAGCAGAGCTAATGAGGATGTACCACATTTTAACCCTATAACCAAGTTCAGCAAGTAATGTTTGATAATGCAGGTACTTGGCATCCAGATAGAGCTGTTATTTAAAGGCTCTCCTGCTGTGAGATTAAGTAGTGCTTAATGATTCGATCATTTGGGCTTTGTAAGTCTCTCTGCATAAGGCAACGTTCTCACCTTATCTTTGCTCGCTTTCTCTCTTACGCATCCATTGCGTCCTTTTTCACTCTCTCAAGGCATATTAACACACACTCCTGTGTAATCCTAGCCTGTAGAGTAACCTCACATTGCACTGCTGTTATTGATCAGTGAAAGCCTGTCTGTGCGGGGAGCTCCTGGATGCAGCGGAGTGGGGGGGCAGAGATCCGATATCCCTCCTCCCTCGGCCCGGGGCAACCTGATCGACTGTCCCCAGGGGCCTCGCTGCGTGAAGCTCAGGTGTCCCGTAGCTTAATGAGCTCTCCTCAGGCGTACACCTGCAAACATCCCTCATATCCCCTCTATGGAATGATAGAGCCTGGTCTGTTCAAAATAGCAACCATAAATTATGTAATGTGTTGGTGAATATGTTTTGAAGTACATTCTTAGTACAGAGGAAAATGGAGGAGCTACTTTTTATCAGAGGATTCAGGTAATTAACATAAAATCGTAGGCAGTCCAAGTGTCCTACAATATATACTATTTTGAGCAACATTTTTCTGATATATAATATAAATACTGTACACTGCTGTTCAGAAGTTTTTTAAAAGGAAATAATACTTTTATTTAGCAAGGATGCAACTGAGCAAAAAAAATCCAGTTCAAATAAATGCTGTTCTTTTGAACATTCTGTTCTATTTCTAAAACAAATAATAATAATAAAGTCAGTTTCCACAAAAAGTCAGCAGCACAGCTGCTTTTTCTTGAGCAGTAAATCAGCATATCATTTTACAATGTATTTTATTCCTGTGACATCAAAGCATTACTTCAGTCTTCAGTGTCACATGATCCTTCAGAAATCATTCTAAACTAAAAGAAAACCGTTATTTTTAATTACTGTTTTAATGTTTTTTTTAATCAATTTATTGCAGTCTTGGTGAGTAGAAAATACTTGAGTTGAATGGTAGTGTATATAATTATTACCTATTATAATACAAGTCAATTGCAAAAAAGTGTTTAAAATGGTGAACATCATACATGTTCCCATACACATAACAGTATACAGTATATATGTACATTTTAAACTTTTTATTATTTTTTTTTTTTTTTTTGATCAGGGACAATGCACAAAAACCCTTAATCTAAGAAAGAAGAGATGTCATGTGCCAGGTTATAGCAAAAAATGCTAATTTCCGCCTGCAGTCCCTGGACAGGTTGATGATATACTTACAAAAATTAAACAATATATACTGAATTATAATACACAGAAGCATCACTTCACTCACATCATATAACACTCTCTACTACAGGAATCTATTACTCATTCGTATCACAGTCATTCAGTGCGTACAGTGCTTAACATTAACTGTCAGCTCTCAACTACCCACATGATGGATACTACCGATATATGAATGGCTCATAAACGATACTCATTTGTGACCCACATTTTTGAGAATTGAGATTGAAGCTGAATAAATAAGCTTTCCATTGATGTATGGTTTGTTAGGCTAGGACAATATTTTGCCGAGATACAACTATTTGAAAATCTGGAATCTGAGGGTGCAAAAAAATCTAAACATTGAGAAAATTGCTTTTAAAGTTGTCCTTTTATGTTCGTGATTGTGCTGCATTCACTCACAAAAATAAATGTTTTATACATTTACGGTAGAAAATGTACAAAATATCTTCATGGAACATTAATAGCCTAATGATTTTTATCATAAAAGAAAAATCGATAATTTTGACCCATACAATGTATTGTTGGCCATTGCCACAAATATACCCGTGCGACTTGTGACTGGTTTTGTGATCCAGAGTCACATTTATGCAAAATGGCTCTGTATGTCATTAACAAAAGCAAAAACTCCTGACTCTTTTAGGACCATATGGTGCCAGATTACTTTACAAAATGACAGTACAGACATTATATTCCTCATGAATAAACAAAAATTGGCATCATTTAGCCACTCATCTAAGTGGCACTGCTAAATATCAACCCATAATGCCAGTGCTGCAGTCTGTATAGATATCTATTAAGTGCAGTTGTGTGGACAATCATCTTGATGATTAAGCTTGCATGACTGTCTGTAGAGACATAGGCTACTCTGGAGTTTTTAAACCATACAGTATATTCCCTGAAAATCCCTGCAGTAATTTAATTTTGTCAAAGACATTGACCAAAATCCTAACTGGTCATTGTCTTTGACAAAATTGAATTACTGCAGAGTAGATGTGTGTTAAGAGGGGTGAAAAGGGGAGTTGTGATGACAGAAGGAGGAGAAGAGGGCAGATGAAATCACAAGGAGATTGTTCAGGGAATATACTGCATTTGACAAAATTTACTTCCTGTGTGGGACATTTGTGTGTAAAAGTATGAATGTGTGTGAGACAGAACTGCAGTGAATGTGTATTAATGCACTATATACATTTATGAATGAGGAGAGGAGATTGGAATGCTCTGGTGAGAAGTTAAGAGGATTAGGCCTACTAGTCTTATTTCTTTTCTCAGTTACATCAGCAAAAGTAGGGAGAGGAAGCAAGAAGAAGTGCAAAAGATGGTTATGGTCACATAATATTTTGTATATCTAGTAACAAACAATCTGATCACAAATATGTTTTTATAAAAGAGTGTAGGAGAAGTTATAAGGGAAAACAAGTTTTATCCTATTTCATTGAGTCATTGGGTTAGAATACACTAAATTTATAGCTCTGATGTAATTTGTGTCAAGAATAAAAAGGGATTGTTTGCTAAACATACTTCTGCAAACTACTCCTAGTCTGCTGGCCCAATCTAAAAAATCTTTGGAGTCCCTAATGCAAATATGAATTAATTCAAATCTTAGTTCAACTAAAGAATTATTATCGAATAATTAGCCCATAATTTACTCATCCTCAAGCCATCCTTATATTAAAAATATCCTGGCTCTTCCAAGCTTTATAATGGAAGTGAATGGTAACTGCGATTTTGAAGCCCAAAAAAGCACATCCATTACCAGATGTTACCGGAAGCCAGTGATTATAGTTTATAAATGTATAAATATTGATATTTTTCTTATAAAAATGCATCGCTTCACTTCAGAAGGCCTTTATTAACACCCTGGAGCCGTAGGGATTACTTTTATGATGTATGGATGTGCTTTTTTGGGGCTTCAAAATCTGTTACCATTCACTCCCATTATAAAGTTCGGAAGAGCCAGGATATTTTTAATATAACTCTGATTGTGTTTGGCTGAAAGAAGTAAATTATGGGTTAATTTTCATTTTTGGGTGAACTAACCATTTAACATTAACATTTATCACTCATTAATATTAACTTTTCATTCAGCATTGCTGCCACATACTGTACTAAAATGTAGTGGCTTTGGCCACTTTTACTTGAAATGCTGTAACTCTTAAAAGAACAAGATATAAATAAACTTTGGTATATTAATATAAGTGCTCAATTTAAGGACGCATGGCAAATTTGGAGGGACTTCGACATTTGGCAGCACTATCACAGTGAAAACCATAAAAATGTCTCTCACTATACAGGACTGTAGTTCAATCTATATTTTGTATGTAGTATACTTGTTCCATCAGTGAGGACAGTCATATAAAAAAAAAAAAACGCCACCATCAACCAATCAGTATCGCCTGCAGCTATTACTGTAGACATAATGTTAAAATTATCTGTTCAAAACATAATGTGGGAGACGTGTAAAATTTGCTTGTGCTGATCGGACAGTAGGTGGCATCAAAAATGCCTTCTCCATATGGCTCCTTGAACTGTATGGGGCATTTACATTGTCATTGCGCTATCTGTCTGTCAAAAATGCCTAATGCCATGCAAAATATGGGTTTGTGATGCCTAAACTCCAATAAGTCCTGTATGCAGCTGCGTATTTATTTGTCATTTTAAAGGAATCAGCGTTATTTATTATTATTATTTTTCGTAGTAGGAGTAGTAATTATTCTTAATAATATTCTTAATATTATTCACCCATAATTTCCTTAAAAAGTAGGCTATATTTTGATGCTAAGTTTGACCAGTGACATATTTTGCATGTACTGGGGAATTTCCAAGAACTTGAGTGCAGTGTGTGTTCGTTTAGAGTTTTTATTTGAATGTGTGTGTCCATGTAGGTCTGATCCTGCTGTTTTATCTGGCATTCTACATTTTCCTGGCTGGATTATTTACTCTCACCATGTACGTAATGCTGCAGACACTCGATGACCACAAACCAACATACCAAGATAGACTTGCAACTCCAGGTGATGCACACAGACTTGTTCCTATACGTGACAACCTTTTATAATATTTTTTTAAATTAAGCAAATTATAACCACTGCACCCTAATGTTACCATTAATTGGTCTATTCATTAGCCTTTTTGATGTATAATAAATGCAAACATATTTCGGTCACAATGATTGTGCCAATTAAGACATGTTCGTGGATCAACATATTTTCATATCAACATATCATATCCTTACCCCTAACTTACTCCTACCCATATGTTATCCCAGAGGGAAATGATAGGTGAATAACACTGATGTAGAAGCACCTAACCCTTGTTGTAAGCCTAAACTTGACATAAACTGTTAACTTGTCCCTCTAATCTGACTGGTTGATTGGAATGTTGTTCCAGGATCAACAAAGATGTTGATCCAGAAACATGTTGTACTTGGTGAAATCACGGTGACCCAAACATACACACACTCACAGTGAGTGAACATTGCCTCTTATTGGTTGTCTGTTGTTTTGTAGGGATGATGATCAGACCTAGAGGAGAGCAGTTGGAGATCGATTACACAGTGGAGTACACAGAGACCTGGGAAAGATATGTCCAGGCCCTCAATGACTTCCTCTCTCGTGAGTACAATGAGGTTTTCAAACAATAATATATGTAGGCCTATTACAGAGAAACTGCTGCAGTTATTTTACTAATAAAATTATGAATGTAATTTAGCAAGACATTCATCGAAGGTCATGTCCTTTTGCTTCTTTTATGCAGCCTACAATGACTCCGTCCAGGTCCAGAAGAATTACGAGTGTAAACCGGATCAGTACTTCATCCAGGAGGACAGCGGCAGTTTGAAAAACTTCCCCAAGCGTTCCTGCCAGTTCAAACGCTCCATATTGGAGGATTGCTCTGGGCTCACAGATCGTTATTATGGTTACAACGAGGGCAAGCCCTGCATCATCATCAAGCTCAACCGTGTAAGATGTCATGGAATAGAATGGAGTGAAAGTTGTACCAGTAATGGACAATGGTCAAATTACAGTTCACTGTAACACTTTAATTTTGGGTCCAATTCTCACTAATAACTACACTTTTAAGAAAAATGGTTCTAAAAAGTACCAAATTAGAGTTCTTCGGCTTGTAACAATAGCAGAACCCTTTTTGGTGCTAAATAGAACCCTTTTTATAAGGTTCCATAAAGAACCATGCTTTGAAAGTGCTATATAGGGCCTTAATGGTGGTATAAATAACCTTTTCAACAAAATTTATTTTCATTAATATTAGTATATTAATATCTTCATATTATTAATATTACTACTATTTTTTATAAATTATTTATTAATATTGTTTTTTTAGTCCTTTATCTGCTTGGTCTTATATCTTGCCTCCTTTTAGGTTTTACATAAAAAAACAGCATGTTGTGTCAATTATAGGTAGCTACTTTTATTTTTTATTGACATGGCAGGTAAAAGTTGCAGTGCTCTAACAACAGTTGTTAGCTGAATACATTAATAAATAACAATTGACAATGAACACGACATAGATGTAGACCAAGTTCCAGTGAAATATCTTCACAATCCTCTATGATGTCTTTACATCCTTCATTATGTGTGTGTATTCTGAGTGGCAGTTTCTCTCTGCAGATGATGAGGTTATGATACGTGACAACATCTGAAATACACAATTGAGTTCAGTTAAATTGTGCCTCTTCCATTTGATTATGTAAAAACAATTATGTTCATGAAGGCCAAAATTAGCAAAAATGGACAGTATGAGCCCTTAACCATGTTAAAAGGAAAAAGTGATATAAAGTCATGGGATAGCTTTAATGTTTTTTGTGACTGGGTATGTTTAGGCATAAAGTCATAATTAAAAAATAATCATAAATTCCATATCTCTGTTACTTACTTTGTGGAGAAGATGTGTAATGTTATCCTTAACTGAACAGAGCTTTCACACTTGTTCTGTTAAACTAAAAAGAGACAAAGATATGATTGTTAGGACATGATTGTTACCATTTTTAAAGTTATAATTTATAGACATTTTAAGAAAGAATCATTTACCTGTTGGCAGTCTGTGTAGTTGTATAGCTGAGCTCCAGAAAATCAGTAATGAGGACACAGATTTGCTCCTCAGTAATGAGGAGTTTTGACACAGATTTGAAAAACAAAAAGGCGGGAATAAAGAACCTAAACTCTAACACAATTAACCATTTCAACATAAAGGGTTCTTCAGGACGATACGGTTCTAAATAGAACTGTTACTACGTGTCAAGAACCTTTAAAGAACATAGGATATTTGCAGTTTATTAGTACTTATAAAGCACATATTAATGCCTTATTCTGCATGACCATATTCTACATTCCTTAATCTTACCCAATACCTAAACTTAACAAGTACCTTACTAACAATTAATAAGCAGTAATTAGGAGTTTACTGACGCAAACATTATAGTTAATAGTTAGTTAATAGTGAAAATTGGGCCCTAATCTAAAGTGTTACCCAGTTTATATGCAAAAATATTGTACCGCTCAATCCTTCAATTGGCAAATCAGTGATAAGTATTCCTGCAGACTCTCCCACCAAACCTTGCCAGAATGTTTTGGCACATCATTGAATATTTTTGATATTACAAACAGTAAAAATACAAATAAATGTCTGATTTAAAACCACAAAATTAAAGATAGAGGCCTAACTGTTTATAATAGTTCATTATAATAGTTATTTTAGATTCGTAACAAGGCCAAATTTGACCTTTTGGTTCTTATCTGTGGGCCACTTTCTTTTTCTCTCTCATTTCAATCGTTCTTTTTTTGCAGGTGATCAATATGATTCCTTCTGATAACAGGGACCCTCCTTACGTCACATGTGCTGCTAAGGTAAGAGCGCTCTGTCTCAGTCTCACACTCTCTTCTTATCCTTCAGTCTAATAGAAAGGGATTGATTTCAGATTAAAGTTACATGAGCCATTCAACAAGGCCACCAGATTAAATTAGCCAGTAATCAGAACTGCGGCCAGCTTCGAAGAAAAGCTGCCATGACAGAATTTGTGCTGCTGATTCACATGCAAATAAACGAGAAGATACAAACTGAAATGAGAACAAGTTCAGAAACATTGGTGTGTTTCCCATTCATTGTAAGTCAGAATGCATTCAGCATTTATTAGTTGGTGCAAGATTCAGTCTCTTTGCACTGTTTTCAAATTCCATGAGACTGAAAGGTGGGTGTGTTTAAGCCATTACCGCATTTGCATAATTACTTTAGCAGGTATTTATCAGGTTTGTGTCAATTGGATGTTAAAACAGTTTATTCGTTTAAAATTGTTTTAGCTTTACATTTAATATTTATATTTGACCTAATTCATCTTTATTTGAATGATGTTTAGTTTTAGAAAATGAAATAGTTTTAGTTACAACACCGTTGCATGTTTCTATTCACATACTATAGGTTAGTTTAAGTTGTTGTTACCCCACTGTAATGCCACGCATTATCAGGTAGCAAACTTTGATCTGTATTGCATTAGAGCGGATGTTTTTTTATGCTCTTTCCCGGAGCTTTCTCAATAGTGTGTGCCATTGGAATCCAAATCAAGTATGTTTGTGTTGATTCTGGCTATCGACCAGTGGTTTAATCTGATGGTGCCATTCAGGCTAATGCAGATATGTTCCTTTTTCCTTTTAACACATCTTGCCCTTTTGTCATCATGGACACATCATTCCTCCTCCTGTGTTCTGTATTGTTGCCACTTAATGGTTGCTTTTAGTGTTTGTTCAATGAGTGTTGTTTTACACCATTGCTCATCATCTTCGTTTATGTTTCATGTGGATGATTTGTTTTGTTTTTTCTGTCTCATCTGTTCTCCCCATCCATTCTTGTCAGAAATACAAAGTTGGGAAAGACGAGTGGGTAAGAATAATAGACAGAATAAAGAATAATCATTTTATGACAGAGTATTTTATAGCTGTATTTTACAGCTTCGATATTCTGCAAGGAGAGAAAAATTGGAAGCCAGACTTTATATTTTTCTCAAACCGGCCAATCTTTATTTAAGTTTAAAATCTATGTTTTAGCAGCAAAAGATAAAATGATTATTCATACAGTCAGATCATATGCTAGAAAATTCCAGCATAAGATCATATCAAGGGGCAATTAGTTTTTATGTTCCTTAGTTTAATATAGTAATAGCAGTTTTGGTATTAGAAACAGGTTGATACCCTCAGATCAAATGCTGAGCTGAGATGAACTGAATGTTTCCCTCCCTCTGTAGACGGATGACTCAGACAAAATTGGTGAACTGATGTACTTTCCCCCCAATGGCACCTTCAATCTTATGTACTATCCATACTATGGCAAGAAATCCCAGGTACAATGCACACACACACTTGGAGAATACACTTGTAAGCACACAGACACACATCTTGCATATGTACAGTCAGCATGAAATTAAAATTCACCCTCTCTGTTTTGATATATGCATGTTTCATTATTATTATTACTATACTATTATTATTATTATTATACATGTTTTTTTTCCTTGATAATCTGTTTTACTCAGATGTACATGACTAAATGGAAGAAAAGACATTCACAATTTCAATTTCATGCTGACTTAGGCTGCATCCGAAATCACATACTTCTCTACTATATAGCGAAAAATGTGACAAAAGAAGTATGTCTGAATTCATAGTACTCATAAAAGAGTAGGCAAAAAGTATCCGTAGGAATGACCTACTACTTCCGGCGAGATTCTGAAGTGTGCATACAATGTACACTTTACTATCCCATGAGGCTACAGGAGTAGACAGGCAGTGAAGAGACGCGACTAACACTGGTAGGTCACATGATAATGACAACATGGCGAATGCAGTATGTCCAAATTCATACTACACATTGATACTATATATAATATACTTTTTAGTGGAGTATGCACTTTCGGACGCAGCCTTCAAGTGCAATCAGTGCACTCATTCAATATTGAGTGCACTCATTCAATCCCACATTGCACTGCAATAATGAGTGTACAACCAATGTACGCTCAACGGCTGTCCGAATTCACTCACTCCTTTTCATTCACTCCTTCAAGTGAACAGTGTTAGTGGACTAATGTAGGGAATAGTGAATGAGGTTTTAGGGGCGATTTCGGATCCAGACAGTATTTTATGTTGTGCTGACATGGTATTCATCTGATACTGACACCTAGTGATGTGGATGTAGCATCACAGGAAGAAAAAGGATAGGAAAAGTTGACGGTTACCAATGTCATTGTAGAAATGTGCTATGCACAGCAAACGAAAGTGTCCGATAACAGGAGGCAACTGAGATAAAGCAAGTTGTATTCAGCTGGTCATCTGATCTCAACATCTCAATACAGCTTTTATTAGGTCACCTTTAATAAATCAGCCACATCTCACTCTTCTTCTGCTGCAGGTAAACTACTCTCAGCCTCTAGTGGCCATTAAGTTCCTCAACATCACCATGAATGAGGATATCAACGTGGAGTGCAGAATCAACGCTAACAGAATTGACGTGGGCAGTGAGCGAGACAAGTTTGCTGGGCGCATTTCCTTCAAACTGAGGATCAACTCCAGATTTTAAATAGATGAAAGTGTGTTCCTTTATTTTTCCTTTATTTATTTACTACACACACACACACACACACACACACACACACACACACACACACACACGCACGCACGCACGCACGCACGCACGCACGCACGCACGCACGCACGCACGCACGCACACACACACACACACACACACACACACACACACACACACACACACACACACACACACACACACACACAGTGTATGATTATGCACAGAAGGCACAGCTAGAGACATAAGCCAGGCACAGCAATCCTCCGCACAGGCAGATCAGAGAATAATACTTCAAAATTTCAAAGAAATCTTTTTTTTTTTCATTTGAGACTGTAGTGAGGTTGTAGAGAGTTAGCAAGGTTGTGGTTTTGTGTGAATTAATGCTTGTGTTTGCATGTGTGAGTTGAGATATTACAGTATTTATTTTCTGAAAACAAAAGTTAAACCGCATGCTCAGCTATGAGAGCTATTTATTAAATAGTATAATATTCTATTAAACAATAAAGGGGCATCATTTTTTAAAAGGAGAAAAAGTCAGAACTTGTTTTTGCTTGTTGCTTGCTGAAATGTTGTTTTCTTCCATTAGTAGCTGTAATAAATTAGCTGGACATAATTATGATTTCAAAGCAGTTATCTATGACTGGATGTGCTATGCTGGCATGATCTCATGTTTGGATCTCATGCTCTTGAGTGCTAGCTAAGAAAGGATTTATTTATTTTTTTGAATGCATGTATCAGTTGTGAAGAGTGGTACTGAAACCTCTCCTCTGTCTGATTTGTGGCTTTATAAGTGAAGAGGATATTTTATATCAACATGTAGATAACACTGATCAAAGTCAGCTCTACATTCGTCTTCAACACACATGAAAAATATGATACATTCTGATTCATACAAACATTTCTACATTCCTATTGGTTTCGGCACTGTCATATGTGTCACGTTTCATTTATTATGAGGCGTGTCTATTTAAGTTTGTTTATATGTATAAATAGATATTTTGCAGTATTTTCCTTTCTTTTTTGCATGTGTAATCCTATTTGTCTCACATGGTGAGGGGATATGATGTTTTGTATTGATTTGCACCAGCTCAGAGGATGACAACAGGCCTGGGTTCAGTTCAAAATCTGAAAAATAGGTAGAAAAAGTTTAATATGTGTGTGTGAGAATACGTATGGATTTCTGCATGTGTGTGTGTTTTATTTTATTTAATTTAAGTTAATCTTTGTGCACAATTTACTTTCTGAATATTTTTGGATTTTGTTGTAAGTGATTCCATAGAGACAGGCTTATGTTTCTGCTGAAGGGAGACAGAAGTGAATCCAACTCAGTCCTTACCCTGCATGAGTCAATAAAACAAACCAACAAAAAGAAAAAACAAGGTCATCCATCTCATTTCTCATCATTTTTAAAATCTCATTTCTTTCTTTTATGTTTTTAAACACAAAAAAACTCCCCCTTTGAGCACATACACCTCATGCTCCATGCAAAGAAGTGTCTTGTGTTTTATGTTTAGGCTACTGTCGTACAGAGAAGAGAACGGATCACCCATGAGAATGTACACACATGCTTCTCTGTGTCGTAGTCGCTCTGACAAGAGTTTGTGTGTACACTTCCTCCAATGCCCTAATCCCTTAATCTCACTAGATAATCCTAAATAGGTATGGTGCTCTACACATCATCTATCTATCTATCTATCTATCTATCTATCTATCTATCTATCTATCTATCTATCTATCTATCTATCTATCTATCTATCTATCTATCTATCTATCTTTCTATCTATCTATCTATCTATCTATCTATCTATCTATCTACCTATCTATCTATCTATCTATCTATCTATCTATCTATCTATCTATCTATCTATCTATCTGTCTGTCTGTCTGTCTGTCTGTCTGTCCGTCCGTCCGTCCGTCTGTCTGTCTGTCTGTCTGTCTGTCTGTCTGTCTGTCTATCTGTCTATCTATCTGACATAAGTGTCTTCATTTATTGAAGAATATTCAATTGACAAAATGCTTCATTACATTTGGTCACGTTCACATGTTGCTCTGTGATGTCTGTATTGCATATTTTTGTTTGTGCAAGGTAAGGATGTTATCTGATCCATCAGAGAAAGCTTCAAATCAACAAAATGAAATATTCATTTACCTCAGGTCCCAGCTCACATATCATTAACTTGATCCTGTTCAATAGTGCTGTACACTCTGGAGTGAAAGATCAACATAATTCTAATTGTGCAATATAATTCCAATATTGTTAAAACATTTTTGAGAATGCTATTCATTTTCAATACCATGCACAAAAAGGCAAAAAAGAAAAGCTATAAGTGCAGACTTTGCATGCAGACTTAGAGATTTTGCAAACAGCACCACCAACCGTTTCTACGGGTGAACTACACATTTAATAGTACCTATCAGAATGTGTATATGAAAGGTATAGTTCACCCAAAATTCTGTCATCATTTACTCACCCTCAAGTTTTTACAAACCTGTATGAGTTAAGTTTCTTTCTTCTGTTGTACACAAAAGAAGACCCATTGACTTGCATGGTATTTTTTTCCTGCTATGGAAGTCAATGGCTACTACCAACTGTTTGGTCACAAACATTCTTCAAAATATCTTATTTTATGTTCATCAGAAGAAAGAAACTCGTACAGGTTTGGAACAACTTGAGGAGGAGTAAGTGAAGAAGATAGAATGGCTGGTGAATGGCTACATGCGTTTTAAAATCACATGCAATAAAGAAAAGATCGTATATTTTCAAATAACCTATATATTTTTTTATTTTTGTTGAGCATTTTATGAAAAAAGCATGTACCAGCTGGGGAATGTATGATAGATATTAAGCTTTGCAGTGCTTATTATAAAGGAGGTCACAAGACTTACTTAGCCCAAGAATGTAATAATTCTTTGTCACAAGTCTTGGTCTCACCGTAGCCTTTGAAATACCAAAATATATGCAACTTTCATGTTTCATAAATCTTCAAATGTCACAGTGATAATACAGACCATGCCAAAGATGATGATCTGTTAGAACAAATTAAATGTATCCTATTAACCATATGAACTGAACAGCTTTTGAAAACAAGATGACAAGTCATCCATCTAATGTATGTGAAGCATATGAAAAGGGATATATAGTAAATGCTGAAGTTTGGATGTATTTGAACAGATGGAGAGGGTTGTGTAAACAGGCCCAGCAACATCACAGAACAAAACTGCAGTTTATTCGATATGGCTCAATGTTCAGTGGTTCACACAGAACTGGACCTTGCACAAAGTGTGCTGAAATGTTTGATGAACAATAAGAGGGTGAAATTATATTACCGCCTTATACTGTAAATGTTCAGAAGCTTAATCTAATGTATTGAAATAACAAACTTAATAAAATGAACAAAAATACACTGTCTGCTCTTCATCAATAACATCTGCATTAGAAATTCTATAACTCAATTATGGAGGTAAAAAGTGTTAAACCCAAGGTTTCTTGAGTTTACATTATCTGTTCAACTAAAGCAGACTAATAAAAAGTAGAGTTGGCATACCCACACAATTGCATGCTCAGTATTTCCATTGTCCATATGAGAATATGAATGCCATATGTGTTTGTGTAAGTTTGCCCTTATAAATCATTTTCATGCATGTTAGTAGCAGTGGTCATTATGCGAAACGTTATGAAAAACTGCCTCAGCTAAATCCGAATTATGGCCAATTTCATTGCAATAAATACTGAGTTTTGATTTGAGAACCTTTCTTTATTTGCATGAGCTTTGGTTTCCTGAAATAATATGACTCAATGCAAGGTTAAATATCCATTTTTATGTCTAAAAATGCGATTACATTTCATAAATATTATCATTATCATATAATCTAAAATATTTTGAAAGAATGTTTCAAACAATAAATTTCAGTACATTTTCAAGTTTAATGTTCATAATTATTGTTAAATAATATAATTGAGCTTTCTGTTCCATACTCCTCTGTGCTCTTCATTTAGAGCCAATTTTAGCCACCTTGAGTGGTTTCTATAGACCGACCGCTTAAAGAAAACAAGTGAAAGAAAATAGTTGCATTGCTATCTAGTTTGTCATGTCATCATGCCAGAATAGATGAAGGCATGAGTGTGTGAGAGTTGAATATCGCCTGGACAATCATTAGGTATCAGTTGCACAGTTATAAAACTGAATTTGATAAGCATATGGATTGTAAAAAGTTTTTCTGCTGAAACTGAACTTACATAACAAAGTAATTTCTGTGCCTGCATTGCTGGATCTTTCATAATCAACAACTGTTATGGTGCAAAACTATTGAAAACTGCTAATATCTTCACAAAAATCAATGCATGTTTTTTTTCTCCAATATCAGGAAAACAGAAACACAGCATGTTGACCAATTGCCTAGTTTCTATGAAAAGTTACAATATTAATTATTGATTTATATTCTGTATTTATGTAAATGTACATGACAATTATAATACAGAATATGTCTGCTGAGAAAAAAAATCATCAGGTGTCTTAGAAGTTCTTGGATATAAAATAAATAATGAGATGTGATTCAATATGATGTAAAACAAACTGTACCTTATGTTCTTTATGCAAAAATGACTCAAGTGTTGGTTACTGCCAGTGGTCATTCACTAGCACTGACTCACAGTATATATATATATATATATATATATATATATATATATATATATATATATATATATATATATATATATATATATATATATATAGTTGTTTTAACAACAAAAAACTATTACATGTTTAAGGTGTTTTTTGTTTGTTTTTTGGTTCAGTTTTCAAACAAAATTGCCCAATCCAAGTTGTCATGAATTTTGTCATTAATAATCCTTTAAGAAAACTGACCGTTCTTTTGAGTATACCAGTAAGATGGAAACAATAAGCCTTGAATTTCTCCCATTTATCCAAGTGTGTCTTCATTCTCTTCTTATAAAGGTTCAAAGTTCAAGTCTTGTATTTTAGTGTCCTGTTCTTTAGGTTGGTCCCATTCTTATTTCCCTCTCTCTTTCTACACTCAGGGTAGATTCAACATGCTGTGTTCCTTTAGAGCAACTTCATTTCTCTTGTACACTTCTCCTATCGCTCCCACAACCCTGTTCAGTACCACAGTAGCTTCTGCCTGCGTTCCCACACACACCAACTTGTAGAAATAAGGTCTTTCAGGCATTGCAAGAAAGGCCAGCTCTGCTCCTTTTCTCACAAACCAGGTGTGATGGTGGGCCAGTGTGCGCTGGTAAGTCTCTTTGCAGAGGTCAGAAGGGCTACGTAAACGCTCTCCTTCAGTTGCATCCTTCCCTAGTTCCTGCAGGAAGTTTTGCAGCCAGAGCAGAGCGCGGTGTAAGCGCAGAAGAGTCCTGCAGCCTGAATTCGTCTGCTGGTGAAAATCCACTAAACCATTCTCCAACTCCCATTTAATCATAGACCGAACAGATGTGTATCCAAATGAGAGGCTGTGGTTTATTTCAGAGTAGCTAGAAGATCTGTTATGAGATGACACTATGACTGTGTCTCCTTGCTGAGTCATTCTTTTTCTGTCTTTCATTTTCTTCTCTGCCTCTATTTCCGCTTTTTGGGCCAGGTCACGGATGATTGTGGTTTTTGACTCAATTTCTTGTGAAATTAAACCCACCATTGGCCCCAAGGCTTCCAAAAACCTTAAATGCACAGAAAAGAGGAGAGATATTTTGAACATGCATTAATGCTATTATCATCAGAGAGTTGCAGTTCTTGCATTTGATTGGCTAGTTGGTGTTGTGAAAAGAGTAGTATGTCCGAATTCATATGGTGTGTCCCAATTCATGTACTTGTGTATTATACTTCTGTTTTGTAGTATATATAGTGTGAGTAGTGTGTTTACAGTGGAAATTCCACAAAAGAAAAAGCACTTAAAATACCCAGATGACACACTTAATTCACCCAAAAAGTTAAGAGTGAATTAAGTGTGCAATTCTGGACACTTCATTCACTGTGGCAGCTTTCCTTACAGCTATCAGACACCTATGCTGGATGACAAAATAACTGTATAAATTCATACAATAGATGGATGCATGTAGTGCATAGTATAAGTGAATAGTGTATAGTACAGGAGTTCTCAGCTCTGACGCTCAAGGATCACTTTCGTGCAGAGTTTTGCTCCAACCCTAATCACCTGGTAGGGGAGTTACAGGTAGGGGAGTTTAATCAAGGTTGGAGCTAAACTCCACAGAAAAGTGAACCTGTCAACCAAAGTTGAGAAGCCCTGGTTTAGTGTGAGATTTGGGACACAGCTAGGCCAATATTAGCCTATTCATAAAACATTAGGTGAAAAGTACCCGTATTACCTACTCTGTCTGGTGAGATTCTAAAGCTTGCATCTGATGGACACTTCACTATTCCATAAGGCCATGGGAGAGGAGTTGTGAATGGCAGTGAAGCGCCACAACTGCAGACGCATTGTCACGTGACATAGAGACACCGAACTATACTCATAGCTCTATAATACATTACATTACATTTACATTTATTCATTTAGCAGACGCTTTTATCCAAAGCGACTTACAAATGAGAACAATAGAAGCAGTTAAACTAACAGTAGGACAACAAAATGTAAGTGCTATAACCTTTCTCAGTCTAATCTAACGCAGAACCCGTTAAGGTGGTGGTTTTTTATTGTTTTTTTTGTTGTTGTTTTTTTTTTAAAGAAAGGAAGAGAAAAGTGTTAGTATTACTGGAACAAGTGTTGCCGAAAGAGATGCTTTTCAACCGTTTCTTGAAAATGGCTACGGACTCAGCATACTACATACTACATACTTTTTAAATGGTATAGAGGTAAGTTCTTCAAACGTAGTACCTAGTTTTGCTTTTTAGATGCAGCTAGTAACTCTTTCTGCAAGTTACATTGGTAATCCAGTTGGTGGCGACAAGTTACTTTTGAGTGAGTTGTTGAATCATTAATTTAACCGATTTGTTCAACAACATTGTTTCATTCTGGGACGAAACACATCGTGTTGCGTCGTGACTTAACATGTGACGGCATACCCGGAAGTATAAAAGTGACGCTGTCACAACACACACTAGCTTTCGCTCTTCAGCAAGCGCTCTGTGTTGAAACACTGTCTGTCTTATTTGGTGTTGTTTCGTCCCTGTGATCGATATTATATGGCCAGCGAACAATTTAAAAGATGTGTGCATCCCTGCCCTCGTTATATCACGGGTGGGGACACACATTCTTTATGTGTGAATTGTTTGGGAGCGCAGCATGCACAGGCAGCTCTCGAGGGAGCTGCTTGTGTAGACTGTGAAGCACTTCCCATTAGAGTGCTGCGCTCCCGGCTGGCGTGCTTTGATGAGCACGGTCAGGCTCGCGTTCCCCGCGGTTCTGGTCCCGCGTCTGTTGAGGCGGCGCGGCGATTGAGATCGTGGGGCTCGCAGCGGGATCTTTTAGATGAGAATGAGGCTGCTGAGGCACAGTGTTGGGAACGTTACTTTAAAAAAGTAATTAGTTATAGTTACTCACTACTTGTTCCAAAAAGTAACTGAGTTAGTAACTGAATTACTCTATAATAAAAGTAACTCGTTACCAGGGAAAGTAACTATTTGCATTACTGTTAAAAAAGACTTTTTTTCGCAGTTTTCACAAGTCAGTTGAAATGAGTAGGACAGAAGTAGTGCTTATATTGCACCTTGAAAATGCCAACTTTTCATCGGATTGCTCCTGACTCGCCATCTCTGCTGCTTCACCGAATCTCTGTTTAGCTGTTGTGTGTGTGTGTGGCCCTTGTGCTGGCATGTGTGTAAAAACACTGGATCTGATTGGCTACCAGGAAACATAACTCTGCCTTAGCCAATCATAATCGCTTACCTCGTTATTAACCCACCTCCTCACTAGCTGTGTGAGCCACGGGGTGCGTTCGGATTACAGTTTATTCAATCAATAGCCTACATAGTAACCTTTACTGTCTATAATAGTAACGCACATAGGCGTCGATTTCGGTGGGTACACGTCCCCACCAGATTTCGTCATGAGTCATTTTGTACCCACCACTTTTTGAAACATTGAGGCATGGATGTTAATACAACTAAATAAAACATCCCCAGTTAGCAGAGCATTAATTTAGTTCGCTATTAAATAAGAGATCTAGCGCTAAAATGTGTTGTTTTTGAAATCAAGCTGAGCGCTCGTTCCCGCTGCTATCAGTTGCATGGATGGTTGTTCTCTTGTGGCTCGCGCGGTCACGCACAGTCTTCACTCGGACGCGCGCTTCAATCTATCGCCGTTGTGGAGACTATTCGTTCTGGTGAAATCACAAAATAAAATGCACACAAACGTGTCCCTGCTGAACTTAATTAGTTTTGATGAGAGAGAAAAAAACAACTATACAAGTGTGGATTCAAACCCGTAACTTCTGACACGCTTGGTAAATGATCTACCACTAGACCACTTAACTCGTATAACATTTGCGGATCGATCGATTTATTTACTGGTTGAGCAGAGAGGCTGCACAGTTTGACAAGTTTGTACCAGCATTTCTGAAAATGCACTTCCGAATGTGTCTCTGTCCCCAGCACATTTCAAACCAAACTGACGCCCGTGGTAATGCACCGCATTTAACGTTCAGTAACGTTAACACCGTTGTAACGACGGGAAAAATAATTAGTTAGATTACCCCGTTACTGAAAAACTAACGTCGTTACCTAACGCCGTTCTTTTAAACGCCGTTATTCCCAACACTGCTGAGGCACCTTCTCATTCTTCATCTGAAGATCCCGTAGCCCCTGAGAGTGGTGCAGGAGCCCGCATTGCGGCATCTCCTGCCCACGATCAGGTCCCAATGCTTGAGCTCTCTGCTTCTGAGGAAGTGGATGTGCTCAGCATTGATGCAGATGACCGTGATTTGGGCGCGCCAGTTCACGGCCAAGGTTATGAGGAGCTGGTAGAGGTTGTGACTCGTGCGGTGGCCAGACTTAACATCAGCTGGCCACATGATGAGCAGGGAACGCAAGTGAAAAGTAAACTTGATAAGCGTTTCCTGCAGCACAGGTCACAACCTCAGCGCCGGGGTTTGCCGTTTCCCCCCGATCTCCACTATGAGATCTCGAGATCGTGGGATAAACCGCACTCGTCCCGTGTCTCCAGTCCCAGTGTGGTTGATTACAGCAATGTTTTGGGGGCACGGGACATGGGTTATGGGAAGATGCCTAAGGTAGAAGAGGCTCTAGCGGGTTATCTTTCCCCTGAGTCGGCATCTTCCCTGAAAAGCCCGGCGCTGCCTAGTAAGCCCTGCAGGGATACATCTGCTTTAATAGGCAGGGCTTACATGGCGGCAGGACCTCCTGAAAAATTTGGACGAGGGGGAGGGGCTAACTCCTGAAGATATTGCGGAGTTAAGGAAGGCCACAGATTTGTCTCTCCGGGCCACAAAAGAGACGGCCCGCGCCATTGGCCGCTCTATGGCAGCTATGGTGGCCACGGAGAGACATCTGTGGCTGAATCTATCCGGTATCAAGGAGAAGGATAGATCCTTTCTGCTGGATGCGCCGCTTTCGCCTTCTGGCCTGTTCGGCGACGCCGTTACATCGGTCATCGACAGGTTTCAGGAGGCAAAGAAGCAATCTGCGGCGTTCCAGCAGTACCTCCCCCGTAAAGCTAAATCCAAATCGAGTAGGGTGGGGCCAAGTGATCAGCCCCAGCCATCAGCCAGCTCCTCACACCGAGCAGAGCAGAGAGAGAGCGTTTCCTCTAGAGCCCCTCCTCCTGGAGCTTGGCAACAGAGGAAACGCTCTCAGAAATCGAAGTCCTCCAGCCAGAGAGGCGACCTAAGGGAAGTCATTCAGGCTAGGAGGGCTTCGGGGAAGAGGTCCTAACCGAAGTCGTAGGACCTCTGAGGGCTGTCCCATCCGCTGCAGGGCAACCGAGGTTGTTCTCGCAGCAGAGCCCTCTAGGAAACGATGTATGTTGCCCGCCGTCAACGACGCTTCGGGCCGCATCTCTTTCCAGCGAAAATATTCTAATAAAGAAAAAGCATCAGTTATGGTCAAAAGAACCGTATCGACTACAGCCTGCCGGTATTCCGCTTCAGGGAGTCGAGAAAGATGCTCGAAAAACACCAGAGGCCAGTCTCGAGAGGCTGGTACCCCTAGTAGATTTTGTAGAGGCATGGTATCATCTTCCCAACATATCTGCGTGGGTCCTGCATATAATAAAATCAGGGTACAGACTGCAGTTTGCGCACCGCCCCCCCAAGTTTTCTGGGGTGGTGCAAACTACAGTGGTTCCAGAGCAGGCTCAGGTGATGGAACAAGAAGTACAGACTCTGCTACTAAAGGAAGCCATGGAACGTGTTCATCCTTTAGACAGGGGGTCCGGGTTTTACAGCCGGTACTTTATAGTTCCAAAGAAGGATGGGGGGTTAAGGCCAATTCTAGATCTCAGGGTTTTGACCCGATCTCTAAGGAGGTTCGGGTTCAAAATGTTAACCATTCCTGCAGTCGTGAGTCAGATCAGATCCGAGGACTGGTTTGTCACGATAGATCTAAAAGACGCCTATTTTCACATCTCCATCCTTCCATGTCACAGGAGATACCTGAGGTTCGCTTTCGGGGGCGAAGCTTACCAATATCGGGTTCTTCCGTTCGGCCTAGCACTCTCTCCCCGCACATTCACCAAATGTATGGATGTAGCCCTTGCTCCACTGAGACTTCAAGGCATTCGTATATTGAATTATCTCGACGACTGGCTCATTCTGGCTCAGTCTCGAGAAAGGGCAGTTCGGCATCGAGATGTCGTCCTTGGCCACATTCAGAAATTGGGGTTGAGACTCAATACAAAGAAGAGTGTGCTAGAACCATCCCAGTGCACGATATTTTTGGGAGTCGTGTGGAACTCGATTACGATGCAGGCACGAATGTCTCCCGCAAGTATCGAGTCAATTCTGGCGATGGTATCCGGGTTAAGGCTGGGCCAGGCCATCACTGTAAAACAATTTCAAAGAATGCTGGGCCTCATGGCAGCGGCATCCAACATCATTCCTTTGGGCCTTCTACACATGAGGCCCCTTCAGTGGCGGTTAAAAACCAAGGGGTTTTCTCCCAAGGGGAATCCGTTTCGTATAATCAGAGTAACGCGCAGATGCCTTCGTTCTCTGCAAATATGGAAGAAACCTTGGTTCCTATCCCAAGGGCCAGTGTTGGGAGTGTCATGTCGCCGGAAATCCGTTTTGACAGACGCTTCTCTCACTGGCTGGGGCGCGGTCATGGACGGCCGCTTTGCCAGGGGTCTGTGGCAGGACCATCATCATTCGTGGCATATAAACTGCCTAGAGATGATGGCTGTGTTCAGGGCTTTGAGGAGCTTCCTCCCAGACATCAGAGGTTACCATGTCTTAGTACGATCAGACAATACGTCGGTGGTAGCCTATCTGAACCGACAAGGGGGACTCAGATCGCGCCCTCTGTGCAGACTGGCACATCAGATTATTCTTTGGTCCCAGGGGAAAATACTGTCTATCAGGGCAATGTATATTCCGGGGGTTCAGAATCAGGGAGCAGACATCCTGTCGAGGCAGGGGCTGAGGCCCAGGGAATGGAGACTTCACCCAGAGGTGGTGAAGTTAATATGGGAGAGGTTTGGACCAATGGAAGTGGATCTGTTTGAGAGAGACGTCCCACTGTCCACTTTGGTTCTCCCTCTCACTTCCAGCCCCACTGGGGTTGGATGCCATGGTACAGGCCTGTCCGAGGCTTCGCCTGTACGCATTTCCCCCGATCGCTCTGCTCCCGGGAGTCCTGGAGAGGGTCCGTCAGGAGGGCATCAGTCTTCTTCTGGTTGCCCCAATGTGGCCGACCCGAGTGTGGTTTTCAGACATAATATCACTCCTGATAGCTCCGCCATGGCAGATTCCTCTGAGGAGGGATCTGTTGTCTCAGGCGGAGGGCACAATCTTCCACCCTCAGCCAGAGCTGTGGAAGCTGTGGGTCTGGCCTCTGAGGGGGTTCAGTACCTAAATGCTGGTCTATCAGCTGGAGTGGTTAAAACATACTTAGCTCCAGAGCTCCATCTACTAGGAGATTATATGGCCTCAAGTGGAATGTGTTTGTCACTTGGTGTAGAGAACATGAGTTAGATCCAGTAAATTGCCCGGTGGCTTCAGTTCTGGAATTTCTTCAAAATCGTTTCTCTGCGGGTCTCTCCCCTTCCACGCTTAAGGTGTACGTAGCAGCCATTGCGGCTTTCCACGCACCATTAGGTGATGGGCCTCTGGGGAGGCACCAGTTAGTCATTCGGTTTCTCCGCGGTACTTGGAGGATGAGGCCGGCAACCAGGTCTAGGGTTCCTGCCTGGGACCTGGCGATAGTTCTGGAAGGGTTATCCCTGGCCCCCTTCGAACCTCTAGAGTCGGCTTCGCCTAAGGATTTAACGCTGAAAATGGTTTTTCTCTTGGCTATTACCTCACTTAAGAGGGTGGGAGATCTCCAAGCCCTGGCAGTAACACCAGCTTGCTTGGAGTTTGCCCCTGGCAGAGTAAAAGCGTTTTTGCACCCGAGTCCGGGCTACGTGCCTAAAGTTCCATCGAATACGGCTCGATCTACAGTCCTTCAGGCATTCCATCCTCCACCTCATGTGTCGGCAGAAGAAGAGAAGCTTCATTTGCTCTGCCCCGTCAGAGCTTTAAGCGTGTACCTTGAGAGGTCCTCTTCTTGGAGAAGGTCGGACCAGTTATTAGTATGTTTTGGGTCACCTAAGAAGGGGCTCCCGGCATCCAAGCAAACTATTAGTAATTGGATTGTTCAGGCTATTACTGAGGCTTACAAGGTGCGTGGTTTGCCTTCACCTTTAGCCGTAAGGGCTCATTCAACTAGAAGCATGGCTTCTTCTAGGGCCCTTCTTTCGGGAGTACCTCTACAGGAGATCTGTGAGGCAGCCGGTTGGGCTACTCCACATATTTTTATTAGGTTCTACAGTCTCCACCTTCCTAGTACGCCTGGCGCACACGTGCTCAGTCCTTGCTGAGTGCCTAGACAGTTTCACTCCGGGACAGGCCTATTCGGTGCGTGGCCTAGTGGGCACTCGTTCCCCAAAGTGTCGATTCTCGACGCAGTGTAGAGTTCCCTCGAAAGGGAACGTCTCGGGTTATGACTATAAACCTTGTTCCCTGAGAAGGGAACGAGACACTGCGTCGTTCTGCCACGTCCCTTGAGGCCTTGGAGCGTCTTGCTTCATCGCGAGGCTAGTGTGTGTTGTGACAGCGTCACTTTTATACTTCCGGGTATGCCGTTACATGTTACGTCACGACGCAGCACCAATCAGGATTGGATTAGTTTCATTCATACTTCAGAGGCGCACGCTAAGGGAGTGTCCCCAAAGTGTCGATTCTCGACGCAGTGTCTCGTTCCCTTCTCAGGGAACAAGGGTTATAGTCATAACCCGAGACGTTATTCAGTATTAACTTGTTTATTGAAGTTTGTATTCTTGATCGTGCTGCCCGTATGTTATAGCTTTGGAATATGTAGGTTAGCATAGCCTGCTATATGATGAGATTATGTCTGTTAACCTACCTGATAAGCTCATCCCAGCTTGCTAGGTACGGCTTTAGCAGCACATCATTGGCCAAGACTGGTGCTGCCTGCAGGTGAGCCAGCAAATCGGCAATTTGAAACCTCTGACCAGGACACACCTTCAGTGGAGCCTCACCTTTATCTGAACTATTAACTATAGCCAAAGATGGAGGCTGAGAAAAGACAAGAGGTGGAAATGTGAGGTAAGGACAGATTTCTAAGGAGAGTGGTGCAATAAAATGAGTGACAATAAATGGACAAAGTTCCTGTTACCACGCACAAGCTGAAAATAACTTGCAGCTTTGTTGTATATCGTGTTCTCTTTTATATTTTACCATTCTTACCTTGTTTTTTAGGCTATAAGCTATCGAACAAGTATCCCAGTTTTGCTCCAGGTTCCCATCTACAATGAGAGGCAGAGGATGAGAGAATAAATATTTTTAAACAGGAAGTTAAAATAAAAAAGTAATACAGTCAAATCACATAGTTTCACAGAGTGTAAAGGTGATGATACACGGGGCAACTTTTTGAGCAATGTTGCTGGGCAATGTTGCCATCAACGGGCAACCAGATGAGACACAGGTCCCACGACCGATCTAAATTATCCAGATAGAAATTTATTGTGCCAAAGCAACAATTTCCCAGCAACATTGCTCAAAAAGTTGCCCTGTGTAAAGACTCCCACAGAAACACATCCAGGAGTAGGGATGGGCAAGAGTACTCGAGTACGTGAGTGCGATTATCAGTCATGAAAATGAGGATTGCCCTGATTTGACTGCCCTAAAAAAATATATTTATCTTTTTTTCTGATTGGTTATTGCGGCATTTGTGGTAGTTCCTGCAGTCTGATTTGTTACCATTAGACAGCACGCCTTCCAGAACGGCGAAATAAAGTGAAACTGGTTTTGAAAGCGTGCACTGCAGTGATGCCTGGAATCACTTTAATCATGACATGTACTTAAGTGCAGAATGTGCAGCTCCAATCTATCATATACAAAACATAATAATGAGAACACGATTGTAATAGAATATTGCAAATTCTGTGCTTTAGTTTTTACAGTTCGCTGTAAATGGAAGAGCGTGTCCACAACATGAGTTACACATCAGACTAGAACGATCAAGATCATGTGCTCATTCACGTCCTTTTGTGCAGATGTAAGTTGAAAGATTACTTTTATGATGTCTAAATCTGAATAATCTCAAATATAAGACGCGTTTGATTGAGTTTAATAACCAGCTAGCAAAAAGCTGCAGTTTATCGACCGCGACCGGTGTTCATTCTCTCTTCAGTTTCAGCTCAAATGCAACGTCCGAGATAATTGACTATGATTGGGTTATTTTTGGGTTGGTAATATTCCTTTCAGATAGGCAATTTCTTTTTCAAAATCATTGATATTAATGATGCAGCAGTGTTATATTGTTCTAATTTTTTAACTTAGAAAAAATATCTATTTTTTAATTTTATTTAAAGTTGTTTCTCATTATGGTGCAAAAACGCGCAGTGATGACTAACCACTAAGCACAATTTTCATACAGAAAATATCTTGTTTTCACAAGGAACACACTGCCATTCAAATATGCACACTGACTCATCACAAGGGCAAACACCCGTCACACAGTTTTACAATTAGCAATCAGAGCTTTAGCATAAAAGGGCAACAGGTGAGCTCTTCAATAGAGCAATGGATGCCAACATTGGAAACATTTTTTTTTTTTTACTGTAACTGTGTACAGTAAATTCTTCTGTTGTTTTGTATGTAGTGTGTGTGCAACTTTGTGTTGGTTGGGAATGGGATGTACACTGTGTACATTGTGTTTGTGGGAAAAATAAAATATATTTGTTACCGTGTATTTGTGTGTTCTGAGTATAAAAACAATATTCTCAAATATTTTACAACACACGTATGTATGTACTGTCTGTAGTAAGTGTAACACTGAACAAAAAAAGGCCTAAGTCATTATGATGAATGGAGAAGAAGAGTTTTCCATTCATCATAAGTGTTTTACATTGAGCACATACGTGTTCAACTGGTTCTTATAAATGTCTATTCATAAGATGGTTTGTGCGTGTCATTTGAAAACAAAATACCATTTTGAGAAGAAATAAAATTGTTTTGAATGTAAAGTTTCATTTTGCAGGAGAATTGAGGGGTTTTGCCCATTGTGTGTGTGTGTTTTGATTTGTGTGTAGAGTTCTGAGAATATGAGGCATTCTTTCAGAAAATGTGTAAACAATCGAGAAAAACTGTAATCTCATGTCATAGAACGGGCTTCGGTTTACTGGAGATCATTTAATCTTCAGCTTTATCTCAAGCAGCTATTCCTTTTAGATGTTTCTTTTCCGATAACATTGATGCATCATAATCTAGCAGTGATATAGCCTGCGTTCGTGTTTTAATAGAGACATGTTTTCATGTCCATTTTTTATTTGTCAACATTAATTTTCGTTAATGTAACCTAGCTTTTGTATTGGGTTCGCCTAAACACTCTTGAATAATAAAATAATGAAAACGAGACACAGAAGTTCCATAAACGATGCACACTTCTTTAATCTTTTTCATCCTATGCGTGCATGCTCATTCCTCTCTTGCCTACGGCAAGTCCCAAAGGACAGAATGTTTTACACACACATAAACAGAACATTCCTATAGCCTTAACTTCTATCCAGACTTTAATCTGTTACATTAATAATAGTAAAATATTTTCATTTTCACGACAGACACGCCTACTTGTTTTTTGAGACGTGTCAATGATCGAAATGAGAACATGTTGACAAAATGCCCATCCTAGAGGACTATAAACTGTATCACTGACTTGCATGAGATAACAACAACAACAACCTTTATGTATAAAGCACATTTAAACACAATATAAATTGATTATTTA